>OY757906.1:30447360-30469860 GCA_963585895.1 Sepioteuthis lessoniana
TCTACCTAATATTTCTTGGATGTATTAAATGTTTTCGTGTCTGTGAGTTGATATCTAATCTCTCAATATTAAATTCGATATATTTATCAAATTTCTTTTTTTACCAATGCATCGTGATGGAACATTGCAAGGAAAACGTGCTATTTTTAAAGAATACAAATGTTTATCTTTACTTACCGTTCGACCTCCTAGCATTTCCACAGATAAGAAGACTATTCAGCAACACACACACACATATATATATAAACTTGAACAATAGAGATAAAACAAATAGAAATATATCTATTGTGTTATTTGTTGTTGTTTTTTATTGATCTCAGTTTCAACTAAAGATCATCTTCAGGAGAAAAGTTATAGGGAAAGTTGTCTTTTTAGAATGCATTGCGAAAGATTTAAAAGAGTTAACATGCTATAGAAGAAGCGAAAAAAATGCACTGATGACGTAGTATAGTTACACGTAGAATGGAATGTATATATATATATATATATATATATATATATATATATAGGCAGCATTTCTTCATTGATACATATTTGATTGAACATAATAATCATTTTTTGTCTACATATTTTTTGTTAATCCTTTCGAATTGCCGTATTCATCTTATGATATTCGGCGGGAATTGGTTGATAAACCTTCCAGAATTAGTTATTTCCCAAGTACTTTCTGCCCAACTTTGGGCTATCATCAGGGGAGGATGTATTACAGAAGTGATGTAACTTTTGTATGTACATTACTACTTTGTAAGAAGAAGAGCGTTTGTACTGTTGTATTATGTAGCGTTTACTTTTCGAATTTGTTTCTATAAATAGCGTCTGTAGCTAAAGACATCTAAGTACTTTAGCACTGGTTTCAAAATTAATTCTATTAAATTTGGGTTGTATGTTCCTAATATGTAGTGCCTCGAGAATCTGTAGTTTTTTCTTGTTATTTTGATGTTCTAATATTGTTGTGTTTTCGATAAGAATTTTCCGTAATTCTGTTGTTGGGTATGAATGTTTTTTTAAATGCTGTGCTATAGAATTTGTATCAAAAAGGTGCATTATCGATAGGGTAGTTGAGGCTAAACCGACATATATATTGATTTGCACACAATCATCAGACAGGTATGTATATATATATAAATACCCCCGTCTGATGATTGTGTGCTAAACATTTCACTTCACGCTTTGAAAAAGCCATGAACCCGTCTGTTCTCCATCAAAAGTATGGGTAAATATTAAGGCAGGCTGAGGTTTTTAGCCTTGGTTAGGCAACCACTCTAGGATAAGGAAAAATCTGATTTCAACTGTACTCCGCTTAAAAAAATCTATTGTTTCACATTCAATCAAGGGCAGATGATTTGAGTAAATAAACACATAACATTATATCAGATATTTTATATAAATTGATCAAAATAACGACAGTTAAAAGTATTTTGAAATTGGTCAGTCAGTTTGAAATGGCTGGTGTGTGTATATATATATATATATATATATATAGAGAGAGAGAGAGATGGAGAAAAAAGAATTTCGTCTACTATAAATTGCGATTTTCTTTACCCAGTTTTTGTTACCCCAGAGGTCAAACTAAGAAATAAACAAGTCAATAAGTTCTACTGAATTATGACCTAAAAATACAAAGAGTATGCCACAGAGAACACATAAAATCTTTTCTTGAAATGAAAAAAAATTATTCTCGATTTCATAAGGAAACAATATATTGTATATTGAGTTTGCAAAGATCTATGATCAGAATAAATTCTTTATCACATAACGACATTGATGTAATTGTACTATTATATTATGAGTTATTGTCAATATCTTTTTGTCCCTTTATTTATAAAAGAAACTAACAGCTACCGTATATACTCGTGTAATGGTCAGCATTTTAAGACTAATTTTTCACTAAGAAAACTAAGTGGTTATTTATTACACGCGAAATATTTTGGAAATGTCGAAGCTTATATTGTTTCTAAGTTTAACCTTTGATCTAAAAGTTTCCCCGCATAGCCTCTACCTCCTACACAAAGACTTTTAGTGAAGATTATATAGTTTTTACAAAATATTATTTACTATTTCTGACATAGGTACAAATCTTATAAATAGTAAACAAAGTTACGTAAAAACTTTATAATCTCATTTAAAAGTATTTTTTCTACGTATTAGCTCGGCTATGCAGAGAAACGTTGGGTGAGACTGATGGGAAAATTAGACCCAGTCATAGATAGGATGGGCTAAGTTTTTTAAATATTAGCCAAGGTTTGTGAATAGTTGTTTATATAATTGTGATATAATCCGATGTTATATTTCAACAAAATAACCTGCTTACTTCATAAGGTATATTTGGAATATCCAAGTAAACACGGGAGGCTACCTCAACGTCTAGAGTACATTGTTTATTCATAGTATTATATAGATTGTTTCACTGTACAATCTTAGGTATAAGCCATAAACAGTTTCCGTACTATAAAATGAAAGTTACGTGGCAGTCAATTTGTATTTAAAATTATTGCTTTGTGATTGATTGTCTGTCTGTGAATACTAAGCAATCAAAATTGACTTTAGACTCAGGAGAACCATTTGTGAGTTTATAAAGTTTTTTTTTCTGTGTATGAACGTTTTAATGTTAAACCTATCAACTGTCTGAAAATATATGTGTTTGAATGTTTTCTTTTTATGTCATTGGATGTTAAAGAAATATTTTTGTAGGCTAATATAGCCAAAAGTTAGAGGTCGTTCATTATGTGCAATATATGATAAAAACACCTTTTTGTGGCTAATGATAACGTTGTCATTCATCACACGAAGTTGTTCATTACTCGTGTATATACGGTACGTATGTTCTTTAGGGCATCAGCTGGAGCTCTTTGAACCTATCCCAGCCGACTGGGATGTACTATTACATCGACATACAGCACAGAGTGCAATGATTGTTAGCAAGCTATTTCTTTCTTTCACCGAGACCTATTTCGCTTTTTAGCCTAGCCTTGACATTACATATTCCCCGTCGTATCAACAGTAATACAAGGGAAGGGCATGGAATAAAGTACATTGTTTTGCCAGGGGGCAAAGGTCAACAGTGGTAGGGTAGCTGTCATTATCCCTCATCGCTCGACGAATCGTTTATTTGACTGACTTCTGGTGCTCAGTGTCACAATAAGCCTGAAGTGTCACATTATGGCTGCTTCGTCTTTACTTTAGAGCAAGAGAGAGAAAAGAAGCTCCAAGTGTTTTCAGGTCAAAATAATACACGTTTCCCTCATTCATTTTAAATTCTCCTCGTTTTTTCTTTTTTGTTTTTTCCTCACCATTCCATTTAAAGTCCTGAGTTGATTATTTCCCCGTCTTTGGTCTTCTCTTCCTTTTTTCTGACAGCAACTCCTCTTATTCTCCTTTCTCTTTCCTTGCTCTCCTTATTCGTCAGCTTATTTTCTACTTGTCACTAGTATTTATAAATCAATTTGATTCATTTCCTTAGGTTATCACTTCAGACTATACTGTCTGTTTACCTCTTACCTCCTTCGTGAGAACGAAAGGTAGATTATCAGAACCTTGAACAGTAACCCCTGTTGTTCTTTCTAACAGTAAAAAATTACTTGGCAAGTGAGCCTTACAATAAACATCCAAAGAAGAGTTTAACGGACGAAATTAGTGAAACCAGTTCGAGTGAATCAGTATATAACTACAACTTTAACTCTTAGTGCAGGGGAAAGGGGTACCCAGAACCCAAATATGTTTCAGCCATCCACTCACACACCTCCAAAGTTTACGTATGAAGAACTGAAGAGTGGAACTAACAGCTGGAAAAAACGCCAAGCAGAAGTTAAGATAGAATGAGGTAACTCCCAGGGGTACCCATTGTTCCATTTACTGTTCGTCATGGTGATGATAAACAGCACAAAAACAAAAAAACATAACAAAAAATAGTCAGTTACTAAATTCTATTTGGTACAACATCAGAAGTATGGGGCACCGATTGATTATCATATTCAACAGTAATGGTCAGCTATACTAACTCGCTACTCATTACACCACGCGAGGCGCCCATCAAATATAAATATTGCTAAATCGGCTGGGGCTGTAGAATACACTGACTGCACCTCTGCAGAAAGGTAAGACCCCTCCAACGGATATGACACTAAGCAATCTGATGGTGAGGTTCCACTAATGCTGGAGCTTTGGGGAATGCGCCCACCCTTCATTACCATCGCTCTCAGGTCTACTCTGCCCCGGAGTGGTAGCACCTGATTGAGTCCTACTTATGGGTCAAATAAAACAAAAATGCGTACTCATGCCAAACTGAATTACTTGAAATAGAACTGTTTTGATATTTAAATTGAACTGCTTGAAATAGAACTATTTTGACATGTAAACTTCGTATTTATGTTAAACGGAATTGTTTGAAATAGAACTGCTCTGACATTTAACTGTGTGGACAAAAGCTATATTTATACTAATCTGAATTGTTGAATTAGAACTGTTTGACTATCTTGAAATAGAAATGATTTTGACTATTAAACTGTGTACTTATGCTAAACTGAATTGTTTGAAATAGAACTGTTCTGAAATTTAACTCAGTGTAGACAACAGCCATGCTTATGCTAAACTGAATTGTTTGAATTAGAACTGTTCGTACATTTACCTCTGTATGGACAGAAGCTATACTTATGCTAAAGTGAATTGTTTTAAATAGAACTGCTCATCTGTATAAAAATGGATTTGGCATTAAATAACCTAAAACGGTTGATATGCTATAAAACCTAACCAACCAACCATCAGATTTGAATAGTGTCTCACAACTTGTTAATTTGTCACTGTATTCCCCCTTCATAGATTATTTCCGGTCAATCAATGTTACTTGACGGGCCAGAAAACCTATGCCAGTAACATGTAACAGGTTGTTCTGAGTTCTGATTGACAGATTTTAACGCCATGTCAACCGTCTAAAGTTATTTTATGCCAAGAGGTTAAGGAATTGCTAACATTGTGTGTTCATTTTTAGATTTTTTTATGTATTTGTTTCTTAAGATTTTTTCTGCACACAATCCCAATGAATACGAATAATTTTTAAACAGAACTATTTGCTGTTCAGTTGGCTGGGACAGTAGAATACACCGACTGCATCTCTGCAGAGGGGTAAAACCTCCCCCTTCAACGAGTGTCCTGGATATGAAACTGAACAATCTGATAGTAAAGTTCCAGTAATACTGTTGTTTGGGGGAATGCAGAGCACCCCTTCATTGCCATCACTCCCAGGTCCACTCTGTCCTGGAGTGGTAGCACCTGATAGGGTCCTATCTATAGGTCCAATAGAATTGTATGACAGGTAAACTGAGTGCAAGCAAATGGCCTATGCTAAATTGAATTGTTAGAAATAGAACTGTTTGATCATTTAACTTTGTGTAAACAAATGACTGATGTTTAATTGAATCGTTACTGACATATAACAATACTTGGAACCATTAAATCGTGTGCAAAAGAATTAGCATAGGCTCATTTAAAAACGTTATCAACAAAACATGTTCACAAATCTTATATATCTAATATATATGTATAAAAAGGAATAGGCATTAAATAACCTTCAATAGTTTACGTGCCATAAAACCAAACCAGACTAAACCAGGCTAATTTGACCCATAGAGGTCAGAGTGGACTTGGGATTAATGACAATGAAAGGGTACTCCACACACCTCAAAGCTCCAAAACTAGACACTCACTATCAGATATAGGTTTAGTGTCATATCCAGGACATCTATTTTTCGGAGATATCTTATTCTTCTGCAAGGGCTCCACATAACATATTCTAAGCATAGCAGAAAGAGATATCTGAGGTCTGAGTTACTTGGTACCAGCTGCGTAAAAATGAGCTCTTATCTGACCAATAAAGTCGAAAATGAATCATCTTTGAAACATAACCTTAATTTTTAAAAAAACATCTCGTAATCAGCCGAAGTTGTCTAACCTGTTTTTACAACTTGTTCCGCAGCTTTGATCATTGGCATATAATTCGTATCTTGAAACCTGTATCTAAAGGGATAGTAATTTATGACGGATTGTAAAGTGTTGCCAAATTAAAGATTCTATTTTCTGTCCGGTTTTCTGTCGGACAGTCTTTAATTTCAAATGATGAGAGGCGTTGCTGAAAAACGTATCATGACCACTGCATTTTTATGGTGGAAGCTTCTGAAACCGCAAGCGTATATTAATATTGATTTTAAAGAGGATTTATTTCATCTTAGTTTCAGATGCTTTGTATCACATTTTTTCAGACCGACATTCTGAGGCCGTAAGCAAAAGAGAAAGGAAAGAATAAGCTTCCAGCGAAACTTGAATTCCCATGTTCTTTTCCTCGGGAAGCCTTGTCTTATCGCGACAGCTGCTTTATCGATTGGGTCACAAAAGCAAACGACTTCAAAAACTCGAATCAAACTATATAGCCTTCATTCCTTATTTCCCCATATCGTCTTATTTACCGCTTTCTTTAATGTAATTAAATACACAAGTAGTATTGATAGCAATATTATCTTGAAATTTATTATGATTATAATGATTATTATTATAACTATTACCATTATTATTATAATTTACTCCTTCGAGAGTTTTTCATATCAGCGTTCGCTGATGGTTTCTCGTTGGAGTGACAGCAAGTCTCCTCAAGACTCCAGGACTCTTCTTAGTATTCTGGTCAATCCTAATAATGCAGTACTTTGTATGGTCTTTACTTGTCCTCTGATTTCCAAGTCTTCTAGTTCCTTTGCCAATCCTTTGCGGGTTGTTCCAAATGCACCAATAACATATAGATGTTTTTAGTTTTATAGCACTAAAAAGATCTAAATATTTAAAAAGTCAAGATATTTATTTCTCTTTGGCTTTCTTTTAATTTCGCTCTGCGGTCTGCTGCGGAAAAGTAAAGCTTTTAAATAAGCTTTAGAAAAGTATAAAATTACTTGAAAAAGTAAAGCCTTAAATAAGCTTCAGAAAAGCATAAAATTACTTGAAGAATTAAAGCCTTAAATAAGCTTTAGAAAAAACATAAAATTGCTAAAAACATGAAAATACGGTTGATACTCTATACTACGCCAGCTACAAAATAAATGCCTGCCCTGAAAAGCAGCAAATATGCTGTTTTAACCGTGCACGAACACTGTCCATGGACGATATTCAACTTTTGATTGATAATTTCAAAAAGTTTACGAATTACCATTAAAAAAGAAAAAAACAATGAAAACTACAGATGACTTCATAAAATCTAATTGTTTTGCTGACAGAGAAAATTAACTTATCGTTATTAGAATCAAAAGCTCTTTTATGTGACACAAAAGTTTTTAACAGCTCTTTCGAGACGAGATATCAGCTAGATTACCCAACCACTAACAAGTGAAAGAGGACTATAAACTCTAAAAGAGACATATTTATCTTTAGAGCCATGAATAAAAGTAGGTAAAGTATCGAGTTTTTGTTTACCTTATCGATTCCCGAGATGGATTCATACACCTAAAAGTGTGTGACATTTTTTACAAATAATATCAAGAAAAGAAATGTGATTCCATGGAAAATCAAAGAGACAAGTTATAATTTAATTTAAAAGTTTTGCCATAATTGCATACGTGGTTGTTTCCAGAATCAACTCCAGGAACATGACAGATTCCAGCCTAGTCAGGTGGGGCTATAGACTATACCAGTTGCTTCTGTGCAGAGGAGTAAGACCCCTCGCCAACGAGGGTCCCTAGATATGACACTAAACAATCTAATGGTGAGGTTCCAGTGACGCTGAAGCTTTGGGGAATGCGGAGTATCCCTTTATTGCTATCGTCCCCTGGTTCATTCTGGTCTCGAGTGGTAACACCTGACAGAGGCCTTTCAATGGGTCAAATAGAACTTTTTGACATTTAAACTGACTGTAAACAAATGACTTCTGCTAAATTTAATTGGTTGAAGTCAAACAGTTTGATCATTTAACTGTATGTAAACAAATGATTGATCATTAATTGAATTGTTTAGGATGCATAGCAATACTTAGAACCATTTAGCTTAATTAACCTGTTAAATTGAATTGTTAGAAATAGAACTATTTTATCATTTAACTGTGTGCATCAATAAAATGTGTTTACAAATCATACATTTAATATATACGTAAAAACAGGATCTGGCTTTAAGTCACCAATAGTGATTGACACGCCATGAAACCAAACCAACCCAAATTGACTGAATCGAACGGATCTCACACCAACCCTATTGTACGGACCTTGCTCCCTTGGATTATTACTTGTTCTAATCCATGGCTCACTTCCTGCGATCGAAACGCTTTAACAATCAAGTGGAGTTTGAAGCTTCAATGAAGAGGTTCTTCATTTCGAAAGACATGAAGTGGTATTAAGCGCGAGATAAAAAAAAATTGGTAGAAAGGTGACTTCAGATGGTATAACATGATATCCTCTACTTTGAATTCCTGGCTGTTGCAACTTTAGGAATAAAGCAAACTAGTCCTGAAAATATTCTAAAATTTTTGACTCCACTAAGTAAATGGAACGACAAATTAAATAAGCCTGGTGGGACTGCGCAAAGAACACTTGAAAAATTTCGGCCATTAATGTGTGTATTTGAATGAACTATACCAATATTAGAATAGAAAAAGAATGGTTTGGTTTGGTTTGGTTTGTTGGGTTTTATGGCATATCAACCTTTGTAGGTTATTTAACGCCAAATCCATTTTTCTGAGAATAACTAGTTCCATTTCAAACAATTCAGTTGAGCATGAGTACACAGTTTAATTGTAAAAAGAAAATTTCTATTTCAAACTATTCAAGCAGTTATATGTAACAATTCAGTTTAGTGAAAGTACAGTTTCAACGACAAAAACAGTTCAATTTCAAATAATTCAGTTTAGCATTAGCACGCAATATAAATGTAAGTTCAGTTTGATTGAGAAAAACATTTCATTTTCGAGCTATTCAGTTCTAATTTAGCTAATTCAGTTTAGTATAAATACAGATTTTGTTTACACAGTTACATGTCAAAACAGTTCCATGTCAAACAATTCAGGTTAGTGTAAATACAGTTTCAATGTCAAAAAACGGTTCTATTTGAAATAATTCAGTTTAGCATAAGCAAGCAGTTTAAATGTAAGTACAGTTTAATTGTCAAAAACATTTCTATTTCACGCTATTCAGTTTAATCAAACAATTCAGTTTAGCAAAAGTATGCCGTTAGTTCTATTTAACCCATAGATAGGACCCTATCAGGTGGTACTACACCGGGCCAGAGTGAACCTGGGAGCAATGGCAATGAAGGGGTGCCCCATATTCATCAAAGCCCCAGAATTACTAGGACCTCACCATCAGATTATTTTGTGTCGTATCCACGACACTCATTTGGTGGGGGTCTTACCCCTCTGCAGAGGTGCAGTGAGTGTATTCTACAGCCCAACCGACTGGACAATACACAGAGTTAATGTCAAAACAGTTTTATTTCAGATAATTCAGTTTAGCATAAGTACACAGTTTAGATGTCGAAACATTTCTATTTCAAACAATTCAGCGTCGCATTAGTACGCAGTTTTAATGTCAAAACAGTTCTATTTTAAACAATTCAGTTCAGCATAAATACGCAGTTTAAATGCATGAAAACAGTAAACGCCAACAACCGTTTACTTCTATTTAACTCATAAATAGGACTCTTATCAGGTGCTACCAGTCAAGAGCAGAGGGGACCTGGGAGTGATGGCAATAAAGGGGTACTCCACATTACCCAAAGATCTAGCATTAAAGGAACCTAACCATCTGGTTGTTTAGTGTCATATACAGGACACTCGTTGGGGGGGGGGGTCTTACCCCTCGGCAGAGAAGCAGTCTGTGTATTCTACAGCCTCAACCGACTGGGCAAAGAAAAAGAATACAATAATAAATATCACCAGATGAAAATGTATTAAGACTTTGGCTTTAATTTTTAGTTTTAAATAACTGAAAACATGTGCGCAGCCAAGAAACTTACATAATAAAAATATGATGTCTAGACAATTAGATATTTGTCTAGACGAATCAATGCCAATTCTTTAAATCCTCAACTTCATGTATATATGTGTGTATGTGTGTGCGTGCACGCACGAGTGTGTGCGTGCACGCACGAGTGTGTGCGCGTGTGTTGGGGGGGGGGTGAAGTTCAGAATGAAATCCGACGATATGAGGATGAAGAAGACAATTTGGAAAATCAGATTGATGCATATCGCTAAAGATCTATGTTCATAAAAATGCAGCAAAACGTTATTCGTAAAACTGTTTTATGATTCTTATATATATATATATATATATATATATATATATATATATATATATATATATATATATCTTATGTATTTGATGTTTCTAATTACTCTTTATCTATTTTTCTTTCTCTTTACAAACTCTACATTATTCTTAGCATATTTGACAATTTCATATCTCCCTCCCCCCTCTCTCTCTCTTTATATATATATATATATATATATATATATATATATATATATATTTATATAGTGGAATGAACAAATCGTTCAAAAAATTTTTTTCATAAATCGAAAAAGCGCTCAATGTTAGAAGAGCAGAATAAAACCTATAAAAATGAATGTTTATTCGCTTCTTCATGACAGTATCATTATAACTCGTTTCATGTGGTTTTGCATATGCATGCATATATATATATATATATATATATATATATATATATATATATATATATATATATATATATATATATAATCAGATAAGACTTGGGAATAGAAAGGACGAAAAAGGGCAAATCAATATTCTTATGAACCTTACTTCTTTCCATCAATTTGCGAGTTTCATCAGATGCAGTATTTTTAAGAGTACAAAAAACTAGTGTATATGGCGCCTTATCTAGTGTAATGGTTAGCAAGCTTGGCTAGCAAACCTGTAAGGATGAGTTCGAATCTCATTGGTGCTCAATTCATTAGGTCTTGTGGCAAAACAAAGCAAAGAGCTTCGTAAATTGCTGCATGACACTAGTAGTAATGAAACTGTCATGAAGCGATGAATAAACATTAATATATTTTAGGCTATATATATATATATATATATATATATATATATATATATGTGTGTGTGTGTGTGTGTGTGTGCTGAGAGAAAGAGAGAGGATGATGTGAGTGTAATTTTCGTTTGGGTTCTTTCAACAATATCATGGTTGCCTAAATTGTTAGTTTTGGTATTAACTTTCATTCGATTCCGCCGAATGCAGCAATGTGCATGATGCTATCTTCAGCTGCATGTGTGCAATCAATTGTGCACTTAATTATTTCCTTCTTCTACCTGTCTTTCACAACAGAAGCAGAAGGCTTCTTTGCACTACGTGTTTGCACCCTTTGTATCTTTTCTTTACTCTGTTTGTCTCTCTCCCGCACACACATGTTCATGTAAAAAGATGAATGACACACTCTATTTTCAAGATGTCTTTTTGCAATATATATATATATATATATATATATATATATATATATATATATATATATGTGTGTGTGTGTGTGTGTGTGTGTGTGTGTGTGTGTGTGTGTGTGTGTGTGTTGCTTTAAAAAGCGTATGCATCCTATTAAGAACAATTTAAAATTCTTAAAACGATTTAAAATCCTAAAGAAATGGGATCCTTTGTTTCAGTCACTTCTCTTCAGAGAATTATTTCAGTAACACTTGAGTTTGCACAAGAGGAAGTAAACATGGAAAGCTGTCTTCTCTACAGAGAAATGACCGAAACAAAGGCTCCTCTTTTTTTTTAGGATTTTGAATCGTTTTTAGGATTTTAAGTCGTTCTAAATACTATGCACAAGCCTTTTAAAACGGTATTTAGGTTCTGTGCCTACCATAAAATCTTCATATATATCATCATCATGTCCTGCCGCTAACACGGATATCCCTTACCCTCTCTTGCCACTTCTCCATATCGTTCATCGCCTCTGGCAGGTCTTCAGGGCTACATCCCGTTTCCTCACATAGCTGCTGTATGCATGTTCGAGCTGGTCGTCCTGCTTTTGCTCGGCCATATGTGGGGGTCCATAGGAGTACATCACTTATGAGCTCGTCCCTGCTTCTCCAGCCGTGTCCTGCGTATCTGGTTCGTCTAACTTGGATAGTTTTCGTGATGGGGGGGGGCTGGTGGTCGTATAGTTGGTGCCTTGCGGGGTATTGCCGCCAGTACTTGATCAATATTGCTCGCAACATTCTTGTGTAATTGCCGTCTAGCTTATATTGTGATTGAGAGATAAATAGTTTTACTGGGATCCATACATGTTCACAGATATGAAGTAATTGAAATACATACATATATATTAATTGAAAATTTTAAAACTATAAACTTTCTTCTGATCCGACATAACTGACGTCATAGAATATTCGCCCTATAACATTTAAAGAAATTTTTTTTTTTTATTTTTCTGAGTAAGATACTAAACAACTTCTACTGACGAGACTCCAGTTCTAAAACTTTAGAAAGTGTAATGTCACCAATTATTTGCCATTACTCTCTGTTTCACGGTCATTCCGAGCAATAGTATCCGTTATGGTGCCATCTGTGAGTCTAATATTTGATTGTAATAAATTTTTGAAGGATTTTGAACTTCATTAATTCACTAGCTCTTGAAACATTAACAGTAAGGTTTACTTGCTTAAAATTATTTGTTGTTTTTAACGGCTTACCAACTTGTCTAGGGTTATTCTTTGCCTAAAGGTTAATGAATAATGTACATTGTATGTTTATATTCCCATTTTTTTGCGTGGTTGTTTTAAAAAAATTTTTTTTAATTTATTTATCTATAAATTTTTGCACAAACTAATTGCTTAACCAAGGGTCAAGAACCCAGATTGTCCAATTCACTGAGTAACTATTTATAGGTTTTGTTGCATACTAATCCAAGTTTAACAGATATAAAAGATAGCTTTAGTAGATAAGATACTTGCCTAATATTGTGCGGCGCCTGTGTTCTTGTGCCAGACTTGTTAAAAATTTGTACATCTCAATTGTTAATGACTGGACTCTCTTACAAACAAATGTGGCCATTCATTTGATTTATTTTCGTAAGTCCTTTTGCAGCTGTGAATCCAACAGTGGAAAAAGTAAGTTTCTAATGTCCAATCAGGTCAAAGCAGTGCGTTCGTACGTGGACTCGAGCGATGTCATTTATCCGCACCTTCTTTTCCTCTCACCGTCCCCTTGCCGCAATCTTCACTACCTTTTCGGTGGGTTGACGTCTTCAAAGATTTTTTGCCGGAAGTGCATCACAGCTTCCGATTTTTTCCCCAGCAGAATTTCAGAAACTTTTCCAAGAAGTTTTACTGAATCAACTTTGGGTATTCAAAATATAAAAAGTTCGATTATTTTATTTATTCATTTATTCTTTTATTTATTTATTTATTTATTTATTTATTAGTGCTGTAGCCATTCTTTAGAAATAGACACAATTTCTTCATCTGTTAGAGCCCCTACCATAGAGCAAATGCTTTTTGGCTTGACAAATTGACTATTACGAATTGTTTTGATTGCTTTATTCTCTATTTTGGGGCCTTGTGTAAAAAAAATGGCTCACCTATGAGGGATCATGTCGTACGGATCCTGCTATCCGTCCCTATCCATCACTCCGCACAGAGTTCTTGCCGTTCGGCTAACACTGGTGTTTCCATAAAAAAAAAACTTCGCTTATGATTTCGTCCTTACTTCACCATCAGCGTCCTGCGTGTCTTGCTCGTCTTACTTGAATGGTTTGTGAGATGAGAGATAAGTGGCCGTACAACCGTTGTTTTCTATGGTGCCTCTTCCAGAAATTGTTCAAAACAGCACCTGGTGTTACTGAGTAGCTCCCTTATAGCTTTTCTCCAAGCGTTTTTTAGAGTCTCTTTGTTGCGACTATACAGTAGTTCTGACTCAACCATAGCTTTGAAGATGCCTCGTTTTATTTTATCAGAGAGATAAGATTTCTATACGATCATCAGCTTGTCAATAATAATCCATGCTTTCCCTATGTTAACATGGCTCTCAGTAGATGAGATATTGCTGCCGAAATATATGAACTAGTCTATAAATTTCAGAAGCTTGACTCTTAAAGAGGAGATAGTTTCCCCTTGTTTTAAATACATTCTCGTTTTTATCGGCGATCATGTAGAGGCCAACGACGCTTGTTGCTAACTCCAGGTTATGAAGCTGGGATTCGGCTTGGGCAGGTATATTTCTGAGAAGTACTAGATCATCTCCGTAGTTTGCATCTTTCATAGTTTCTGTAAGATATTGTCTACTTGTTTTGTGAAACCATTACTTTTTACTAAATTGACGGGCGATCTTAGTACATAGTTTACGCACCTTATAAAGATATGGCGTTAACGTACCTCTTCTTAAGACTCCAGTGACAATGTCGAAGAATTTGATTGTTGCTTTCGTGATTTTGTAAAGTTCTTGTGCAAAGTTTAGGAAGCTTGGCTATATATACAAACTTGTTCTTCATAATAATCTTGATTTTGTTCCTTGTCATAGACAGTGGGAGGTTTTGTGAGTAATTATAATCAAGTCATGCATACACACACATAGATATTAAGTTTTTTAGGACACTCATCCACATTCTCTCTCTCTCTCTCTCTCTCTCTATATATATATATATATATATGTGTGTGTGTGTGTGTGTGTGTGTGTGTGTGTGTGTGTGTGTGTGTGTGCGTGTGTGTGTAGTTAGGCAGCAGTTGTTCATTTAAGCATGTTTTATTGAATGATAAAGACAAATTTTTCTGTATAATTTATTTAAGATCCTTTCAAATTTTCTGATAAGTGTCTTAGTTCAGGTTGGAATTGGTAGAGGAATTTCCCAAAATTGTCCCGAGCGCTTTCGGACCCTTCATAGGCCATCATCAGGGGTTGATTGTTTGTGTAAGGTTTGTTTATTTTTTTAAAGAGTTTTGAAAGTTTTTACCGTAACAAAAATATGGGAACGCAATGTTGGATAAAACAAGGTAACAGATGTATTTAAAAAAGGGGAACGCTATCAGCAGAAATAGAATACTATTGGAATACGGGATAAAAAAAAACATTTTTAAATCCTAAAAGCATTTCAAAACATTGTCGTTATTTTCAAAATTAATTCTATTGATTTTTAATTTTTTTTGTTTTCATATGTCGGACTTCTAGGATTTGTAGTCGTAGCTTATCATTTTCGTATGCGATTATAGTGGTGTTTTCAACTAGAATTTTTCGAAACTTGCATTAAGAAATGGTTCTTAAGATGAAAGGCAATAAAACTGGAGTCGTTAAGGTGCATTGTAAGTCGTCTGGAAAGAGTTGTAGTGGTAAGACTAACATAAGCATATTTTCTATATATCTTTATATCTATATGAGTGTGTGTATATGTTTCTGTGTGTGTGTTTCTTGTAGGCATGAGCCTAATAAAGATAAAAGAAAACAGACAATTTAAATCCCTTATACTTTAACGTCATTTTATGCTTTTAACCTTGGTATGGCAACTAAACAAGGAGTAGAAAAACTTTGAATTCAAACTAGTTATAGACCAGGAGAGGGATGGGCTCAACCGAGCTATTCTTTTCTAAGACACGCAACATGAGTTGCGTCTCCTCGACCAAAACCAGTTTACGGAATCAATGATGATGATAATGATAGTGTCTAAACTGATTTGATGTCTAAACTGAACATAGACTTGAAAAAAAACTTTGAATTCAAAATCACCTACCCCAACCGGTCAATAAAATCATAGAATTCATCGAATCATAGAATTCTGCAACTGGTTAAAGCGAAGGAAATCTTTGAATTCAGCTATACTCGGTTTAAAAATTGACCAAGTGTCACATTCTGCCCGTGGTAGAGAAGGGTTGGGTAAAATACACACAAATATTTCAAGGATAACTGAAAAACGAGACACTCTTGAAGAATCAGTTTTAGCCGGACTAAGTAAACACGTGATACCCGCCAAATCACTTGATGGCTCACTTGTCTGTGCCTTTATTTGGCAAACAATAATTGCGTTGTCGTCGTAACCAAACGAAAGAATGTGAACTGGAATGAATGACACTAATCATTCGTCAGCGAGCCAGCAGCAACCGTAGTGAGACGAGACAATCACGAGTGGCATTGACAGAGCGGTTCTGGTGAATATCAACTTTGTATTTTTATCAAGTCGATGCACTAGTTCGTAGCGCAGTCGAAGTCATAATGGCAAGGAAATCATAGAAGTGACTTTGAAACGTACTCAGGTGCTTAGAATACACCCTCTGCAAAGATTTAAGATTTCCAATAGTGTTGGGTATCATCCACCTTTTTCTACACAATGAACTAGTCCATCTGCCATATATAGCAGTAGCTACTAATACCAGGGCAGACTAGAAGGTGAAGAGCAGCTTCTTATAGGAATAGTATTAGAGCGTTGAAGACTGGAGATCGCACTAGATCACCTTACTTGCTACCGTAATAACGGAAGCCAATACTATTGTTGGACTATATGTTTATTCTGTATTCACTAATCCTATGTTCTTGTCTACTAATAGTCTCTCTATTATATATACTTTTTCCTGAGAATATATCTCTATTTCCTCTCATATCGTGGTTTGTCCTTTATTTAATATTACAAGCGTTCACTAACCAGAACGCAGCAAATAGATGTTCTGGATATGACATTAAACCGCATCTGATGTCGAGGCAACAGTTCTGGAGCTAAGGAGACAGTGGAGTATTTCTACCTTGCTATTACTCCAAGATCTCCTCTGACCAGGAATAGTTGTACCTATTAGGGTTCCATCTATGGGTGAAATAAATCTCTTTAAAAATTATTCGTATTTAATAGGACCGTGTGCAAATTAAATCTTAAGAAACATCTACATGAAAATGTAAATATGAACATTCAATGAACGTGATTCGCTAAATTCTAGGCATAAGATAACTCTAGACGATTTGACATATCATTAAAATCAATCAATTAATCTCAAGAAACAACTGCGCAAAAAATGTAAATATGAACATTCAATGAACGTGATTCTCTAACTTCTAGGCATAAAATAACTCTAGACGATTTGACATGTCTTTAAAATCAATCAATCAATCTTAAGAAACAACTACCTAAAAATGTACATATGAATGTACAATGCCCACGATTTACCAACCTCTCGGCATAAAATGACCCTTGATTGGTTGAAATGCCATTAATATCAATCAATTAATCGCTAAATTAAGTCGTTCCTCATTGCTTGTGAAACCAATCAACTGTAATAAGGTGTTGGCAAACAATCCGAATAATTCAAAAGATAAGAAAATGGATTCCACATTAAATTTTAATGACGAATATCGATCGGTGCTATTTTAAATAGTTGTCTCCTCTTCTTGCACAAAGCAACAAGATGGTTACTAGTGATTAAATAGAGAGTCTTTAGGTGAATCATGAACAAAGATTGTTCTATTCTAACGAGATACAGAAACTACCGGGAAAATAGCATTGTAGAAGGAAATAAGAATACGCTGACTGGATCCCTTGTCGAGGGGTAAGACCCCTCTGCTACCAGAAGGGGTTTCCTAGATATGACAATTGTATCTGATGATGAAGCTCCAGTTACAGACATCTGGAGAGCCTCGACTACTCCTTTATTGCCATTACACTTAAGTTCTCTCAGATCTGTACCTGTTACGTTGATTGGTTGATTGGTTGGTTGGGTTTTATCGCATATCAACCTTTTGGGGCAATCTAACTCCAAATCCTGTTTATATATAATATATATATATATATTATTTGTTAACGAATAGGTTTTATGTGACATTTATACAAGCCAGAACTCATTTGTTTGCGCATAGTTAAATTGTTCCAAGTATTGCTATCAAATTGAAATAATGCTATATAGTATTAATAACTTTTTGTGCACAGTTAAATGGTTTCAATTAATTCTTACTTGTATGATTATATTTATCATTAATCATTTGTTTGTACACGTTTAAAGGGTTTCAAGTATTGCTTTCAAACACTAATAATTTTATTTGCACTGTTAAAGGGTTTCAAGTATTGCTACGTAAAACTAATAATTTAATGTAACATCAGTCATTTGTTTGTATACAGTTAAATGGTTAAGCAATATTTGACGCATAGATGGGATTCCAACAGGTACTACCACTCCGGGTCAGAATGGACTTGAGAGTATGGCAATGAGAGGTTACTCCAGATTCGTCAAAGCTCCAGGATTGAAGCCTCGCCATCAGATATGGTTTAGTGTCATATCCAGGACACTCATTCTGGTGGGAGGATATCTTATTCCTCTGTAGAGCTTCAGTCGGTATATTCTACAGCTCCAGTTAACGGGGCAGTGCCTCATAGGGTTTCATTTACGGCCCAAATCGATCTGTTTAAAAAAAATTTATATTCGATAAAAATCATGAACAAAAAATCTCTTAAGAAACAACAACACAAAAAATGTAAATATGAACATACAGTGAACGTGATTCTCTAACGTCTATGCATAAAATAACTTGAGACGATTTGACATGTCGTTAAAATCAATCAACCAATCTTAAGAAAAAACTACACAAAAAATTCAAATATGAACATACAATGGTCACGATTCCCTAAGCTCTCTTACGGGTTTTAGTATGATTAGAATATCCAAGGAAACACGCTAGTCTTCATCAAGGGCTAGACCAAATCCTTTATTTACGGTTTTGCATTGAATTTGATTATTTTACTGCACAATCTTGGGTGTATTCTACAAAATTTCCGGTAGCAATTTGACGTTGCATCATGCAAAAGAAATGGATTTCAAGATAGACTGCTTGGGCAACCTAACGAGGAAGAAGGGAAAATTCTGAATTCAAACTAGCTGTATTCAGCTTAAAAAATGACCATGTCTCATATCCTGCCGGTGGTGGAGTGTTTAAGTAAATACATACCTAACATTATACCGCATATTTTATATAATTGTATCAAAATCACTCTCTTTAAATGTTTTAAACAGGTCTGTCTATTTGAGATGACTGGTGCCGACACACACACACACACACACACACACACACACACACACACACATATATATATATATATATATATATAGAGAGAGAGAGAGAGATGTTAGGTAGGAAGAGAGGGAAAAAGAGATTTTATCAAAATCGCTCTCTTTAAATGTTTTCAACTGCTCTGTCTATTTGAGAGGGCTAGTACACACACACACACACACACACACACACACACACATATATATATATATATATATATATATATATATATATATATATACAGAGAGAGAGAGAGAGAAAGAAAGAGGGAAAAACAGAGAGACAGAGATGTAAGGTAAGTAGAAAGGGAAAAAGATTTTATCAAAATCACTCTCTTTAAATGTTTGAAACAGGTCTGTTTGTTTGAGATGACTGGTGCACACACACACACACACACATATATATATATATATATATATATATATATAGCGAAAGAGAGAGAGAGAGAGAAAGAGAGAAAGATGTAAGGTAGGGAGAGAGGGGAAAAAGAGATTCGTCTACCATAAATTGCGATTTTCTTTACCCAGTTTTTGTTACCCCAGGGGTCAAACTAAGAAATAAACAAGTCAATAAGTTCTACTGAATTATGACCTAAAAACACAAAGAACTATGCTACAGAGAACACATAAAATCTTTTCTTGAAATGAAAAAAAATTATTCTCGATTTCATAAGGAAACAATATATTGTATATTGAGTTTGCAAAGATCTATGATCAGAATAAATTCTTTATCACATAACGACATTGATGTAATTGTACTATTATATTATGAGTTATTGTCAATATCTTTTTGTCCCTTTATTTATAAAAGAAACTAACAGCTACCGTATATACTCGTGTAATGGTCAGCATTTTAAGACTAATTTTTCACTTAGAAAACCAAGTGGTTATTTATTACACGCGAAATATTTTGGAAATGTCGAAGCTTATATTGTTTCTAAGTTTAACCTTTGATCTAAAAGTTTCCCCGCATAGCCTCTACCTCCTACACAAAGACTTTTAGTGAAGATTATATAGTTTTTACAAAATATTGTTTACTATTTCTGACATCGGTACAAATCTTAAACAAAGTTACGTAAAAACTTTATAATCTCAATTAAAAGTATTTTTTCTACGTATTAGCTCGGCTATGCAGAGAAACGTTGGGTGAGACTGATGGGAAAATTAGACCCAGTCATAGATAGGATGGGCAATGTTTTATTAGTCAAGGTTTGTGATTTGTTGTTTATATAATTCTATGATATAATCCGATGTTATATTTCAACAAAATAAACTGCTTACTTCATATCCGAGTAAATACAGGAGGCTACATCAACGTCTAGACTACATTGTTTATTTATATTATTTCGTTGATTTTGATTGTTTTACAGTACAATTTTAGGTATACGCCATAAACAGTTTCCGTTCTGATACATACATTGCAATTCGACGTTGCATTATGGGGAAAAGTAAATCCTCTTATTACTATAAAATGCCAGTTAAGAGGCGACTATTTTGTATTTAAAATTGTTGTCTAACACCTGTCCGTCTGCCTTTGCAGTCTTTGAATGCCGAACACTAAAATTTTACATAAGACATTAAAGAACCATTTGTGAGTTTACAAATTTTATTTTTATACTGATTGAGAATGAATTTTGCAAACTGTAGATGGTTCTTCAATGAGACACGTGAAATAAGTAACAGTTTGAACTGAGCTATTAGCCTAATGAGTGAAATGTTCGCCAATGGTCCATGAGACCTGGGTTCAATCCCAGGTCGAGCCATACCAAAGACTCAAAAAATGGTACTTGATGCCGCCTTGCTTAACACACAGCATTATAAAGTAAGGATCAAGGGTAAAGATGTGCAATCAAGGGAATGAAGTAGCGTTCTCTCCTACATCTGGGTATGGTAGCTATTGAAAAAGAAGCCTTCGGGTCACCATTAAAAACTTTACTAACTTACTTACTTGAAACTATAAATTGGACTTTGGACGGTTTCTCTTCGTGACATTGGATGTTGGCGAAATATTTTGTTTGCTATCCTAACTAAAATTTGGAAACAACACACAACAAAAAAAAAAATAGCTGTACGGCCACTTACCTGCCATCTCAGAAAACATCCAAGTAAGACGAACAAGACATGCTGGGCATTGCTGTTGAAGAATTGACGAACTTGTAAGCGACGCTCTCGTATGGACTCCTACAAATAGATGCACCAGTGTTAAGCCACCAGCGAATACTTCATAAATCGCCTTTGTGTGGAAACTGGATGCAGTCTAGAGCACCGGCCAGGAGTGATTGTCAATTGTAATCAGTGATAAAGAAAGAAAGAGAGAAACAGAGAGAGAAAGGGAGTGAGTCAGGGAACTCTTTGCTATCAGCACAACTTTATTATAAAGAAAACGCTAAGAAAAATACCTATAAATGGATGAGGAAAGATTAATTAATTAATTAATTCCAGCTTAATGAGTTTCACCAACACGTTTTCACAGGATTGTTTAAGACATGAAATTACGAAAATTTCTGATATAAAGTGTTTTTGTCCTTTGGGTAATTATGTTGAGAAGAGTGGCCTGCTTCAACGTGAAATGGAAGTGCCCGTGGTGTAATGGTTATCGTCGTAGGAAATGGACACGGCGACACGAGTTCAAATCCTGGACGAGACTGATTGTATTTCACATAGCACTAATACCCTTTGGAAAGGTATGAATCCAAATATTCTCCCTCCAGCAATGGGTAAATAGTAGGGCGGACTAGGTTCTTCAGCCTTGGCGAGGCAACTAGTCTAGGAGAAGGAAAACTCTTAATTCAAACCTGTTAAACTCCGCTTATAAATTGACCTTGTGTCATATCCTGCCCGAGCGGAGGGGTTGGGTAAATAGGATAAAGTGTTTTTATCATCTTTAGTGTAAAAATTATGAATTGAAACACTTTCCTCATCCATTTATAGGTATTTTTCTTTATGCAACATATCTGTCGGATTAAACCTCATATTTTACCTTATATATCGTTTTTAGTTTCTTTGTTTAATGGTATATCAACCTTCGTTGGTTATTTAATGCCAGCGCCCTCCTTGTATACGGACAACAGTAATAGTATTTAAACCATTAATGTGTGGATAAGTTAAGGTGGTTCGTTATATATATATATATATATATATAAAGGAACGAAAAATATCTACATAGCAAGCAAATGAATTTAGAACAGAATAACAAGATGTTGGAGTCTAGAAAGACGCCTAAAAACCATGAACTGTCTAAATCATTCATACAACTAAGTAACAATCTCCGACATTTGCAGTGGAGGGATGCTGGTACTGATTTAAAGCCCACTTCATTGACTTCAAGCTCTATCTAATCTTGTTAAATTAAGTAATGCAAAGGAACTATCTTTCTTTGTCTATTTCTTTTGTTTTCTTTTTCATTTTTGTTTGTTTGTGTGTGTGTGTGTGTTTTTTTTTTTGTTTTTTTTTTTACCTGTCCTTTGGGTAATAATGTTGAGAAGATTGGCCTGCTTCAACGTGAAATTTTCATCAATCT
>OY757906.1:30474860-30504860 GCA_963585895.1 Sepioteuthis lessoniana
ATCTATCTATCTATCTATCTCGGTCTTTTCAGATCTATCTATCTATCTATCTATCTCGGTCTTTTCAGATCTATCTATCTATCTATCTATCTATCTATCTATCACGGTCTTTTCAGATCTATCTATCTATCTATCTATCTATCTATCTATTTTGGTCTTTTCAGATCTATCTATCTATCTATCTATCTATCTATCTATCTATCTCGGTCTTTTCAGATCTATCTATCTATCTATCTATCTATCTCGGTCTTTTCAGATCTATCTATCTATCTATCTATCTATCTATCTATCTATGTCTTTTCAGATCTATCTATCTATCTATCTATCTATCTATCTATCTATTTCGGTCTTTTCAGATAGATCTATCTATCTATCTATCTATCTATCTATCTATCTATCTATTTCGGTCTTTTCAGATCTATCTATCTATCTATCTATCTATCTATCTATCTATCTATCTCGGTCTTTTCAGATCTATCTATCTATCTATCTATCTCGGTCTTTTCAGATCTATCTATCTATCTATCTATCTCTCTATCTATGTCTTTTCAGATCTATCTATCTATCTATCTATCTATCTATCTATTTCGGTCTTTTCAGATCTATCTATCTATCTATCTATCTATCTCGGTCTTTTCAGATCTATCTATCTATCTATCTATCTATCTATCTATCTCGGTCTTTTCAGATCTATCTATCTATCTATCTATCTATCTATCTATCTATCTATCTATCTATGTCTTTTCAGATCTATCTATCTATCTATCTATCTATCTATCTATTTCGGTCTTTTCAGATCTATCTATCTATCTATCTATCTCGGTCTTTTCAGATCTATCTATCTATCTATCTATCTATCTATTTCGGTCTTTTCAGATCTATCTATCTATCTATCTATCTATCTATCTATCTATCTATCTATCTCGGTCTTTTCAGATCTATCTATCTATCTATCTATCTCGGTCTTTTCAGATCTATCTATCTATCTATCTATCTATGTCTTTTCAGATCTATCTATCTATCTATCTATCTATCTATCTATCTATCTATCTATCTATCTATCTCGGTCTTTTCAGATCTATCTATCTATCTATCTATCTATCTCAGTCTTTTTAGATCTATCTATCTATCTATCTATCTCGGTCTTTTCAGATCTATCTATCTATCTATCTCGGTCTTTTCAGATCTATCTATCTATCTATCTATCTATCTATCTATCTCGGTCTTTTCAGATCTATCTATCTATCTATCTATCTATCTATCTATCTATCTCGGTCTTTTCAGATCTATCTATCTATCTATCTATCTATCTATCTATCTCGGTCTTTTCAGATCTATCTATCTATCTATCTATCTATCTATCTATCTATCTCGGTCTTTTCAGATCTATCTATCTATCTATCTATCTATCTATCTATCTCGGGCTTTTCAGATCTATCTATCTATCTATCTATCTATCTCGGTCTTTTCAGATCTATCTATCTATCTATCTATCTATCTATCTATCTATCTATCTATCTATCTCGGTTTTTTCAGATCTATCTATCTATCTATCTATCTATCTCGGTCTTTTCAGATCTATCTATCTATCTATCTATCTATCTCGGTCTTTTCAGATCTATCTTTCTATCTATCTATCTATCTATCTATCTATCTATCTATCTATCTATCTCGGTCTTTTCAGATCTATCTATCTATCTATCTATCTATCTATCTATCTATCTATCTCGGTCTTTTCAAATCTATCTATCTATCTATCTATCTATCTATCTATCTATCTATCTCGGTCTTTTCAGATCTATCTATCTATCTATCTATCTATCTATCTATCTATCTCGGTCTTTTCAGATCTATCTATCTATCTATCTATCTATCTATCTATCTATCTATCTATCTCGGTTTTTTCAGATCTATCTATCTATCTATCTATCTATCTCGGTCTTTTCAGATCTATCTATCTATCTATCTATCTCGGTCTTTTCAGATCTATCTATCTATCTATCTATCACGGTCTTTTCAGATCTATCTATCTATCTATCTATCTATTTCGGTCTTTTCAGATCTATCTATCTATCTATCTATCTATCTATCTATCTATCTATCTCGGTCTTTTTAGATCCATCTATCTATCTATCTCGGTCTTTTCAGATCTATCTATCTATCTATCTCGGTCTTTTCAGATCTATCTATCTATCTATCTCGGTCTTTTCAGATCTATCTATCTATCTATCTATCTATCTATCTATCTAATGCAGTTTGTTCCTTATTTTTCTATCTTTATATCGCAGTCTGTTGATATCTTTCAATATCTACCTTTCTCTCTTTCCTATTCTATTCCTCCTCCCTGTGTTCTTTCTTTCTTTCTTTCTTTTCTCTTCTTTTCTTTTCTCTTCTTTTCCTTTTGATTATTTATTCGTCTTATTTTCAATTTTCTCTGTTCAATAGTCATTCTGTCTTTCAGTCTGTTTCAGTCTGTCTCTCCCTCTCCTTTCCGTGTAATTATATCTTCTTTTTCTTAGTCACCCACTTTTATTCGGTATTTCATTCTTAGTTTCTTTTTCCTTTTGTTTCTCTTGGAAATTTTATTCTTATTCATTCTTAAATGCATATATAATCATCATCATCATCATCATCATCATCATCATCATCATCATCATCATCATGTCGTGCCGCAAGCACGGCTATCCGTGACCCTCTCTCGCCACTTTTCCGTATTGTTCATCGCCTCTGACAGGTCTTCAGGGCTACATCCCGTATCCTCACATAGCTGCTGAATGTATGTTCGAGCTGGTCGTCCTGCTTTTGCTCGGCCATATGTGGGGGTCCATAGGAGTACATCACTTATGAACTCGTCCTTGTTTCTCCAGCAGTATCCTGCGTGTCTGGTTCGTCTTACTTGGATAGTTTTCGTGATGGGAGGCAGGTGACCGTATAGTTGGTGCCTTGCGGGGTGTTGCCGCCAGGACTTATTCAATATTGCTCGCAACATTCTTGTGTAATTGCCGTCTAGCTTATTCTCCAGTCGTTTTGTTAGGGCCCAAGTGGCGCATCCATACAGCAGTATCGACACGCCCGCAGCCTGGAAGAAACTGTTTCATTTTATCGGTCAGGTCTGATTTCCAAATGATCGATAGCTTATCGATAGCTGTCCATGCCTTCGTTAGCCGCGTGCCAATGTCTTTTTCAGTTGATGAGACACTGCTTCCTAGGTAGGTCAATTTGTCTACCTGTTTCAGTAAGGTTCCCTCTAGTGTGGAAATATCGCCTGCTTGATTAAAGCACATATATTCAGTTTTTTGTGCATTGACATGGAGGCCAATGCCTGCGGCGGCTCGTTCCAAACTATACAGCAGTGTTTCAGCTTGGTTGAAAGTATTTGCCAGTATCTCTATGTCATCGACGTAGTCAGCGTTGGTAATTGTTTTTGCAGGGTACCTTCTGCGTCTTTTCTTTGTCAGTTCGAAGCTGTTTTCTCTGATTTTATCGATCGATGTTCTAAGCACGTAGTCTAGGCAGATGATAAAGAGATATGGGACTAGCGTGTCCTCTTGTAGTACTCCGGCTACAATGTCAAAGTATTCTGTGTCTCCATCCGGTGAACATACTTTCACTTTGGTGTTTCTAAAGAGAATCGTTATTGCTGTTACGGTTTCTTTTGGTAGGCCGTATGCTAGTAGGATTTGTTCCATCTTCCTTCTGTGAATGGAATCGAAGGCCTTGGTAAAGTCGACAAATATATATAATCAAGTCACGCTGCGAACATGGATTTTCTAGACCCTCTCTCTCTATCTCTCTCTCCATTCGTCCCTATCATCCAGCACTTCCGGCAGGTCTTCAAAACTGTGTCTCCGCAGAGCGAATGTTGGTAAGTTCTTGTTGTTAGACCAACACAGAACGTCCATGTTTAGGGGTCCATAGGAGAAAGGCACTTATGAGTTGGTACTATTTACCAACCCCTCCGCTCGGGCAGGATATGACACAAGGTCAATTTTTAAGCGGAGTTTAACAGGTTTGAATTAAGAGTTTTCCTTCTCCTAGACTAGTTGCCAAACCATGGCTGAAGAACCTAGTCTGTCCTACTATTTACCCATTGCTGGAGGGAGAATTATTGGATTCATACCTTTCCCAAGGGTATTAGTGCTATGTGAAATGCAATCAGTCTCGTCCAGTATTTGAACTCGTGTCGCCGTGTTCTTTTCCTACGGCGATAACGACTACACCACGGGCACCTTATGAGTTGGTCCTTGCTTCTCCAGCAGTGT
Source organism: Sepioteuthis lessoniana (assembly GCA_963585895.1). Classification (NCBI taxonomy): domain Eukaryota; kingdom Metazoa; phylum Mollusca; class Cephalopoda; order Myopsida; family Loliginidae; genus Sepioteuthis; species Sepioteuthis lessoniana. The sequence goes on from OY757906.1 coordinate 30,479,123, forward strand.
CCCGTATGTCTTGTTCGTCTTACTTGAATGGTTTTAGAGATGGGAGGTAATTGAACAATTCTGTTGTACATTCACCTGCTTGGATTTCTTCTTCTTTTATTGTTTTTTCATTTCTTCCTTTTCGAAGCTTTCGTTATTTTTCGCCTCCTCCTCCTCCTCCTCCTCCTCCTCCTCCTCCTTCTTCTTCTTCTATGTTCCGACGACTTCATTTTTCTTAATTCACTTTTTTTTCGTTGGGGCTGTAGTATACACCGAATGCACCTCTGCAGTCCCCACCAACGAGTGTCCTGATTTGACACTAAACAATCTGATGGTGAGATTCCAGCGATGCTGGAGTTTTGGGGAATGGGGAGCACCTCTTCATTACCATTGCTCCCGAGTCCACTCTGGCCCGGAATGGTAGCACCTGATAGGGCCATATCTATGGGTTAAATAGATCTAAACTGCACACTTAGGCTAAACTGAATTGATTGAATTAGAATTGCTTGACTAAATGGAATAGCCTAAAATAGAAATGTCTTTGACAATTAAACTGTACTCATGCTAAACTGAATTGTTTGAAATAGAACTGACTATTTGCATAAAAATGGATTTGGCGTTAAATAACCAACAAAAGTTGATATGCCATAAAACCCAACCAACCAACTTTTTTTTTTCGCGCCAATAATTCAAAAGACAAATTCCCACTTGGTGTATTTTCGCCGCCATTAAAACTAATTACCAAGTCAAAATCTTTTATCTTTCTTCAATTTTTTGTTTTTGTTTTGTTTTTCCTTTTTATTTATTTATCCATTTATTCATCTTATCATATGTTTATATTCCTTTTTTCATTCCTTTTTTTTTTTTTTTTTGAGGGGGGAATGTTGTCTTCCATAGTTTTTCTATCTCGTTCCAACTCTCAATCGCCTATAGTAAGCATTTCCGATAATAGAAAACTAATTTTAAAAGTGGTTTACAAAAAATATATCAAGCTGCATTAAATCCCAATAAATCTATAAAGAAATCAATGGGTTGGATAGAGTAGGGTCAATTAAACAGACGCTTTATTTGCCAGACAAATAATATCGTAGCAACTCAATTGTTACTCAGTACGAGCATCCGTATCTACAATGAAGGAGCGAATAATAGTTACTGATTAGTGTATTGAAGTAAAACGTTATCACAACAACAGCTTTCTTTTCGATGACATCGAGATAGTCGATATCAAAACTATCAACGATACATAAATCAAAGAAAATGACAAAGAAATTAAACCGAAAAGTAGCTTGCAATATATTGGACATTGCACATAAGATGATCCGTACATAAGTCTCTTTTGAGAGTATCACAAAATAATGTGATAAGGACAAATTATGCAAAAGAAAAAGTTAATAATAGGCAGGAGAATATTAAGTAGAGGGTGCGGATGCAAAATATGGAATAATTTTAAAAACTTTCTTTTTTCGTCTGAGTATTTCTGTTTTTGAAAAAAAACAAAAACACAAAAAATCTAAATTTTCATGATTAGTTCTAAGTACTTTTTCATTAAAATTCATTCCAATATGAGTGAGCAAGAAAAGAAAAGACAAAGAATCTATGATTTGCTTAACGTTTAAACCAAGCCAAAAAACATTTTCCGAAATAATTGGAGTTTCTTTATGGCCTCCACCAATCCAAGACCTTAACCCCCTTGATTATGTTATATTGGGCGTTTTAGAAAACAAAACAAATTTAACTTCCCATCCAAATATTGGTTCACTAAAGACAGCTGCTATTGAGAGGGAATTGTATAAAATGTCTGAAGAATTTATTTTGTAGGCATGTGAATCGTTTCGAAGGCGTGTTGCTACAATAATAGAAAAAATGACAGCCATGTTGAATAAATTTACTGTTTTGTGTGTATCTTTTTATTTTGATGTTTATTTTTTTTTATATATATTAAAATCAATTTTGTCTTATAATAGAGCCGTTTATTATTATACTATAATATGCTTAATTTTGCCAACGCCCCCTGTATAGGTTATGTGGTGATAGAGATGAAACAATTAATCACTAAATATGTGAATACGGTAAACTAGCACAAAAGGAATATAAGATGAGGCATGACTGGTTAGGAAAGATGATCCACTTGGAATTGTGCAAGAGATTAAAACTTAGCTATACTAACAAATGATATATGCAGGAACAAGAATTTGTCATATAAACTGAGACTCATAAAATTCTCTGAAATTTTAAGATGAAAACAGATCACCTAGTCACGGCCAGAAGACATGACTTAGTGTGAATTTAAAAGAAAAATAGAAACATATAGTCATCTACAGAATTTTGCTGTTCCAGTGGACTAGAGAACGAGTGGAGATCATCCAAAGTACAGCATTATCAAAAACGGCCAGAATACTGAGAAGGGTCCTGGAGTCTTGAGGAGACTTGGTGTCACTCAAACTCCAGTGAGAAACCATCAGTCAGTGCTGGTGTGAAGAACTCTCAAATGAGGCCATTCAAAATACAGCCTTGTTGAGATCAGCCAGAATACTAAGAAAAGTCCTGAAGACTTGAGACTTGCTATCACTCACACAAAACCATCAGCTAACGCTGGCGTGAAGAACTCTCAAATGAGTAAAACAACAACAACAACAACTATAATAATAATAATGAATAATAATAATAATATGTTGCCTCACTTTTACTGTGAACCATTTTTTTCAATACATAAAAATACATTCACGTTCCAAAGTAGCGCTACTTCCATGGAGACATTAATCTTTTTCTTTGGAATATGACAGGTCGTGTTTGACGTTGAGGTTATGTGTTAAAGAAAAATCAGGATATGTCGCTGCATTTCGAGCCGACAACTGAAATGCTTAGTCAAGTTATTTTGTTTTAATTTGATATCATTTTTTTTTCTTAAACTTACCTTGTCTTTTTAGATCAAAATGTCATTAGGTTGGTTGCATTTTTCATACATTTTACGTCTGTGAATTCAGACACCCTTCAGATAGATAGATAGATAGATAGATAGATAGATAGATAGATAGATAGATAGGAGCCGACTACTAACTAGACTTTTGATTCCATTCAAAAGCTTGTATTTTGAAGACGGTTCAAACAATTCTTGAATTAAAACTGCTGAATTTTACAATCTTTACATTGAATTTGTTTTAGCGTGATCATGCTTCAATACTCAAAATGTATGTCGTGTATTGAAAATCAAGTGACTAGTAATTATTGCAAGCCTTAATGAAAAACTATTACAGATACAATAAACAATTTTTACAACAAAAAATCATCCAAGATCAAGCGAAAAGGCATTTCTATGATCGAAAATAAATGCAAGCATTACTGATAAAAATACGGCGGTTCTAGTATATATATATATATATATATATATATATATATATATATAGGGGTGTTGTAATTTTATTTTTTGCATGAGTTTCATTGTTACATTGCTATCCATCTATCTATCTATCTATCTATCTATCTATCTATCTATCTATCTATCTATCTCAGCCTCTTTCTATCTATCTATCTATCTATCTATCTCAGCCTCTTCATATCTATCTATCTATCTATCTATCTATCTATCTATCTCTGCTGATATTCATCTATTTATCTCTTTTTTTTTCCTTTGGTATGTGTTAAATAGTACAATTATCCTTCTACAAGGATGGATCTGGCAGTACATAACCCATGAAGGTTGATATACTAGTAAACAAAGAAACCAAACCAAATCAAACATTCATCTATCATAGTCTGTTGATATATATCTATCTATCTATCTATCTATCTATCTATCTATCTATCTATCTGTGCGTGCGTGCGTATGTGGGTGGTTCTATATTAATGCTATTTCTCGTTTGACCGGAAACATTTTTGATTTATTTAATAAAAATCAAAAGGTCATCGAAGAAGAAAAAAGTCATGGAAATAAACATCTATTGATTTTTGTCTTATATGGTAACATTTGACTTATAGATTTGGTCTGATCGTATTGATTATACGCCATTTAACAACTTTGGCTAACAATTATTTCATTTGCTTATAAAATCATGATTCATTCAGGCTTGTCTCATGGCTGAGAGAGTTGAATATTTATGAGGTACTGCAAAAAATATGCATCGTCGATATCTAACTATAAACGCATCAAATACTGAATTTCAAGTTGAATAAACCCTATATATATATATATATATATACATATATATATATATATACATATATATATATATATATATATATATACATATATATATATATATATACATATATATATATATACATATATATATATATACATATATATATACATATATATATATATACATATATATATACATATATATATATACATATATATATATACATATATATATATACATATATATATATATACATATATATATATACATATATATATATATATATACATATATATATACATATATATATATGTATACATATATATATACATATATATATATACATATATATATACATATATATATATACATATATGTACGGCCACCTGCCCCCTATCACGAAAACTATTCAAGTTAGGCGAACCAGACATGCAGGACATTGCTGGAGAAGCAGAGATGAACTCATAAGAGATGTACTCTTATGGATCCCCACACACGGCCGCGCAAAAGCAGGACGACCAGCACGAACGTACATTCAGCAGCTATGTGAGGATACATGTTGTTGTCCTGAAGACCTGCCTAGGGCGATGAACGATAGGGAGGAGTAGCGAAAGAGGGTCAGGGATATCCGTGCTGCCAGCACGATATGATGATGATGATATATATATATACATATATATATACATATATACATATACATATATATATACATACATATATATATACATATATATATATACATATATATACATATATATATATATATACATATATATATATATATATATATACATATATATATATATAAGAAATGGAAATGTATCCAACGGTATATAAAAATAAGAATATGAGAAAATATAGTATTCATATCAGTTTAATTACAGTTAAATGGTCTGCCAGCGTTAAATGTTTCGAACTCTTTTTTAAATTTTAAACCATCATCAGCATAATGTTAATAGGTAATGTATCATCCGAATTGTATTCAACTTTTTTAATGGCATATAAACCTTTGTAAGTTATTTAATGCCAAAGCATTCTACCACTACTGTTCTTCCAAGAAGAACCGTAGTGGTGCAATTTAACCCATAGCTAGGAGGATTAGGGCGTTCAAACCTTTTCCTGGGGTATTTGTCCGAAAGTGAACGTAAAAGCGCGAGTGGGGTTCGAACTTGTTTACTACGATTCCGCAATCCATCGTTTTAACCATTACACCATGAGGACTCCCCCGAAAATATAACGAACAGAAATTTGGTATTCTATTATCAGTAGTAGGGTTATGTTTCAAGTCTATGTAACGTAATTAGTATGAATACTTGATAAATAGAATTACTTATGCAAATAGCAATACTTGAAACTATTTAGCTGTGTGCAAACAAATGATTGATATTAGAATGTATATATATAGTATAATTAAATGGAGACTCAAACTCGGTTAAGCCGTCATAATAAATTTATTTCGGCGGAGAATATTATTGGATAATCTCTGTCTCGTCAGATGACTCTTTTACATGCTCTGTCCTGTCGCAGAGACGCGAATGTGGAGTTACAGTTCGTATTCAGAAAATAAAATAAGGTAATTAAAAAAATAAAATTAAAAAATCAGAAAAAAACAAAAAAAAAACATAAGGTGGAAATCAAATTACAAAGTTACAAATTCTTTCATTCATAGGCGTGAGCAGAGGGGGTTAACATGTTATATGTTAGAACGATTAAGAAACAGGAGTGGAATTAATCTACTGGTCAAATGGAATTTATTTTTTAGTTCCAAGGAACCAAACGATTGAACTTTCAAATAGCCACTTGATACTAATACCTGAAAGTAAAATTTCGTCTCTTAATTAATATGATTTAATGATTATTGAGCCAGCATTGTGGTAAACTCTTGTTTCAGTTGTCTTAGTTGTAATAAAGTAAAGTAGTATACGAGGTTCATTCAAAAAATAAGCTGTAATATTGCCAAACGGGTTGGCAGTAGGAGACACTCTTGCACCTTTTTTTTTTCAAGGAAACCAATTGTTATAGGTTCTTTTATGTCCTAGAAGACTCTCAGCTTCACCTTCTTTACTGACTGCTGCGCTGAGAACTTTCTCTTTACTGGTATGTCAGTATGTTTCCACTGTATTGACTGTCTTTTTGACTCAGGATCATTGTGGCAAAACCATATTTAGCTCATTTGGAAATATGTTCTTGACTGAAACAAGCTTCTCCATATACATCACACATTCTTCTGTAGATTTCACATGGTTTGCACCAGTCTGCCACAGAAAATTTGATGACAGACCTCTGTTTAATAGCTTCAAAACAAATATTTTTGTGAGTTCAGAAGAATTTTTGCTAAAAACCAAACAATGCAGATTTTACATTTATGCAAAAACAATCAGAAAATGAATATTCATTTTTTTGTAAATTCCCCTTATTTACTAATGAACCCTTGTCATTTAATTTGTAGACCTTATTTTTGTTATAATGTTTTTACCAGACTTTAGAATTTAGAATACCTCCCAAATGAAGAGCTCATTGCCAGGTGTCCAGACAACAGATATATAAAAGTCAGTTGAAGAAACTTGGATACAAGAAAAAATTTTCATTCAACACATGGGTATGCTACGTCATCAGTGCATTTTTCTCGCTACTCTTATAGCGTATCAATTCTTTTAAAAACTTTTAGAGTGTTCGCCAATGGCCCGAGAGACCTGGGTTCAATCCCAGGTCACGTCATTTTAAAGTCTTTAAAAATGGTACTTGGTACCTCTTTGTTTAACACTCAGCAATATAAGGCGCGTATCGAGGGTAAAGTGCAGCAGTCCAGGGAAAGGAGTTGCGCCCTCCCCTACATCTCAATGTAGTAGCTACTGAAAAAGGAGCCTTCTGGTCGCCTTCGACTACGGTCGCCAACTTTACTTACTTACTTTTATATATATATATATATATATACGCTCACAGTATAATGAGTAATTTCGTTGGAAATGAACAAGACGACCCGAGTTCAAATCCTGAACGATGCTGTTTGTATTTCACATAGTGCTAATGCCCTCGGAAATGATTTGAATTCAACTATTCTCCCTCCAGCTATGGGTGAATAGGGCAGACTAAACTTTTTAACCTTGGTATAACAACCAGTCTAGGAGAAGGAAAACTGTGAATTCAAACCTATTAAACTCCGCTTAGAAATTGAGCTTGTGTCTCATTCTGCACATGCGGAAAGATGGAATACATACACACACACACACACTAGACGGCAATTACACAAGAATGTTGCGAGCAATATTGAACAAGTCCTGGCGGCAACACTCCACAAGACACCAACTATACGGCCACCTGCCTCCTATCACGAAAACTATCAAAGTTAGACGAACCAGACATGCAGGTCACTGCTGGAGAAGCAGGGATGAGCTCATAAGTGATGTACTCCTATGGACCCCCACATATGGCCGGGCAAAAGCAGGACGACCAGCTCGAACATACATCCAGCAGCTATGTGAGAAGACCTGCCAGAGGCGATGAACGATAGGAGGAAGTGGCGAGAGAGGGTCAGGGATATCCGTACCTGTGGCACGACATGATGATGATGATATATATATAATAGACACCAGCCTTTTCTCAGACTGCTGCAAGACTCACTTTCTTCAATGTCTTTAAAAAACGGGAAGTAATGTGTCTTACGCTGTCATGCTGGAAGGACATTTGCATTTACAGTTCTTCTAGATTGGTTGCCTAATTATGATGAGAGAGCCCAATCTGCTGACAACCATTATATAGATATATATATATATATATATAGGTGGAGGGGGTTTAAGGGATTTATTTCAATGATTTGATAAGTTAAAAGAGTAAAGGTCTGAATTCTTTTTTTTTTTTTTCTTTTTTTTTTTTTTCGTCTCACTAATATGTCAGGAAAAAAAATTCTAAAGCTGAATTTAACAAATTTTAATAAATTCCCTGCTGTTCTTAAAACAAATTCGTATAAACATAATTGAGAAACTGGATCTTTTCTTTCTTAATGGCTTGTCTTTTGCAGCTACTTTGTTTCTGAAATTCTCTCGACTTTAAAAGATATTTCCAGAAAATTCTCCTCAAGCTCCTGACAATTTTAGTAATGGAATTCGGTAATTTATTTCGTTTTGGATATTTCAAAATTGCATTTCTACCTTCCATTTTTATTTCTTTAAGAAATCGCTTTTAGCTCAAACGAGTGATGTATAGATTAGAAGCAATCAATATTTTATTATCAGGCAGGAAAAGTTGGAGGAAGTGTACAAGAATCTTCTGTTTTGCTTTTTGAAGTAATAGTTTCAAACTAACGTATAACCACAAAGTGTTTTCTTGCTTCTGCATAAATCCATGTATTTGTAAATATGCACATATAGAGACAATAGCACTGCATGCAAGAACATACGCGTCTTCAAGTTTATTCGTATACAAATATAGTTACACATTTATTGCTAAAGGACACAATAGTAAATTAACCAAACAGGACATTACTCAGTTGTGTAAAGATCTTCGAGAATATAGTTTTTAAAAATGTTTAATAGTCCTATGGGTGTTCCTTTATGATATAATTTTAAAGTTTCCACCAGTTCACCATACCTATGAATATATTTCTAGAATCTTCCCCAAGTTGCCTCCGTAATATCAGTTCTGCTTTTCTAATAAAGATTCTTCCGTGTTTTTTTTAATTACCTGCGTGAGATTCCAAGAATGTGTTAACAGGGATGTCAAACACGCGCAGACGGTTTGAAATTATATCATAAAGCTGCTTCCATAAAAGCATTCACATTTTTGAATCAACCTGTATTGCTAATCTTTGCCCCATGGTGATACGTCAATATAACTGAGTTTGTATTTGTCTGGCAAAAGGTCACACTTGAACAGCAACGTAAGGATCGAACTCAGAATACACTAATAATGGCCTCCGAAGTTAACCTGCTAAGGCAAGTTCTGTTCTTATTCATCGCTCGTTATAAAGATATTTTGCCAGACTATTCTGAACTCAGCAAAAGAGATATTCGCATGCAATTGTATATCTGTTTGGCTGGAGTTTTAGCCTTTAGCGTTTTTTGCTTTAAGCAAGTTTTTAGTAAGCCAGTGCTCATTGCAATCAATTATTTGCATAGCTTTTAAAAGCTTTCGCAGTTAATAAGGCATTAAACAAATGAATCAATATAGTAAAAGAGTTTGCCTACGTCATCAGTGCCGCCATTTTATCCTGCGTACGCAGAGATGTTTCTGAAAACGCTATCGCGTATATGATTCATTTGCATACCTATTGGGGCGTCTGCGTGCGCCGTTCCACTTTGAAAACATTACGTTGATTAACAACCCTTTCTTACCGGTAAGAAAAGATGGCAAAATGAGATATGCGCAACTACTGACTTTGACTATATTCACCAACCGGCTTTTGTCTCTATGCACAAATAAATATGCGTTCATACTTTTCTTATACATTGTTGTCGTGATCCAAAAAGAGTTTTGCGAAGTGAAATCTTTTCAAGTGTTTCAGTAAAAAGTATTTCACGATTCTATTTTCTCCATTTGTTTGTTTTTTTGTTATTGTTTTTTGTTTGTTTGTTCTTTTGTTTGTTTTTCCTTTTTATTATTTTATTATAATTTCTTTATCAGCCTTAGCAGGCAGTAGTAGGGACGTTAAAACTGATTGATTGGGTTTTGCAGTTGTTCCAGGTCTGTGCAGGTGCAATTCTGAACAATATATTTGAATGGGTGAGATGAAGACAAAAAGATGAGCAACGCTGTATAAAAAGAAAAAAAATAACTGATCCTTGAAGAAAAGAGAACAAGAAAAGATTGCTAAAGAGCGGAGCGTGGAACAAAAGGTTGTGCAAGAGACAAAAAAAAAAAGAGACCAAGAAATTATTGTTGCGAATTATTCACTAGAAAAAAATGTGAACACATTCAACAGGAAAATGATGTAATTTCTAGTAATCTCTGAGATGTTTCATATATAGGTCGAAGTATAGAAAGAAATCCTTAAATGTAATAATTAAGTCTATAAAATCTATTATTAAATCTATGATTACTGGTATGGTTACTATCATTAAAACATGCGGAACTTTTTCTCATCTTGGTTGAAAATTCCCTAGCAACATTACAATATGAAATCAAATTCAGTTTTTCAATCCTCACGAATTTCCCAGTCGGCTGGGGCTGTAGAATACACCGACTGCACCACTGCAGAGGGGTAAGACCTCCACAAAGAGTGACCTAGATATGACACTAAACAATCTGATGGTGAGGCTCCAGTGATGCTGGAGCTTTGGGGAATGCGGACTGCCCCTTCATTCCCATCGTTCCCAGGTCCACTCTGGCCAAGAATGGTAGCACCTGATAGAGGTCTAACTATGGGTTAAATAGAACTGTATACTTATGCTAAACTGTATTGTTTGAATTAGAACTGTTTGACTAAACTGAATAGCTTGAAATAGGAATATTTTTGACAATTAAAATGTACTTACATTTAAACTGCGTGCTTATGCTTGACTGAAGTGTTTAGAGAGGAACTGTTTTTGACATTAAAACTGTACTTGCGCTAGGCTGAATTGTTTGATACGGAACTGGTTTGACATTTAACCGTGTGTAAACAAAATCTGTACTTATACAAAACTGAATTAGCTGAATTAGAACAGTTTGAATAAACTGAATAGCTTAAAATAGAAATGTTTTGACAAATAAACTGTGTATTCACGCTAACTTGAATTGTTTGAAATAGAGCTGATTATTTGCATAAAAGTGGATTTGGCATTAAATAACCTACAAAGGTTGATATGCTATAAAATCCAACCAACCAATCATCACGAAAGGACATTTATTCTCACAAAGCAAAATGAGGAGTCTTTGAGGAATAATGGCTAACGAGATGGTCTACAACATCGTAGTTAGCTAGTTCGAACTCCAGTCACGCTATTCGGTTCACTTTCATGGTAATAACTTTGAGAAAGATATGAACACCCTTATTCCCCACCCCCGAGTATGGGTTAAATATCACCACACGTATTCTTCCGAAAGAATTGCTTTGGTATAAAACTACCCACGAAGGTTGATATGTCATTAAACAAAAAACAAAAAAACAACAAAAAAAAAAAAAACAAAACGAATCAAAACAAAACAAACAAATCAGCATAATAAAAACAAGAACCAAAACATCGATACCAGAAATAAATAAGCTGCAAGAACAAAACAAAAAAGTTGATAAACATTAAACAAAGCCATTTATAAAGGTGAAGGTTAAAAGATTAGAAATGCTCAAAAAACAAAGGGGGAAAAAAATAAAAGAGAAACAAATGAGCAAAATACAGAATAATTTAGAAGTCCTTCTCTTCTGTTCAAAGGTTTTACATCTCCATTATTTACTGGCGTACTGGCTAATACGTTGAAATGCGGCCTCGATGAAAACGAGTTCGAACTCCAGTCGCTCTATTATGTTCACTTTCGGACTAACACTCTTCGTAGAGGCATATCCCCCCCAGCTATGGGTTAAATATCTAGGGGGATAACTTTGGCATTAAATAACCCACCAAGATTGATATACCATTAAACAAAAAAAAAATCAAACAATCTATTCGTGGTTTGTACCAATCTCCAGTTTCCATAAATCAGGACAACAAAAGCAAGCCATTCAATTACGTCAAATTCAATACACATTCATCTTATCACGCTACCGTATGTACACCATATTTTCCACAGTATATATATATATATATATAGTCATCCACAGACAGACTGTTCCGTTACATTAAAACTCTTCAATGTTGCTAGACACACGAGATGCTTCAGGCTGTGATCGAAACCTGACTGACATAAAGTCAGCCGGATGTCTGACCCAAAACCCTTCGTCATTCTCTGCGTTAGCGAAAGAATTTTTTACGTATAACCTTTTACTTATACGTTATCGGCTACCAGGAGTGTTCTATTCTTGAGAAGAGATATTGCGTTTCAGTTTATGTGGCAGTCGGCAAATTCCCCATGCGAGAACTCAACACACTGGGGGCGCATAGATATTGTCATCCACAATCACAGAGATGATGTGTGGATTTGTAAAATAGACATCGTCTGAATAATAAGGCAAAGAGAATGTCTTAGCTCTTACGAAACTTATTTCGATCCAAATTACTAAGTCCTGAAGGCCATAGAATACGCTAATCCTATTCCTTGTACAGGGCAATGATATTCCTAACAAACAAACAAACAAACAAACAAAGGGATATTCTAAGTATGACACTGATTTGTATCATTTCTGAAGATCTAGGGAGTGTGGAGTACCAATTCCTACGTCCACTCTCACCCGGTGAGTTATTCCCAGTCAGAGCCCCAAATAGATCAGTTTAAAAATGATTCGTATTCGATAGAACCGAGTGCAAAAGGAAAAAAAAAACTCTTTTGAAAGAACTACACAAAAAATGTACATATAAACGAACAATAAACGCGATTCCCTAACCTCAAAGCAAATAAGATAAAACTCTGACTTGTTGACATGCTGTTAAAATTAATCAGTCTCTAATAAATCGATATAAATACGGAAAGGCCGATGAACACATTAATCCAAACATAGTTTTTAAAATAGCAATCATAATGGTCCAAAAAGTATATGAAAATAGTTTTGGTAATCCAAGAAGACCGAAGACTACATCCACCGAAATATTATCTTGAAAATGACACAATAAAGACTCAGAAAAATTTAACGAAACCATTTAATCTCAGAAACTTAGATAATTCTTAAAGATCGAAAAATAATATAATATTTGGAGGTAGAAAAGATATTTAGTCGATAACTACCTCACTAAGGCCCAATATTTGTATTGGTATATCCGTGATATACTAACACAGAATAAAAGAAAGGAAAGATAAGACATATACAGAAATATTTGATATATAGATGATATACATACAAATAATTTTAAAGTAATATACCAATGTGTCCCAACAGATCAAAATATACATATATTGCTCTATGAACAAGCAGTATGTAGAAGGGGTACAAAAATGGAAAAAAATTATTTGATAACGATGAAAAGTACAATGACTATAGTTATGTGTATTTACTGTTCAATGGCAGGGACAGGAAATGTCTCTACTGTTCAAAGAACAAAGGTAAAAGATGCCAAGAATGGGTTTGTGAACGGTCACGTGACACTCCATGAGGCACCCAGCAGACATACCCATTTTCTTTAGGAGATGATTATTTATTATCTCCGTAAGAGAAAGATTGTGATAAAAACAAAATGTATTTTAAATATTGAGATGCGGTTCTAAATTGTTTGCAATATGAATATTATACTTAATCTTTACATGGCATAATTATTGTCTTAGAACATGGATACGTTGACTCGAGTTCGAATCCTAGACGAGGCCATTTGTGTTTTACTTTCGCGCTATTGCACAAGAAAAAGGTATGAATCCATCAGTTCTTGCCCAAGCTATGGCTAATTAGTGGGACAAACTGATTTCAAACCAGATAAGACCACTTAAAAATTGCCCTTGTGTCATACAATTCTCGTGGTGTATATTTTGGATAAATACATTCGATACTTTATTTCAGATGCTCAAACGATTGCTACTTATATATTAATTTTCATTTGGAAATTAAATGGCCACTTCTACAGTCAGTGTTTTGTTTTGCTCTGTTTTTTTTGTTGTTTTTTTTTTCTCACGGTGGGCAAAACGCCCCTCACCTGTAAGACAAGGGCTTTTAATAATAGCACAATGAATTCTTCGTCGCGTCAGTTACTTATTGTCCTTCTAAGCTATTCCTGGGAAAGTAGAAACCGCTCAGAACTTTTTTCATGAAACTGTGTCGTCAGTCGAAGAGCAAAGCATGGAAGATATTATGGGTTATCCACATTGTAAAGACGAGCTTGGGAAAAGAACGACTTAATGATCACCTAAGCAAAAAGGAGATGAGAAGACAAGCGCACACATATACTTATATATATATGTTTCCATGATTGTGTGTGTGTGTGTGTGTGTGTGTGTGTGTGTGTGTTTATTTAACAGAATTAAGCGAGTGTTATGTGAGTAATTCTGTGTCTTAAACAGAGAAAAACAATTGACGAGGGGTAAAATGTCGGAGGTTTTATATGATGTAAAATATGAAATAGTCGAGCGGTAAATTACAAACATCAGGTTTTATAGACGAAGAAAGAAAACATCTTGGTATTTTTGCGTGTGTTCTTTGAATTTTATCGTCCGAATCGAAATATAATAAAGTTTATGACCCAATAAAATATATTTTATAGCAGGATTCAAAAGAAATAAAATCAAAATATGAATTAGACTGAAATAAATTATTAAAACGGTTCTCATAACGTTTTGTCCAGATTTGATTAGGTATTCATCGACTATATATATATATATATATATATATATATATAGAGAGAGAGAGAGAGAGAGAGAGAGAGAAAGAGAGAGAGAAAGAGATAGGAGTTGAAAAATAAGGTGTTTATGGTGTAATGGTTATCATCGTAGGGAAATAAACACGGTGACCCGACTTCAAATCTTGAACGAGGCTATTTGGAAAAAGTGAGAATTCAACTATTCTCCCTTCAGCTCTATAGGTAAATAGTTGGACAGACTAAGATGTTTAATCTTAGCATAACTACCTTGGAGAAGGAAAACTCTGAATTCAAACCTGTTAAACATGACTTTGTGTGGATTCTTACTCGTGCGGGTCGATTATATATATATATATATATATATATCCGGTCAGCGTCCGAAGACAGTGGGTGTGGATTATTCGCGTATAGAATATATGAGGAATTTCATATAAATCTATGGGAGTGCTCGATATATAGCTATTGTTATATATATATTTTCTATTCAGGTTTATATAACAAAACTTAGATACAGATCGTATACAGTGCAATTAGAAGGTAACACATACCTGGTTAAATTGTCATGATAAATTTATTTCGGCGAATTTGGATTATTCGCCTATAGAATGTGTGCAAGAACCTACTTTTACATAATAATGGTTGACAGACAAATTCTTCGTTCAAACGTTGACTGTTTCATTTACATTTCTCTAAAGACATCTGAAGACAGTACGACACACGTTAATTCCATTGTGATGTGTTAAAATATGACTCGATTGATAGAATGATTAATTTTAATGGCATGTCAATCCGTCTAGGATTATCTTATGCCGAGAGGTTAGAAAATTGTTTTCTTTGTTAGTTCATATTGATATTTTTGTGTATTTGTTTCTGAAGAGTTTTTTCACAGTCCATTCGAATACGAAGAAATTTTAAACAGATCTATTTGACTACTACGCTGGACACAAGTGGACTTGGGAGTAATGGCAATAAAAGAATGCTCCACACTCCATATAGCTCCTGAACTCTCGGCTCATGATCTGATGCAGTTTATTAACCTACTCAGGTCGCCCTTTTGACAAGGGGTCTTTCTCCTCTACGGTGAGGATAGAGTCAGCATACTCTAAGCCTCACTGATAATATTTGTCACTGCCTCCCACCAGACAGGACTTGACACAAGGTCAAAAGCCCGAAGGCCGATTAAAGTGGGGATAAAGGGGAGGGGAAGGTCGGGAACGAGCCGAGACTCGAACCCTGCTAGTCATTGACCCACTAAGTGCAATGTGGATCTAATGAGTCAAGCAGTATCACGGACCTAAATCTAGGTCCGGGCACGTATGCTAGAGGTCTAGTGCTATACAAGGCGTGCATAGGGATCTGAAAAGCAGCTCGCTCACCCGAAGGTTGCCCAGCCGAAGCTGGGGTCCTATTCGGCCCCGAATCTGCTCTTGGTTTCGATCGCCCATCCAGCACGAATGCCAGACCGCCCAGTCAAAAGGCCGAGAAGCGATCTCTAAGCCTCACCGATAGAGTGGACTGCTTGAATAAGCTATCGTTACAGGCATCAGAACCTGTCTTCAACTTACTACTCCTTAGTGTTCACTTAGTTCTCGTATAGATGTCAGGCTGAATTCAATTATTAGTTTCCGGCCAAAAACGTCTTCATCAGAAAAGAACAAAAAAAAAAAAGTAAAGAATAAAAAAGCATTAAAAAAAATTTAAATACCCCCCGTCACAAACAGCAAACAAACCCTGAAATCATCGAATTATACCATATCCATGACAAATTTAGAGGTCACGTGACATTTTTTATACGAACAAACCAGAAAATCGGGCGCCACCCATCTGATAATTAGCATAACGTATGTTGATGGGGTCGGGGCAAGAATGTTAGAATCATTCAGCTAAAATATTTCGTCAACCCCGCCCCACTACATACAGAGACACACATAAACACTATGATATAATTGTTTACAAATAATAGAACAGACAGTGTTTTCAAGCCGAGAGAAAAAGAAAAATTGAAAAACGCATAGACTGGTTGATTGGTTGTATTCTATGGCATATCAACCCTTGTAGGTCATTTAATGCCAAATCCTGTTTATATATATATATAGAGAGAGAGAAAGAGAGAGAGAAGGACACTGTTGCTGTAATGGTTACCTTAAGGGGGAGATTGAAACGATGACCCGAGTTCGAATCCCGGCCAAAGCTACTTATATTTCACATAGCGTTAATACTCTTGTGAAAAGTATGAGTTCAAATATTCTCTCTCCAGCTATGGGCCAAATAGTAGGGTGGACTAGGCTCTTTAATTTTGGTGTGGCAACTAATCTAGGAGAAAGAAAAACCATAACTCAAACCTGTTAAACTTAATAATTTATCTTATGTCACATCCTGCACGGGCAGAGTTGTTGGTATATATATATATATATATATATATATATATATATATATATATATATATATATATATTCTCTCTTCTTTGCTGCTGAAAGTCCGAGTTTGCTGAAATATATAGAGGTTGAGTTCGAAATAAAACCTCGACATCCAATCTCAA
Organism: Sepioteuthis lessoniana; assembly: GCA_963585895.1. Taxonomy (NCBI): domain Eukaryota; kingdom Metazoa; phylum Mollusca; class Cephalopoda; order Myopsida; family Loliginidae; genus Sepioteuthis; species Sepioteuthis lessoniana. The sequence continues at coordinate 30,496,123 of OY757906.1, forward strand.
GAGGAAATAGGTCTGTTGACCAGCCATTCTTAATACACTGTTCAGTTATATATATATATATATATATATATATTGTCATCCACAGACAGACTGTTTCGTTGTATCACAACTCTTTAGTGTGGCTAGACACGTAGGACGCTTGAAGCTGGGATCGAAACCCACCCAACTTTACCTTAGACTTAGTATCACACTGCTTGGCCAACAAGCGTACCACGTCAACTTAGGACACTTTTTTTTCATCATACAACGTGTGAAAGCACGTGTGATACTCTGTCCTCATCAGCCGCCAACCAGGGTGATAACACAGTTTCGGTAGCTCAAGGCGGTACTGCCACTCCTGGCGCTACCAAGATATTATAAGATATTCTGTAGCAACATCCGTATCAGCGTTCGTTTGTTTACATTTTATACCCTACCGGATACCAGCCTGCTCGATTCGTTCGAAGAGCTTTGCATTATGCGAGCGGCAGCCGTTAATTCGTTCGCCAGAATGCTCAACGATTAGTTTTTTGGTAAGATTATTTTTAAACGAGCCAGAACCCATTTGTTTGCTGGTTAAATGGTTTCAAGTTTTGCTATTTAACCGTAATAATTCAATTTAACATCAGTTTCAAGTAGAGTAAATAATTAGATATTCCCCGAGTCAAAGAGGAACTAAGAGTAATGGCATCAAAGAGGTACTCCATATTTCCTAAACTCTAAGACTAGAACCTCAGTATCAGATGTAGTTGTTGGGTTGGCTGAGATCGGCAGTGTTGGTTGAGGACGGACTAGAGCGTTAGTATGATATTTGTCGCTGCCTCCCACCAGACAGGACTTGACACAAGGTCAAAAGCCCGAAAGCCGATTAAAGTGGGGATAAAGGGGAGGGGAAGGTCGGGCACGAGCCGAGACTCGAACCCTGCTGGTCTGTGCTGCTCATTGACCCACTAGGACTAGAGCGTTAGTATTTGTACGTACGGCGCTACGTCTACTTAGCAAATGCTCTCTGGATCAGTACATTACGACTAGACTAGTATTTGTCGCTGCCTCCCACCAGACACGACTTGACACAAGGTCAAAAGCCCGAAGGCCGATTAAAGTGGGGATAAAGGGGAGGGGAGGTCGGGAACCAGCCGAGACTCGAACCCTGCTTGTCTGTGCTGCTCCTCGGCTCACTTAGTGAAACATGAGCCTGATGAGGCAAGCAGTTTCACGAACCCAAATGTGGGTCCGGGCACGTATGCCAGTTAACGGCTTAAACTAGAGGCTTGGTCTAGTGCCGTGCATGGGGGACAAAGGAGACAAAAATGCAGCTCGCCCACCCGAAGGTAGCCTAGTCGAAACTAGGTGCCTAATTAAAGGCCCCAAGTCTACCATTGTTCCTTTTCCAGGGCCACGCTCCGGACCGAAGTCCAGAACAGGCCCCGGGGCGCTTACCAGGAGCTCGCCTTACATTACGACTAGACTCTTGGTACGTGCAACGACGACTATTACTTACTGCTTATGTATCTTCTATATATGTGCTGTATAGTTATATTTGCATAGCACAGACACACGTGTGTGTGTGTGTGTGTGTGTGTGTGTGTGTGTGTGTGTGTGTGTGTGTGTGTGAGAGAGAGAGAGAGAGAGTAAATATGCATATTCATAAGCTGTCGATGTTACTTCATTGAAACGTCCCCGAATAATATTCATCCACTGTCCTACAGTAATTTAATGTCATACACAGGACACTAAATAGTTTCAAGTATTGCTATCCAACACTAATAATTCTGTTTAATATTATGCGTTTCTTTGTATAGTTAAACGGTTTCAACCATTGCTACGTAATACTAATAGTTCAATTTAACAATGATTTTTTTTTGCATTAAGTTAAATAGTTTCAATTACACTAAATGATTAAATATTTCTATTTGACCCATTAATGGGACTCGAACAGGTGCTAACACTCCGGGTCAGAATGAAGCTGGGAGTAATTGCAATGAAAGGGTACGTTATATTCCCCAGAGCTCTAAAACTGAAACTTCACCAACAGATTGTTTAGTATCATATCCAGAACAGTCGTTGGTGGAGGGGTCTTACCTCTCTGCAGAGATGCAATCGGTGTATTCTACAGCCCCAGCCGACTGGATTACATATAGACTGAGAGTTCTCACAGAAAAGAACAAAGCTATATCCACACGGGAGATCACATACAAATAGCGTGTAGTGTGTGCAGGATTAAGCAAAGCTTAGTAAATAAAAACACAGCTACATCTACCTGGGGCTAAGCATGTAAGCCAAGGAATTACCTACAGTTCTCTCATAGTTTCTTTTCATGTTTAAGAAATAATAGCTCTCTCTCTCTTTCTCTCTCTCTCTCTCTCTCTCTCTCTCAATGATTCTCTCTCTCTTTCACTCTCTCCCTCTCTTTCACTCTCTCTCTCTCAATCCCTCTCTCTCAATGATTCTCTCTCTCTCTCAATGATTCTCTCCCTCTTTCTCTCTCTCTCTCTCTCTCTCCCACACAGATTTTCTCTCTCTTTCTCTCCTTCTCTCTCACTGATTATATCAGTCTATCTCTCTCCAAAGAATAACATAAAGATGGAGTCACGCTTAGCGTAATGATTTTCATCGTAGAAAATGGAATTAACGAAATGAGTTCAAATACTGGACGAAGCTGTTTGCATTTTTCTTTGCACAAATGTCATTGTGAAAGGCACGAACTCGTCTGTTCATTCTTCAGCTAAGGGTAAGTCAACCCGATTGGGGTTCTTTAGCTTTGGTTAGACGATGAACATAACAGAAAGAAATCTCTGAATTCAAATCATCTTTATTCCGCTTAAATTGACCGTGTGTCTCTTCTTGTCCGTGGCAGACGGGTTGGGTAAATACAGACCTTTAAGATAGTTACTATACAATGACTTTGCTTAATTATTCCTTCAGAATTACAAGATTTGTAGACTTACATATCTTTTCGTCAACTCCACTTTTTTGGGCGGGGCGAGCACACTTGGTGTACGGATTATCATTGTTTACATTTCACATAGTACTAATACCCTTGGGAAATATATGAATAACTATTCTCCCCCTAGCTATAAATAAATAGTGGGACAAACTGGGTTCTTTAACCTAGTTATGTCAACTAGTTTAGAAGGAAAACTGAATTGAAACTATTTGTACTCTTTTTAAATAATGACCTTGTGTCACAGAGCTTGGATATATATATATATATATATATATATATATATATATATATATATATATGTCAGTTGGGGTGTAATGGATACCGTTGTAGGAAATGGACACAGCGACACGAGTTCAAATACTGGACGACACTGTTTGTATGTTATTTATTGGCATATCAACCTTCTCGGATTATTTAATGCTAAATCCATCCTTTTATAAGAACAGTAGTGGAACTATTTAACTATTTATGGGAGGATAGGAGGGTTCATACCTTTCCCAAGAGTATTTGTCCGAAAGGGAACGTAATAGCGCGACTGGAGTTCGAACTCGCATACTACGATTCCACAGTCCATACAGTGCTCTTACTCTTAGAAAAGGTAATAATTCGATTATTCTCCTCCAGCTTTGTGTCGATAAAAGAGCACACTGTACTCTTTAATTTTGAAATGACAACTGATTTAAAAGAAGAAAAACTCTGAATTCAAGCGAGTGAAACTCAGCAAAATTTGACCTTGTGTCGGATCTGATGAATGGTAAAAGGACAAAGTAAATACAAACTCCAATTTTTCTCGAGACCACGACCCCCTGAAAACTCCGGTTCGATTTGCCTAAGGTGCTGACGTCACAAAACCCCTCATATAAAAAACAATCTACAAGATTAGGTTTACAAGCTATTAGTCCAGAACGAGGTCCTCTTACACTTTCCTAATTCGAAATCGTTCTGCAAATATAATCATTTATTTCTGAACCAAACGCTGAAACATTTGATATTTTGGTTTTTGTTCTTTTTTGTCTTCTTTTCTGATCTTAGTTTCGATTTGTTTCAGCTCTGTCAGCGGGGTTTTGAATACACTGACTTTATTCCCTGCAGTGGGGTAAGACCCCTACCCGCCCCAAAAAGAAAAAAAAATGGTTTGTTCTGAGTATCTATGTTTTATATATGCAGATTATTTGTATTAAATAAGAATACATGAAACCAAACAAAGGATTATCTCTAAATAGGATTCGTTATTTTATTTTACGACGTATCAACCCTTTCGGGTCATTTAACGCCGAATTAAATTTCAAACAATTCAGTTTAGTATAAGTATTTTTTGTTTACAAACAGTTAAAATTCAAACAGTTCAGTTAAATGTCAAAACAGTTCATTTTCAAACAATTCAGTATTGCATAAGTACACAGTTTCAATGTCAAAAACAGTTCAATTTCAAACAATTTAGTTTAGCATCAGTACAACGTTTTGTTCTATTTGACCCATAGATAGGGCCTTATCTGGTGCTACACTCCGGACTAAAATGGACCTGGGAGCGATGGCAATAAAGAGGTACCCCGCATCCCCCAAAGCTCCAGCATTACTGAAATCTCACCATCAGATTGTTTAGTATCATATCCAGGATACTCGATGGGGAGGGGGTCTTATGCCTCCGCAAAGAAGTAATTGATGTATTATACTGCCCCAGCCAACTGGGCAAACTAAATAGAGATAGTTATTTAAAACCATATAATTTTGCTTAAAATTACTTGTATCAAGAATAGTTACTTGGATCTATAATTTTTTACTCTGAATTATCATTTGTCACTTATAACTATGTGCAAACAAATAACATAAAATAATTAGTACTTTATCGGAACGCTTAAAACTATACAACTCTGTGAAAATTGAAAACTATTCAAACAATGTAATTATATAATGAACAAGATCTTATAAAATAACCGAAGGCAGGTTGACGTGCCGTTAAAATCAATCAATCACTTCACTTTGTTTCTTCTGGATTTTTTAACGTCACATTTTTTTAGAGCAATTATTTAATATGCATTGGCGCTTGTCGTCGCTTTTCTTTCCTACCTACCATCCCAGGCTAGGAGTTTAGTATCACTGCTGTTCCTCTATTAGGATGCCTTTGACATGCCACGAAGGTTGATATGCCATTTAACAAAGAAACAAAACCTCATTCTTGTGAAAACTGTTAAAGCTTTTTTTTTTTACCAAACAATGACACGAAAAAAAAAAAGATATTCTTTTTCCAGCGAATCCTTCTTCGAAGATGCAATTATTGGAAACATTCTTGAATTTACTTCAAACAATCAACTCTAAATATCAAATTATTCAATAAATTCAATATGAAATTACCGATTTGTTTATATAAAACAAATTGGAATAATCTTAAAATTCCTTGAAATTTTTAATAATGAATTTTTCATTATCGATTTGTGGCTAATATTTCCTTCTTCAGAATTTAACTTGCTTTTTTCACAATTATTCAGAGTGGAAAGAGTCTCAAACCACGACAGGGGCCTCAAACTAAAGGACTTAATTGAGCCACTTCATTCTGGGGTAGTGAGCCAGCAGACCAAAAGTGAGATGAGGGAGACGTGATTCATAGCAGTTATAATGTTAAAGTACTTTCCCGACTTCCCATTTTCAGAATTGGAATAAAGTCGTTTTTATAGAGCCCCTTGCGTGGCCGTCACAAGAACTACTTGGTCCCCTTGGCATTCCTCTTCAGATATGTCTGAAGCACCGAGCAATAAACTGAGCGTTGCCTCTTTTAGACAAGGGGACAACTGCTGCCGGAACAAAAACCCTCCTTGGAGTAGGCGAATAATTTTCTGGCCTAAATTTATCCGCTAGAAGACGGGTAAGCCTTCTGCGACGATGCGCAAAGATGCTTATCTGTAATAAAGTTGAGAGGCTCCAATTGTTTCTTTTTTTGTTTTCGTTTTTGTTTTTTGTCTTTTTTTTTTTTTTCGTCAAAATGAATACGCATATGATTGTTATTGGGATATGTGAATTAGTAAAAGAAATGTAGGGAGACAAATTTTCTGTTTCCAATTTTCATTAATTCCAGATTTACTTATATTCTCTTTTCCCCCAATTTTATGGTTGAATTACTCTAAATTATATGGTAAATATTAAAACAAAACCAAAAGCAAAAATTAAGTTTTGTCACATTTAAAGAAGCAGAAACTTTGATTTCTGCTTATTTAACAAGCTGCGCACAAACATTTTTTTAATGATTTTATATGTGTGCGTGTCATTTCAGATACACATTCTTCATGCCAATATGAGTTGTCAAACATATTTCTGGTTGGTTAATTGGTTTTAATGGCATATCAACCTCTATAGGTTATTTAACGCCAAATCCATTTTTATGTAAATAATCAGTTTTATTTCAAAAAATTCAGTTTAACATGAGTACAGTTTGTCAAATTCATTTCTATTTCGAGCTATTCAGTTTATTCAGTTCCAATTCGGCTAATTCAGTTTAGTATAATTACAGATTTTCTTTGCATAGTTAAATGTCAAAACAGTTCTATGTATAACAATTCAGTTAAGTACGCAGTTTAAATGTAAGTACACAGTTTAATTGCCAAAAACATTTGTCAAATGTATTTCTGCTCATGTTATGAAACAAAATAAATTTCCACGTGTTCTATTGCGCTTCTTAGTTGTTTGTTATCTCGAATACATACTCCACGCTAAAATGAATAGTCCAATTGAACCCTGGTCACATTATGAAAAAAATAAAAAAGAAGATTCTTCATATTCTGTTGTGTTAGTTAATTTTTGTTAATCTCAGTCACATCTCCACCAAAATAGGTTTTTCAAACAAACTGATATAGATTTCACAAACGTTCTTATTGAGAATCTTTTTTTAATGAATAAAAATTAGATTATTTCTACTTTTCAGCTTTTGATCTTCGAGTGAAAGTGAATGAAATATTAGAGTACATTCTACCTTTTGTTTGGGAGAATCATGGTCAAGGGCGAGGGTCAAATTACCAAGTTTTCGTAAAATATTGATCACGAAAGTTGTTCTGTCGGATGTCATAGAAAAACAGTTTGTCGGTCAACGATCATTAAAAACGGATTAGAAATAAATACACACTTGACGTTACCCAAAATTGCATCCTTTTTTTTTTCTTTTTCTTTTTCTTTTTTTGTTTGTTTTTTTCTTTTTGTAGTGGGTCTTTTTATGTAACATTTCTTCTAGCCCTTGTGCTACGAGTGTTTTTACAGTTATTACAGTGAATCGAACCATATAGACTTACTTTTTTTCTGCCTTATTTTATCCTGATCAATTGGTTTGGTTTGGTTTTATGGCATATCAACCATTGTAGGTTATTTAATGCCAAGTCCACTTTATACACATATATCAAATATATATGATTTGGTATGATTTAGTTTTATGGTATATCCAACATTCTAGGTTATTTAATATCAAGTCCTCTTTATACATATATACTTGATATATATGATTTGGTTTTGTTTTGTTTTATGGTATATCAAACACTCTAGGTTATTCAAAGCCAAATCCAGTTTATACATTTATATTACGAATGTATATTTTGTAAACAAAAGTCAACAGAGTTAAACAGATCCAAGTATAGCTATGTATCACTAACAATTCAATTTAACATCAGTCATTTGTTTATACTCAGTTAAATGATCAAACAGTTCAATTGAGCATGTCATTTTTTGGCACTCGGTTTAAATATCAAACAGTTCTATTTGACCCATGGATAGGACCCTATCAGGTGCTACTAGTCCGGTTCAAAGTGGACCTGGGAGCAATGACAATGAAAGGGTACTCCGCATTCCCCAAAGCTCTAGCATTACTGGATCCTCACTATCAAATTGCTTAGTGTCATATCCAGGACACTCGTTGGGATAGGGGGTCTTACGCCTCTGCAGAGATGCAGTCGGTGTATTCTATAGCCCCTGCCGACTGGGTAAGTTGCGCAATGGCGTTCAAATGCATAAAACAGAGTACTCCTTAATTGTCATTACTCCCAGGTCCACTCTGATCAGAAGTGGTAATACCTTTTAGAACCGTGTGAAAAAAACTCTTGAGATATAACCTACCATTGAGGAAGTAATGAACCCTCTTATACTTCAAGCCATGGTTTAGAGAGTACAAATGCTGATCTTCTACAGCAGGGGAGGGCAAACTGCGGTCTGCGGTCTGCGGGGCGCATGTGACCCGCTGTACTATTCTGTATGGCCCGCAGGAGTTTCAAAAAAATTAAAAAAAAACAACACTTGCACTTGGATCGAGACGAAATTCTTTTGATTTTAAAAAATGTGGCCATTTGATAATTCCTAACCCAGTGATGAGGCCCTCCCACCATAAAGTTTGCCCACCCCTATTCAACAGGAATAGCTTTGGCATTAAATATCTATTTAGTTCATATGCTATTAAAAAAAGAAACCTAACCAAATTATGTAAATAGGATGTGACTTAATATCGAACTTAATGCTCATCGAAGGCGGCCTTTAAAATTTCCTTGATGTATTTTTTTAGCACAGCATGTAATGTCGAGATGTGCCAACTGTCAAAGTTTCCTCGCCGACACAATAACAAAGAGAAGAGAAGAGAAAATAATTACAAGAAAGAAAGAAAGAATGTTTAAAATTAGCTTGTCCCTTGCGGAATCTACCAACGCTTTGCCAAAAACATGTCGGATTCTCACTTGGGAAAATCTGTTTTATGTCGAAGTTTTTTTCTATTTCGATGTAAAAAACATGTGTAAATTCCTGGTATTCCTTGTTAGTAAACAACTGAAAGGAGTACGTAAGATCCCCACAA
>OY757906.1:30509860-30512360 GCA_963585895.1 Sepioteuthis lessoniana
AAAATTGTCTCGAGTGCTTTCGGACCTTTCATTGATAATCACCAGGGGTTGTTTCCACATGTAAAGAGTTTTTTTTAAACCGTATCTCCAACGAAAATAATGTGTACGTTGATCCTACCACTACGACTCTTTCAAGACGTCTTACTATGCATTTTAATGATTCTAGCTCCATAGCCTTACATCTTAAAACCCTCTCTATTCCCAAATATTAATTTCGAAAAATTTGAGTTGAAAACACCACTATAATAAGGTATTAATAAGCCCTTCATATAAAAATTAAAACCCAAGAATTAATAGAATTAACATTGAAAATAGCGATAATGTTTCGAAATGCTTTTAGTTTGTTTTGTTTTTATTTTATTTTACTTTTTTTTTTAGTATTCTATTTTTCTTGATAATATTCTATTTCCATTGATAGAGCTCTGTTTTAAATTCGTTCCATGTGATCGGCATCTTTGTTTTATCAAACTTTGTGTTTATGTAATTCTTTAATGTTATAAAAAAACCTAAAATCTCTTTTAAAACACACTCTTTACATATTCAAAAAAAACTGATGATAGCCAATGAAAGCTCGAAAGCGCTTTCGGTCAATTTTTGTAAAATTCATCAACCAATTCGAATCTAAAACCAAGACACTTATCTTGAAAGGACCTTAATAAAATATATAAACAAAATGTATCTTTATCATTTAATCAAACAGGCTTAAATGAAAGACATTTGCCTCACTACACACACACACATATATTTGTATATATTATGCATTAATGAACCTATATTTATTACATACACAAACACCTTCCCACCATGCATTTATATATGCATGAATAAGTGCAAACACTGGATCCCATCTATTGGACTTGCGAAGGACGATGGACAAAAGAAAGTCAACGGAATCCGTGTTTTCGGCTCGACTCGATTAAATATATATATATATATATATATATATATATATATATATAGTTACTTTTTCTAATATATATATATATATATAAGGGTAAGCAACTCTATTCTATATATATATATATATATATTAGAATAAGCAACTCGTTTATATACATATATATATATATATATATATATAAGAATAAGTTACTATATATATATATATATCTATATATAGTTACTTATTCTTATATATATCATCATCATCATCATATCGTGCTGGTAGCACGGTTATCCCCGACCCTCTCTCGCCACTCCTCCCTATCGTTCATCGCCCTAGGTAGGTCTTCAGGACAACAACCTGTATCCTCACATAGCTGCTGAATGTACGTTCAAGCTGGTCACCCTGCTTTTGCGCGGCCATGTGTGGGGATCCATAAGAGTACATCTCTTATGAGTTCATCTCTGCTTTTCCAGCAGTGTCCTGCATGTCTGGTTCGTCTAACTTGAATAGTTTTCGTGATAGGGGGCAGGTGGCCGTACAGTTGGTGTCTTGTGGGGTGTTGCTGCCAGGACTTGTTCAGGATTGCACGCAGCATTCTTGTGTAATTGCCATCTAGTTTCTTTTCCAGCCGTTTTGTTAGCGTCCATGTAGTGCAGCCATATAGCAGTATCGATGTGACCGCTGCCTGGAAGAAACTGCGTTTTATTTTATCGGTTTGGTCTGATTTCCATATAATCGATAGCCTATTGATAGCTGTCCATACTTTCGTTAGCCTCGTTTCGATGTCCTTTTCGGTTGATTCGACGCTGCTTCCTAGGTACGTGAATTTGTCTAATAGTTTAAGTGGGGTTCCTTCTAGAGTGGAGATGTCCCCCGTTTGGTTATAGCACATATATTCCGTTTTGTGTGCATTAACATAGAGGCCTATGCTTGCTGCTGCTCGTTCCAAACTATGCAGAAGTGTTTCGGCTTGGTCAGGTGTATTTGCCAGTATCGTTAAGTCATCGGCGTAGTCGGCGTCGGTAATTTTGTTGCGGGGTATCTTCTGCTTCTTTTCTTCGTCAGTTCGAAGCCATTCTCTTTGATTTTGTCAAACGTTGTTCTAAGTACGTAGTCTAGACAAATGATAAAGAGGTACGGGGCCAGCGTGTCCCCTTGTAGTACTCATGCTACAATGTCAAAGTATTCTGTGTCTCCATCCGGTGATCGTACTTTTACTATATCGTGTTTCTATAGAGAATCGTTATTGCCGCTACGGTTTCTTTAGGTATGCCGTACGCTAGTAGGATTTGTTCCATCTTTCCTCTGTGAATGGAGTCGAAAGCCTTGGTAAAGTCGACAAATATTAATGTCGCTTGTAGGTTCTTTGCCCGTACACCTTCAAGGATTCTGCGGATGGTTAATATTTGTGAGGTCGTGGATCTATTTCTTCGGAAGCCATTTTGGTTTTTTCTAAGTATGTTGTCGATTTTGGGTTCTATTCGGTTTCGTAGTAGGGCATTGTAGATTTTGGCAGCTATGGGTGTAAGTGTTATGCCTCGGTAGTTTTTGGCTAATCCGAGGTCCCCCTTTTTAGGGAAGGGGAGTATGCATCCCTTCCTCCATCTATCTATC
>OY757906.1:30517360-30782360 GCA_963585895.1 Sepioteuthis lessoniana
TGTCAGAAACATTTCTATTTCAAGCTATTCCGTTAAGTATGAGTATAGTTTTTGTTTACACAGCTAAATGTCAAAACAGTTCTATTTTAAACAATTCAGTTTTGTGTAAGTACAGTTTCAATGTATAACAGTTCCATTTCAAACAATTCAGTTTAGCATACAAAAACAGTTCTATTCTAAACAATTCTGCTAAGCATAAGTACACAGTTTAGTTCTATTTGACCCATGGCTAGGACCCTATCAGGTGCTACCATTCAAGGCCAGAGTTGACTTGGGAGCGATGGCAATGAAGGAGTACTCCTCATTCCACAAAGCTCCAGCATTACTGAAGCTTCACCATCAGATTATTTAGTGTCATATCATCAGGATACTCGTTGAAGGGGGGGTCTTTTTCATCAACAGAGAAGCAGTTGGTGTATTCTACAGCTCAAGCCGACAAGGCAATTTACTACTACTGTTGCACATCGAACTAAGTTAAATGAAACAGTTTACAAAGATTCTAAATGAAGAAGGAGGATGATTTGACTACATTTGCAGATTAGTCTAGATGCTGAGCATAGAGAAGTTCCAGGAAGAAATTTTTTATGGGTCTTAAATCAGGGAACTCAGGAAAGATCTCAATTTCTAAGATTTATTGAAAAATGATGAGTCAGATGCATTGCAAACATTCTAAAACAGGTAGTTGCTCTGAACTATGTGGAGGGCATGCAGTCTTCTTTTCGTCAACTTGGCTGCAAAATGAACATCAAAGTGCATTACCTACACAGCCACTTGGATTGTTTCCTAGAAAACCTTTGAGACCTTGGAGAGGATCAGAATGAACAATTGAGACCTTGGTGTGGATCAGGATGAACAAACGAGACCTTGGTGATGATCAGAATGAACAACGATAACAAGATTAAAGAACAATGGGAGAAATATAGCGGCGGCATTCGAATACTCACATGATGGCAGGTTATAATTTATTCAAAAGGATTGTCCTGGGGAAGCTCACTGCAAGAAGTCTTTGAGGCAATGCTTTTGTGAGATGAACTGTGTATCAGTTATAACATTCTATGCTTTTTTATGTGATTCTTTGATGTAATTTGATCATAGATAAATAAATTCTACTTGTATGAAACCGTTTCATTAATCAAAAAGGCTATCCAAATACTTTTGAGACATCGATCCTCGCACCTGTTCCCGATCAGTTGTATGCATAACAGTTTGGGGGACTACATATCTTAGTAAATAGTTGATTGAGAATATCTGTGGCATACCATGGACCAAAATTTACCTGAAAAGAAGATCTAACATCTCAGGCACTAAATTCTATATTCCTTAATGTTATTGATTTATCAATTATTATTTAGATTTTATAGAATAATCAATCGAAAATAAATAAGGAGAAATATTGTATGAATTGCTTACAATATTAGTGATAGATTGATTGATTTTAACGGCTTATTAAAACATTTGGGCTTATCTTATACCAAGAGGTTTAAGAATTGCGTTTATTGTACGTTCACGTTCATATTTTTGTGGAGTTTGAAAGTTATTTATTTATTCATTTATTGCATGCAAGCTCATCAGTGATGTTCTCCTATGGACCCCCTCACATGGCCAAGCAAAAGCTGGATGACCAGCTCGAACCTACATACAACAGCTCTGTAAGGATATGGGATGTAGCCCTGAGGACCTACTAAAAGCGATGAATAATAGGGAGGAGTGGCAAGAGAGGGTCAGGGATATCCGTGTTGGTGGCATGACAAGATGATGATAAGATGATTGCATGCAATCCTTTGGAATACGAATAATTTTTAAACGGGTCTGTTTGACCAAAAGTTGGTACCTAAACAGGTACTGCTAATCCAGGTCTGAGTTAACCAAGGAGTAATTGCAATGAAGGAGTACTCCATATACTTTAGTTGTCTAGAACTGGAGACTCACTGTCAGGTTCAGTTTAGGGTCAAGCCTGAGACTCCCTTGGTGCATCGGCTGAGAAATAACAAATTTGAAATTTAATTTCTAAAATTGATCAGAGAAATCACATTTCAATATGATCGATAAAACCGTAATTCTTTCAAGCTGTAGTCGTGTCAGTACGACTGTATGGTTGCACCACTTGGACTTTAACGAAGCGCTGGTATAAAAAGCCGGAATGGAACCATACAAGAATATTGCATGCTGTTTTAAGCAAATCGTGGAAGCAGCACCCGACAAAACAGTTGCTATACGACCATTTACCTCCCATCTCATAAACCATCAAAGTTAGACGAACAAGACATACTGAGCTCTGCTGGTGAAGCACGAACGAAATCAAAAGTGACGTTCTTCTGTGGATTCCTACACTAGGTCACACAGATGCTGGCCGACCAGAAAAAACTTATACATAAGCTCTAAGTGGACATTGGATGCCGTCTAGATGACTTGAAAGAGCAACGACCGATAGGGATGGATAGCCAGTGAGAGTCCAGAGAATTCACCCAATCAGTATTATGATGATGATGATGATGATTGTCTAAGTCATTCGAGTTGTTTTATTTTGTGGGGTTTTGTTAATACCAGTGTTCGCCAATGGTCCGGGAGACCGGGGTTCAATCCCAGATCGAGTCATACCAAAGACTCAAAAATGGTACTTGATGCCGCCTTGCTTAGCACTCAGCTCTATAAGGTGAGGATCAAAGGTAAAGTAGAGCAATCCTGGGAATGGGATAGCGCCCTCCCCTACACCTTGGTATAGTAGCTATTGAAAAAAGGAGCCATCGGGTCTCCTCGACTAAGGTCACCAACTTTATTTACTTATATTTGTTATGGAAAATAATGTTATCTTTAAAAAGAGAATGGGACACTTTTTGCGAAAAACGAATTATTCGTTAACTTTATCGAACTAAATTAATTAATCTCGATTAAAGCGAAACAAAATCGTTCTTTTTTATTTTTAGCAAAATTCTCGTTCCTAATTCATCTTTTTAGAGAAATACTTTAAGATAAATTTAGTATCCATTTAGATTTCTATTTAACCCACAATAAATGTTTTCGTCTGATTAAGCAAAAGAAAATAATCGATTCCTCTTTTGATATTGATTTTAAAAAGCAAGAAGCGAATGATATCTTGAAAGAACTATTACTGATGCAGACGACGCCGATGACCTAGCACTTCTTGTAAATAACCTGCTTATGCCTTATTTCTCCTGAATAACCTTAAGTAGGCAAAAAAAGGCACCGGTCTCTACGTGAGCAGAGTGTACGTATTTTAATCGAGTAAGCGCTATCTCCTCATTAAATGACAACTCTCTGAAATAAGTAGACCATTTCGAATGCCTACTCAGCATAATCTCATCGACAGAAAGTAATATCGGCATTCGCATTGGTAAAACATGAACTGCTATTGACAGATTAGCCCGTGGAGGTGCCCGTGGTGTAATGGTTATCGTCATAGGAAATGGATACGGCGACACCAAGTCAAATCCTCGACGAGACTGATTGCATTTCACATAGCACTAATACCCTTGGGAAAGGTATGAATCCAATTATTCTACCTCCAGCTATGGGTAAATAGTAGAGCAGACTAGGTTCTTCAGCCTTGGTGAGGCAACATATCTAGGAGAAGGAAAACTCTGAATTCAAACCTGTTAAACTCCGCTTAAAAAGTGACCTTGTGTCATATCCAGCCCGAGCGGAGGGGTTGGTAAATATGATTGACAGGTTAGCGACCATATGGAAACCTATTCTCTCCAATAAAATACAACGGGAATACTTCCAAACTGTAACTGTGTCAGTACTATTGTAAAACTGCACCATCTGGACTTTAAGGAAAAACCTGGAGAAGAAACTAGATACACAAATGCTGCGTGCTGTTTTGCATAATTCTTGGAAGTAGCATCAACAAAACAGAGGCTGAACTGCTTTTTGCCTGTTATCTAGCAAATCATCTGAGTAAGGAGAGCCGAGCATTGCACGAACTCACAAACGATGTTTTCTTATGAACGACTACACAGGGATGCACCAGAGGTGGGTGACCAACAAAAACTTACAGTTATCAGTTCTGGGAAAGATTTGGTGCTTGAGTTCAGATTAACTTTATTTTGAATCCTGGTTTTCAAGGCAGGAAGTATCTCTTTAGAAGATTAGTGCAATACAATGTATTTCCTTCTTTTTAGCCCCTGTGTCACATAAGTTCGAGCTAAGAAAATATCTACGGGTCCACTTCCTTTCCGATGAAATTGAACATATTTTAACCCATGGAAGAGACTAGTGTTGGAGTCCTACTATTAAGCAAACCAGACTGGCAAAAAGTCTTCGAATTCTTTTAAAGAATGCATAGACAATTTATTATTTTTTCTCTCTCATTGATATAGCCTATGTCGTAATACTCAAGTTGTCATTAAAGCATCATTAAACAAAGAAAATGGAAAACACCTTTTTCGGGATTTGATGATTAAAATAAGCAGTGTCTTGAGTAGGTCATTAAATTATATATGAGGGTAAGGTTTCAGTTCTGCAGATCTGGGGAGTGTGGAATGCCCCTTCATTATCACAAATCCCAGATCCAGTCTGACCCGAAATGGTAGAAGCAGTTAGGTTCCCATCTATGGGTTAGAGAGATCTATTCAAAAATTATTCGTATTTGATATGACCTTTAAAAAAAATTCCTTATAGAATAACCACACAAAAATGTAAATATGAACGTACATTGAATGAGATTCTCTGACCTTTAGGCATAAAATAACCCAAGAGAAGCTGACATGACGGTAAATCAATCAAGAGTTCACTTAAAAGAATGAAAAAAATACATAGTATTTAACTAATATTTCTATCCTCGGACTTTTCCTTCTTGAAGCTAACTGTATCATCTATATTTAACTGTAGAGCTATATTCTTTATTTTTCCGAACGCCACTACCACCAACTTTTATGTTTACGTTTTATATTACTGTTTTTAGATATAACCGTATTTTAATTTCTCAGATGAAGCATTATCAAAAAATAATGTTCGTCAATTGACGATTTGGAGATGTCATAAAAAGCAGTTAAAAAGATGAAAGATTTGGTGTCTTTGTTTAATTGCATACCAGCTTTGGTGGGTTATTTAATGCCAAAGCAATCCTTATAAAAGAACTATTGTCGTACTACAAACATTCATAACAGCGGGAGATAAGTGTTTAATACTATTCCAAAGGGTATCAGTCCGGAAGTGAACGTAATAGCGTGACAAGAGTTCGAACTTCTTTATTTCGAAGTTACTGTCAGGTACCTTAACCTCTACGCCACGGTGATTTCTTCCTTCAACTCAGCATGAAAGAAATGCTTGTTTGAAAAATGAATAAACAGACCAGAACAACACCATATTCATCCTGAAAATTCACTTTTCTCTTTTATTTGAACTTGTACCAGACTTAACCATGTTGACAAGCACCTAGATGTGATACCAACGATTGGAGCGCTTACTTTTGTGCACTGATGGTTCGTTTGTTCGCTCAATTCGTTACTTTAATGAATTCGACCTTCACTGGGTGCCTCACTACTGTGAACTCGTGTTGCACTAAACTGAATTTAGTAAATATCTAGGTAGTGGATTTAAAATAAAATATTTTTTTTTATAAAGGGGATTGATTTACTTAGGATTTTTTAAATTTTTTTTATTTTAGTCTTTGCGGGAAGGAATAAGAATTAATTCATTTTTTTTGTATCAGGAGTTATTTTGGGATTTTAAAAAAGTCTGTAGGGGGTTTATTTTTCTTAAGTTATTCTCTCTCTCTCTCTCTCTCTATATATATATATATATATATATATATATATATATATGTGTGTGTGTGTGTGTGTGTGTGTGTGTGTGTGTGTATTATCAATACGTATGATTTATAATAAAAAGGTCAGAGCTCAGAGACATATGCCAATTTCTTTCTCTCCCAACAGCATAAACGCAAACGCTGCATCGTTATTTAGCTGAAAATCAGGTCTTCTTTTTTTTCTCTTTCCTCCCCCCCTCTCTCTCTCTGGTAAATTTCCTTTTCTTCTATTCGTTCTCGTTCTTTTGTTTTTATATTTGGAATGTATTTTTTTAGATGATACTTTCCTTTTAAGAATTAAATACTGTATTTCCCAGCATTGAAGAAACTGCCCCCCCCACTCCCAAATCTAAAAAAAAAATGGAAAATTTTACCCTAAATCTTCGAGGCCAAATATTACACAGTTTTTCGACCTGCATCAAATTACGAAGAAAACTCTGTCATAGAAGACCAAATTCCCGTTGGTGGGGCTTAGAAAATACTGATTGTATCCCTTGTTGAGAGGTAACACCCTCCCGCCCCCCAAAAAAAGAAAAAGTTGTCTAAGAGCTGTGTGGAATACTCATTCATTGACATTATTTCCAGTTCAACTCTGACCCGGATTGGTCGTACTTTTTAGGGTCCCATCTATGTGTCAAATAGATCTGTTTAAGAATTAATTGTATTCGATAGGGCCGTTTGCAAAAATAAAACCTATTGATAAACAGCTACACAAAAAAATGCAAATATGAATGTACAATGAACGCGATTCCCTAACGTCTAGGCTTAAAATTACCATAGACAGCTTGACATGACGTTAAAAACAATCAATAGTAACCAACTAATACTTGACCAGTTTCCTGCATAGCTCGAAAACTGATTATTGAAGCTATTTTGTATGGTAGTCCCCGTGGCGTAGTGGCTAAAAAAGTTGACTGCGAGTTCGAACTTTAACAGCGCTGTTATATTTATTTTCGGACTAATTCCTCCTGGGAAAGGTATAAGTATCTTATCCCACCAGCCATAAATAGTATCACTGTGTTCTTCGATAAGGGTGCCTTTGACGATACATAACCCACAAAGGTTAGTATGTCATTAAATAACCGAACCAAACTAACATTTTGTATACCCTTACTTCTTATCATCATCCTTTGTCAAGTATCCCCAAAAGGAGGTGGTTATAGAGACATCACAGATGGCTCACTAACAATCATCCACCATCTTTTTAGGTTGGGAGCGACTCCCGGTTAAAGACAGACATGTTCTTTCCTCGGATGTTATATTCCCTCCTCCACTTCTATCTGCATTTACAAGATGGTTTTTGTCAGATGTTATGATCTTGTCACATCATTCTTTTTCTTTACAATGTTTAGCAGGCTGTCATCTGACCGGAAAGCAAAAATTATTGTTATATATTTAAGGTAATGATAAATCATATTAATCGTTTTTCGTCAATTATATTTTATTATTTAGTTTGAAAAGGCTTTGAACTACTCGGTGTCTCTTGATTCAGTTGTCATAGTCAGACGGTGCACTCGCACGCCCGTGCAGAAAGGATATAACAATCATCATCTGTCATAATAAACTCCCAGACAGGAAACAGGGCTGGGGTCAATTGAGTGAGTGATTGACGTCTCGCCCGGAAGAGATGGCCTAAGAATTTTAGGATTTAGAAAAAGACGAACAGTTGAGCTACGATGGTCGAAGAGGGGCAGTTGAGTTTTTCGAATCTGATCAGATCAGATCAGTTTGGGTCTCGACCGGTAGTGATGAATTGAAATCTTAGGGGATCAGCATAGTATGGTTAGCATAAGCCCTTATGATTTGTGTCTCTCTCCTCGTGTTGCCAAGGGCTGAAAGCAGAAAGAAAGAGACCAGTTCGTATAAGAAACGACAGAGTCCACTTGTATTATTATCATTATTATTGATATCATCATGGCTATAAAACATTCGTATTTTCCGACCCCTCCGCTCGGGCAGGATATGACACAAGGTCAATTTTTTAAGCGGAGCTTAACAGATTTTAATTCAGAGTTTTCTTTCTCCTAGACTAGTTGCCTCCCCAAGGCTGAAGAACCTAGTCTGCCCTACTATTTACCAATAGCTGGATGGAGAATAATTGGATTCATACCTTTCCCAAGGGTATTAGTGCTATGTGAAATGCTATCAGTCTCGTCGAGGATTTGAACTCGTGTCGGCGTGTCCATTTCCGACGACGATAAACATTATACCACGGGCGCCTCCTGGCTATAAAACATTATTCTTTTTTGACCACTTAATTTATGACGTGCACTCTGTATGAGATGTTCAAGATCTAATAGAAGCATATCATCTGAAGGGTTTCAATGCGTCTCTAGGGTGAGGGTCCAGGATTAACGAGCTTACTCAAAGATTGAGATGATCAGTGTGCAGAAACCTAATTTTTGATCATAGGGAGATATTTTTGTCGTGCCAAATGGTTTTCACTTTTGTCAGCTTTGCTGTTGAATACTGAGTTCAATCCTTCTTCTCAAACGGTTGTGCCACTGAAGCTGTAACTTGTGTATAATATATAATCTATAAATAAAAAGTAAAATTGGCGACCGTAGTCAAGGGTGAACCGCATGCTCTCTTTTCGATAGCTAGGACACGAAGATGTACGGGAGAGCGCTACTCCATTCTCTGGATTGCTACACTTTACCCTTGATCCTTACCTTATAATGCGGAGTGTTAAGCAAGGTAGCATCAAGTACCATTTTTTGAGTCTTTGATATGACTCGAACGGGAATTGAACCCAGGTCTCCCGGGCCATTGGCGAACACTCTAACCCCTAGGCCAATGTCCGGTTTGTTCGCCAATGGTTCGGGAGACCTGGGTTCTATCCCAGGTCGCATCATACCAAAGACTTTTAAAATGGTACTTGATACATCCTTGCTTATCACTCAGCAATATAAAGTACGTATCAAGGATAAAGTGGTGCAATCCTGGAAAAAGAGTAGCGCCCTCCC
The DNA here is from genome assembly GCA_963585895.1 of Sepioteuthis lessoniana. Classification (NCBI taxonomy): domain Eukaryota; kingdom Metazoa; phylum Mollusca; class Cephalopoda; order Myopsida; family Loliginidae; genus Sepioteuthis; species Sepioteuthis lessoniana. The sequence continues at coordinate 30,526,097 of OY757906.1, forward strand.
TACACCATGGTGTAGTAGCTATGGAAAAGGGAGCTTTCTGGTTGCCCTCGACTTCGGTCGCCAACTTTACTTTATATAATCTACAATGAACATAAATCTATGATAAATAATACATGATAAATAATATTACAGCAGTATCAGTAGGATATGGTAAAGCAGAGAATTTACTTCAAATTTGTGTGATTCACTCTATTTCGTCTTGGAATTCTTGGAAAAAGAAAGTGAGTTTTATGAGAGTATTTCAACTGGTAGAGTCTGTATTTAGAACCAACTTTTAAAAAACCTTCCCTCGGACACAGACCCGTGGTGATATAGGAAAGGCTCATCAACCACTGGAACTGAAGTATCCCGGTCATAATGTCAATGAAGTATCCGGGTCCCACTGTCTTATCAGATCTATCTATCAATCTATCTATCTTAGTTTATTTAAGATAATTCATTCTTTCTTTCTTTCTTTCTTTCTTTCTTTCTATCTATCAATCTATCTATCTATCTCAGTCTGTTTTTATCTATCTATCTATCTTAGTTTATTTAAAATAATTCTATCTCTCTATCTATCTATCTACCTTAGTTTATTTAAATAATTCTTTCTTTCTTTCTTTCTATCTATCTCAGTCTGTTTTTATCTATCTATCTATCTATCTATCTATCTATCTATCTACTTCAGTTTATTTAAAATCTATCTATCTATCTGTCTCAGTCTGTTTATCAATCTATCTATCTATCTATCTATCTATCTCAGTGTATTCATATATATATATATATATATATCTACTTTACGAAGTCAGAAGCGAACATATTTCCATTGCAGATGCAAATTGAATAAATTGTTCGCTTTAGTGTGAAATTAATATTAGAATTTAGGTCTTTCTAAATAAAGTAATTCAATATATTTTCTCTCAGTATGAAAAAAGAAAGTACAAGTAAGATATGTCAATCATCCTGGATGCTGAAAGATTCTGTAACCACCTTTATTCATATGAATTCAATTTTCATTAATTGACTTATCTGAAAGCGTCGAAGACACGACTTTTTTTTTCCTAAAATAAACCTTCAAATTGATCCTCCGTTTTTGAGGTTGACTACTATCTGGATCTGATAATAGAAAAACTGATTTGATCTACGACAGTAATTTGAACTTCATAACCGTATCAACTCCTATTGAGTGTCAGATATCAATAAATAATCGCATAAACACATCGGCCATTCATCAATAAACGATTTACTTTTTGTCAATGAGAAGTAGCCGCCGTTTCTGGTGGTGTGATTGATTGATTGATTTTAATGGCATGTCAACACTTCTAGGGTTATTTTATGCTTTGAGATTAGAGAATCGCGTTCACTGTACGTTCATATTTACATGTTTTAAATATTTCTTAGATTTTTTGGACATGGTCCTATCTAATTCTAATAATTTGAAAATCGATTTAGATGGGATCTAAGTGGACCTTGGAGTAATGGTAATAAAAGGATGCTTCCCACTCCCCAGAGCTCCAGAACCGTAGCCTCAACAATAGATGTTGTTTAATGTCATACCCAGGACACTCTTTTTTAGAGAAGAGGTCTTACCCCGCGGCATAGATTACAGTCAGTGTATTCTAAGCCCTGGTGCACTTAGTTCAAACATTGATTTACCAAATTGATTTTTAATAATGATTACTTTCGGCATGAATAATTGGGAAATAACACTTACCGCAGAGGAACAAGAAAAACAACCTCTTTTTCCGCTAAAAAAGACAGAATAAATGTTAACATGGGAAATCAATATCTTCACGGATTGTTTATTGATATCTAATTATAGAAAAAAAATGTTTCGATGCTCATAATTTTATTTCTTGTATATGACCTCAAAACAAAATGTTGAAAATGGCTGCTTGATACACTGAATAAAAGAACTAATTACAAATAAGTATTATTAGTACTGCAAGCTTACATAGGAAAAAACAGAGTATTTCATCAGTTTTTAGTAGTAGGGATAATGTAACTAAATGATACGACACACAATTCAAGATCACTTTTCATGATAGATGTTCAAAAACAGATCTGTCTCCGCTGTTACTGTCATAGACATAGGGTGTAATCCTGTCACAACCATCATTAGTTTAATGAGAAAATGTTTTTCTTGTAGACTGATTTCCAGTCACAATAGGAATATATCATTAGGAATTAGCTACAAAGAACTTCTTTTTTTGTCATATCTTTAAATTCAAGTGAAGAAAACTTTTTAAGTAATTAGGTCTATCAAAACAAACAAAAAAAGACATAAAACTAAATCTTTTTGTAAATTGAATTACCAAGACCAGAAAATCCGATAGACACTTGCGCGGGACATACGGAACCACTGGACAGCTGTTTCAACCTTATCAAGTCTCATTAGTAGTGTATACAGTGATCTCCCCCACTCGAGATCGAACCAGCAACCACAGAATGCAGAGCCGAAAGTCAACCTCTGACCAACGATCCACATCGAACACGAGCAATTCCAAATTAACTAACCATTTTAATCTAAAAAGAAAATGTACATAAATTTTTTGGTTAAAATTGAGACAGCGCCCATGATTTTATGTGCAAGACCTCTCATTTTACGAAAAAATCAACAATTTTTTTAAGAAAATTTGAATTTCTTATTTATATCCCATCTATCCTTTAAAAAACTAACAATAAATTGACTATTAATGCATAACTAGAAAGTAAGTGTCAAAAGTTTTATAATTTTCGACAAAAGACAATTTTTTTAAACCCTCGTCTTTTATAGAATTTCAGTAAATTACAGAAACAAATTTTCTAGTTTTTTACTAATTACCAAGAAATAATCTAAAAAATAAAAACAAAATCAAAATAAGAAACCTTTAAAATAAATTAAACGAACTTAAAATTTATTGAGTCTTTTAATAATTCTTTGATAAAATCGGAGTCCTTCACAAAAATGGAAATGAGGCTGTCTCAATTTTGACCAAAAAATATTTAATGTTTTTTTTTAATTTTATAAAGCAAACATCCTTACATAATTGTCCTCATTTGAATTTGAAGATGTGACCCTAATGAAGATATAATCATTCATATCCCCCAATAAAGATATGACTCTCTATCGACCATCCTTAATGAAGATATTACCTTCTATAACTCGCCCCTAATACAGATATGACCCTCTGAAGCTTACCCTTAATGAAGATACAACCTTCCATAACCCACTGCTAATGAAGATATAAACCTATATTTATTGCACGCCCCTAAAGAAGATATGACCCTCTATAACCCATCCCTAAAATTATCTTGCTTCCACTGACAATAGTTTCAGTAGGATTATATCTAACTGTCAATTTACCCTTAATTTTTTAACATGAGAACCCACCCGCCATCCAGGTTTTAGGGTTGGTGACCTCAAGACCAGTTTGAGTGTGTAATCCCAAATTCGTTAAACAAAGAATTGTAAACACCATTTCATTATTGGGTTTTATTATTGCTAATAGTTATATGATTCTATTGTATTAAATTTGATAGAAACAAATGAACACTTAATACGTTATTTTAATCATCTCATTAACCAATTATGATACTATGTAACATAGGTAGTATTTATTATTTCTTGATTGCTTGTATTGTAAAAGTATAGAAACTGGCCATTGTTCCCTTCAAACATTGCTTCTTTATTTTTTGCCCTCGATAAAGAAATTGGAATTAATTTATTTTCTTCATGAAAACGGGTGAGTTTGCACATTTTTATTCACCTAAGGTCTAAATAAGATAGCAAATGAAACAAAATTTGCATTTTTTTTTCGATTAGAATTATACAAAAATGAACATGGAAACATTAGTAGAAAAGTCAAGGGAATTCAGCCAAGACATAGGAATTAAATTTGCAATCGAAATCATTTGGTAAAACTCAAAAAAGATTTTAATTTACCTATATATGTTGTATAGCCGTGATACAACCATACACATGTACATGCGGAAGCAGAATCAACAATAATGACAAACGAACACACTTCTTTAGAAAAATATACCTCTCACACTTTATTCGAAATGGTTGCGAAAGGGTTATGTGTGAGAGGTGAGTTGGAGATCGAACAAACAGCAACATATTGACCCCCAGTTTCTTTGTCTTTAGCAGCACATCTTTCTCATTCTGCTGGGCAGCTCAATCGGGGGTCCTGTGGGCCCATAGCCGTCTGCAGGGTGTTGGTTCTCTCTACAGCATCTTATCTCCAACTAAATGACTCCAAGTCACTGAACTTCCTGACGCACAGGGTTATATCATTGTTTGACAACCACCTGCTTCCTGTGAACGTCGCATCTGCACCCAATTCAACACGTACACAATCAAGGTTATACCCTGATATCTTCGACCGGAAGCACCTGTTCCTTGATTGACGGCTGGGTCGAAGGTCAATATGTTACATATATCCTGATGTCTGCGGCGAAGCTGGAAAGGGACACAGATATCTTTAATTTCTTTATGACGATAAAAAGAGCTTGTATCCCCTTTTTACTTGTGTTTGCATATGTTTATCTAATCTCTCTCTCTCTCTCTCTCTCTCTCTCTCTCTCTCTCTCTTACACACTCACCCACACTATCAACAGAAAATAATTTCAATATTCTATTTTACTTTGCATCTTCTCTGATATTCCTACTTGTCCAACTAATCAGAATTTTGATTCTGAAGCCCGATTATTTTCCTTCCAAGCATATTGTAGTATTTATTTATCTTCAGAAAGCTAATGTAACATATTTGTCAAAATATTGGCAGATAATTTCCCTCTGGTTAAAATCAACATGACCTACTGTCAGGTCTTTGAATCTTATTCGACCTCGGGAGATTTGTGTAGCTTGTCGGACTCTGACAACATTTTGTTTATGTCAAGATTTTTGTGTTGTTTTTCTTTTGTTTTTTTAGTTTTCAAAAAATTGTACTTTCATTTTTCAATCGTTTACTTATGTTTAACATAAACAAAGACTGAAATAGGATTATAGAAATATTCATATACTTCTTTTTTCATCTTCACTCTCTGTCTTTATCTGTCTGTCTGTCTCTCTCTCTCTCTATATATATATATATATATATATAAGTGCTTCTATTGAATAAGTAAGACGCATGGATCACCGGCTCACTTGACTGTGGTTTCCGTAAAACTCGGAGTCGTGAGTTTTTACCCTGATATTTTACTCTCTCTCTCTATATATATATATATATATATAGTATTCAAGATGAAGTGCATATTGCTTCTTTACTAACTTTATTGAGTCTTAGGCAACATAATTCTTATTATAAACATTAGTCTATAAAATCTATTCAAGGCACTCAAATGTAACGGTTATGATCGTGGGAAGTGGACTCGATTATCCGAGTTCAAATCCTGAACGAGGCTGTTTGCTTTTCACATAGAGCTAATATACTTGGGAAAGGTATCAATCCAACTATCCTCCTCCGCCACAGTTATGAGTAAATAGTAGGTTGGACTAGGCTCTTTAATCTTGGTATAGCGACCAGTCTAGAAGAAGGACAACTCCAAGTTTAAACCAGATGTACATCTGAAGAGCCCGCACGTCCAAACCATGTTACGGAATGAGTCTCTCTCTCTCTCTCTCACACACACACACGGAAAGTTTTGACCATATGTATTTGAACAAGCTTAAGATCTGTTTTTATTGGCTTAGATTGCAGGAACTATTGGGCATAGTGGCATTAAATAACCTACGAAGGTTGATATACAATTAAACAGAGAAAACTTTTGATCTGTGGGAAAGTGTGGTGGAACCGGAGTAATGCCTCACTGAATAAAGAGTATAGTAATAATAATGCAGTAGGTGCAAAAAAATCGTCAAAAATCGTTTATGAATTTTAAAAAAGAAAGGAGATATTTTGACCTTAAGGAAAATAAAATATATCAAATATCCCGGAAACATAACTAGTGAGTTGAAGGAAATTTAGAAGAAAGTATTCGGTATGGTATGGTATGGAATCATTGTTTAATGGCCAATCAACATTCGTGGGTTATTTAATGCCGAAGTCACCCCTGTTGAAGTGCAGCGGTGATACTATTTAACTCATAGCGAGAGGGATAAGGAGGTTCATGCCTTTCACAAGGTTATTAGTTCGAAAATGAATGTATTAGCGCAACTAGAGTTCGAATTCGTTTATTTTGAGGCTGCAGTCAACCACTTTAGCCATTATTGAACGGGGGCTCTCCACCACTTTAACCTTTGCATAGCAACCGGTCTAGGCGATTGAAAACTCTGAATTCAAAATCAGTTACAAACCTGGAGAGGGATGGGATATGCCAGACTATTACTATCCAATACACGCTTGATGAGTAGCGCCCCTGTGAACAAACCATGTTACGGCACCAGTGAGATTTAAGAAAACAGAAAATCTGTTTTTATTGCCAAAGATTGCAAGCTGGGGTTGTAGAATACACTGAATGCATCTTTGCAGAGGGGTAAGACCCCCACCCCACCCCAACCCAAATGAGTGTCCTGGCTATGACATTTAAACATCGGATGGTAAGGCTCCAGGAGTACCCCTTCATTTTCATTGCTCCCATGTCCACTCTCACCCGGAGTGGTAGCACCTTACAGAGTCCTATCTATGGGTCAAATAGAACAAACTCCCCGCAAACAAAATGTTGACTGTTATATAGCAATACTAGAAAAACATTTAACTCTTTGCAAAGAAGAACTCAGGCTCGTTTTAGAATGTTATCTACAAAATGTGTTTACAAATCATATATATATATATATATATATATATAAATATATATATATATATATATATATATTTACAATCTATGTATAAACAAACAAACAAACACAGCGAAATTGATTCAGCCGCCGCCTTGTAGCACCATTTGAAGAAATTTGAAGAATACAGTCAGGACAATCATATAGATGCTAGGGCTTGACATCAACTGACGATCGATCTGATCGGGCTTCTTCGACCGCTCGTTTCATAAGGGACAAATTATTGCAAGTTACATGACCACTCGGTTACCGGGTCAAGGACTGCTCAACCACCAGGATTCCTTCCTCAAGCCCACAGATCCCCACCTACTACCAACAGGTGATTTTGTTGGAATCTTACCCCGCTGCAGAGGTTGCAGTCAGCGTATTTTACAGCCCAAGCCAACAGGGCGGTGTAAAAGCGTTTGTACCCCAAGAAGTAGAGCAAATGTAACAAAAAGGTCCCTTCCCTGAAAAGAAAAGAAAAATAAAGGATGCAACTTTGAGTCTCGTCGAGAGTCTGTTCATTTCTTATCCGTATTGTTTTTAAGGATCGTAAAATGACAGTTTGTGGATCTATTTAACCTTTGTGACGGCCATGATTTGACGCAAGGTCAGTTTTAAGTTCAGGTGGTTTGAATTCAAGGTTTCCTTTCTCCAAAAATTGTTGCCTTTTCAAGGCTAAAGATCCCAGTGTCTTCTACTATTTACTTCTCAAGTATCAATGTAATTAGTCGACTACTCCACACAAACAAGATGTGACACAAGGCTGATTTTTAAGGTAAGTTTAACAGGTTTAAATTCATAGTTTATCTTCTCCTTCATCAGTTGCCACTCCAAGGTTAAAGAGCCCAATCTGCTCTACTATTTATCCATTGCAGGAGAGAAAATGGTTGGTTTCATATTTTCTCCAGGGTGTTAGCGTCATTTGAAATGCAAACAGCCTCGTCAAGGTTTTGATCTCGAGTTAACATTTATATTTCCTACGAAAATGACTATGTACTCGTATTTATATAGGAATGGAGAAAAAGGGAAATGTTCGTAGCCTCTTGAATGTTTGTTGACAGATAGAAACCAATTTATTTACAATTATCTTTCTTTTAATAAATATATATATATATATATATATATATATATATATATATATATATATATATATATATATATATATATATATCCTTGACTTAAATGAACGTTCAAATACAACAAAATGCATCCGATTTTATTACATTCACGTTTCTTCCTGATTCTTTCCTGTCAAATCAATTGAAAAAGTCAGAAATGGAAGTGTGATAGCAACTGTTTTCACACTATCAGTGAAAACTAGATGCAGAATCGGCTTGACTTTGATCCCTGCTTTTTGAAACAGCTATGTTCACATATGAGAATAGATTTTTGAAAACGAAATTCAGAACAGGAATCGGATTAATTTTTATCCTTTCTGAATTCAAAAGCTTATTTAACATTTCTAACCTTTCTCTCTGGGAACTGTTCAGAGTAAGGTTAGCAAGAAAATCCCATATTAGAATAAGCATAGTCTTTCAATCGGCCTTAGAGCTGTACCAACGAGCTGATGATTGCATAGCATATACGTTTTGGGTTTACGAAGATATCTTTGAGTATCTTTCTGAAAAAGTCAGATTTCCTCCATTGACAGTTATAAAATCAGTCTAGTAACGAGACCTTTTTTTTATTTTTCACGTTGACCACCCTGATCAATGTTTATCTTAGTTTGGTTTGGTTTAGTTCGGCTATTTAAAACCAAAGTCATCCTAGTTGAAGAATAAAATTGCTGTTTTTTAATCTATAGGTGGATATTTATCTTGAATACATTTGGAAATATTCAATTCGTATTTGCTGCTCAGAATTGATTGTTTGTTTATTTGTTTGTTTGTTTGTTTGATTGGTTGATTGCTTGATTGATTGAATTTAACGGCATTTCAATCCGTCAAGGGTTATTTTATGCTATGAGGTTAGGAAATCGCCTAGAATTGAATCACCTTTAATCATTACAGGTGTGTTTAGAGTGCCATAAAAATAACTTCACACAAGCAATTTTGGATAAAATATTTTCTTTTCATTCAAAGATACCATGATATCATTATTTAAAGTACAAAGTTGGACAATAAAAACGAATATTATTAGGTACATTCTATTAGCATAGACATTCTGTTGGGAAAATAAAATTGATTAAATGCATTGAAGCCGCAAACTAAGTTTAGGACTGCTAGATATTCATATACTAATGTAGTAGTAGTAGTCGTACTACTACTACTACTACTACTACTACTACAACAAATAAACAACAGAAGAACAAGAAAACTTTGCAAAACCAAACTCTGTAACAGAAATCTCATCAAAGAAATAAATACTTGGACAATTCCCCTTATAAATAACCTGGACACTTCCTATAAAGACAATGAAGGAATTCAGACAGATGGACAAAAGAACAAGGAAATTATTATCTCTTCCACCCTAAGTTTGACTCTATGAAACAAGAAAAGAATGAGGAGGAAGATTCACTAGCATTTATGATTGCACCAGAGCAACATACCAGGAACACGAGAAATACACATACAAACCTGCAAAGATTACTGCTTGCAGTCGCCAGTGAGAGTAATATCAATAGGAAAATATTAGGAGACAAACAGGAAACAAGAAAAAAAAGCTAGAAAAGAAAAACGAGGAGAAAAACAACTTGAATCTTGAATCAGAGACCTAAAAAAAGCTATAGAACATGAAAGTGACGATGATAATCGTTATAGAGGCCCTGGGAACAGTCCCCCAGGCCGTAAGGATCTAGAAAAGAGATTAGTGAACAGCAGATAAAAGAGAGAAACAAGACCATTCAGTTGCCCAGTCGGCTGAGGATGTAGAATACACCGACTGCTTCTCTGCAGAAGGGTAAGACCTCCCTAATGAGTATCTTGGATATAACACTAAACAATCTGATGGTGATGATCCAGTGATGCAGGAGCTTTGAGGAATGCAGAGTATTCCTTCATTGCCATCGCTCCCAGGTCCACTCTGGCCTAGTGTGGTAACACCTGATAGGGTCCTATCCATGGGTCAAATAGAATTAAACTGTATATTTATGCTAAACTGAATTGTTTGAAATAGAACTGTTTTGACATTTAAGCTGCGTATTTATGCTTAACTGAATTGTTTGAAATGGAACTGTTTTCCTATGCTAAACCGAATTGTTTGCCATAAAACTGTTTTGACATTTTAATGAGTGTAACCGAAAACTATACTTATGCTAAACTGAAATGTTTGAAATAGAACAGTTTATATGCATAAAAATGGATTTGGCATTAAATAACCTACAATGGTTGATATGCCATAAAACCATAACAAACCAAAGACCATTCAGATAACGCTACAGCTAAAATCAGTAGAAATACTTAGAAGAGTCCTACCTGAAACACATGAAGAGACTTGCAGTCACTCAGATTTTAGGTAAAAGTCATCAGAAAAAAAAAACTGGGGTGAAATATTTGCAAGAACTTAACATCAAGTAGATTTCACTGTTCTGATTGACGACAGTGAAAATGAAAAAAAGTAAAAAGATAGACAAATACTTAGATCTTGGCAGAGAACTAAAAAAGCTGTGCAATATAAAAGTGAAGGTGATACAAGCTGTAGTTGGTGCGCTTTGAGCGGGACTCAATGGCTTGGAACAAAAAAGCTTGGAAGAATTGGATATCAGAGGAAGAATTGAGACCATCGAGACCAGAAAGGAAAAAGCACCAATTAAAACTTTTGTGAAAACTCACAAGGAATGAAATAATTATAATAATAACAATAATATTAATGAAGGTGACAATTATACCAATTTTGATTGGTGCTTTTGGCACGGTAACTAAAGGATTATTAAAGGGCCTGGAAGATTTGGAAGTTGGCAGCCGTGTGGAGACCATCCAAACGACAGCATTATTGAGAACGGCCAGAATACTGAGAAGACCCCTGGAGACTTGAGGAGACTTGCTGTCACTCAGACTCCAGTGAAAAACCATCGGTTAACGCTGATGTGAAAAACTCTAATGAGTGAATAATAATAATAATAATAATAATAATAATCTCGGCCAGAAGACCAGACCTAATAATAATCAAGAAAAAAGAAAAATGAGAAATTGCAAAATTGTCGATTTTGCTGTCCCGGCTGACCACAGAATAAAACTGAAAGAATGTGAAAAGAAGGATAAGTACCTCGACCTTGCAAGGCAATTGAAAAAACTATGCAACATGCAGGTGACTTATACTAATTGTAATTGGTGCATTTGGAACAGTAACTAAAGGATTACAAAAGGGACTGGAGGACTTGGAAGTTCGAGGACGAATGGAAACCATCTAAACAACAGCCTTATTGAGAACTGCCAGAATACTGAGAAGAGTCCTGGAGACTTGAGGAGACTTGCTGTCACTCAAACTCCAGTGAAAGACCATCAGCCAACGCTGATGTGAAAAACTCTAAAGGAGTAAATAATAATAATAATAATAATATCGATCAGAATACTGAAACTCCTGGAGACTTGACGATACTTGTTGTCACTCAAACTCCAGTGAGAAATCATCAGCGATAGCTGATGTGAAAAACTGTCAAAAGAGAACAAATAATAATAATGAAAGCAGCAAATTAGCAGAGAAAGAGTATAAGACTAGATATGACTGGGTGAGCAAAGTGATCTTCTAGGAATTGTGCAAGAAACTGAAATTTGACTATACGAATAAATGGTATATGCACAACCCAACATCTATCCTTGAGAATGACACACACACCTTTCTAGGATTTTGAGATACAAACGAATCACCTAATCTCAGCCAGACGACTTGACCTTATAATAATCAACGACAAAAAATCTTGCCGAATTGTGGACTTGGTGTCCCGGCTGACTACAAAGTAAAATTGAAAGAAAGTGAAAAGAAGGATAAGTACCTGAACCTCGCAAGGGAATTGAAAAACTGTGGAACATGAAAGTGATGATTATACCAATTGCCAGATGCCCGTGGTATAATGGTTATCGTCGTCGGAAATGGACACGGCGACACGAGTTCAAAGCCTGGACAAGACTGATTGCATTTCACATAGCACTAATACCCTTGGGAAAGGTATGAATCTAATTATTCTCCCTCCAGCTATGGGTAAAATAGTAGGGCAGACTGAGTTCTTCAGCCTTGGTGAGGCAACTAGTCTCGGAGAAGGAAAACTCTGAATTCAAACCTGCTAAACTCCGTTTAAAAATTGACCTTGTATCATATCCTGCCCGAGCAGAGGGGTCGGTAAATATGTATTATACCAATTGTAATTGGTGCTCTTTGTACAGTCACCAAAGAATTAATAAAGGGACTGAAGGACTTGGAAATAAGAGGACGAGTGGAGACCATCCAAACTACTGCATTGTTGAGATCGGCCAGAATACAGGAGACTTAAGAGGAAAAGCCATCAGCTAACGCTGATGTGAAAAACTCTCAAGGAATAATAATAATAATAAAAAAAAATTCTTTGGGACATTGAGATCCAAACGAATCACCTGATGAGACACCAGACGTAGTGTTAATTAACAAGAAAAAAAGAAGTTACCGTCAAGTGGATTTTACTGTGCCCGAAGACCACAAAGGGTGACGATGATACCAGTCGTCGATGGCGCACTTGGAACGGTTTCAGAAGCGCTTGGAAAAAAGACTTGAATAACTGGAAATCATAGGAAGAATTAAGACCATCCAGACCATGGCATTGTCGAGATCGGTTTGAATACTCAGAAGAGTTCTGAAGACCCGGGGAGAATTGTTGTCACTTAGACTCCAGTGAAAGACCATCAGCTAACACACATAAACTCCTATGGGAATTTGACATACCAACGGATCAACTAATCTCGGCCAGAAGACCAGACCTTATAATAATTAACAAAAAAAAATTGTCGACTTTGCTGTCCCAGCTGACCACAGAATAAAAGTGAGAGAATGTAAAAAGAAGTATAAGTACCTCGACCTTGCTAGACAATTAAAAAAGCTTTGGAACATGAAAGGGATGATTGTACCAATTGTGATTGGTGCTTTTGGCACAATAACTAAAGGATTATTAAAAAGTCTCGAGGACTTGGAAGTTGGTGGACGGGTAGAGACTATCCAAATGACAGCATTGCTGAGAACAGCCAGAATCCTGAGACGAGTCCTGAAGATTTGAGGAGACTTGCTGTCACTCAAACTCCAGTGAAAAACCAATAGCTAATACTGATGTGAAAAACTCTAATATAGTAAATAATAATGATAATAACGCAACAAATAGCAAGCGTAGGTTATGTGATGATAAAGATGAAACAACCAATCATATAATAAGCAAATGCAGCAAATTAGCGCAAAACGAGTTTGAGATTAAACACGACTGAGTGGGCAAAGTGATCCACTGGGAATTGTGCAAGAAATTCAAATTTGACTATACGAACAAGTGATATATGCACAACCCAACATCTGTCCAAGAGAACGAGACGCTCACACTTTTCTGGGTCTTTGAGATATAAACGGATCACCTAATCTCGACCAGATGACCAGACCAAGTGATTGTCACCAAAAACGAGAACCTGTCAAATTGTGGGCTTTGCCGTTCCGGTAGATCACCGACTAAAAGTAAAAGAAGGGGAAAAGAGGGATAAATATCTAGACCTTACTAGATAGCTGAAAACGCTATGGAACATGAAGGTCACGGTGTTACTAATTGTAGTCGGTGCACTTGGTATGACCCCCAAGGGATTGGTAAACGTACTGGAAGACATAGAAATCAGAGTACAAGGAGAGACCATCCGGACTACAACATTTCTTAGATTGGCCAGAATCCTGAGAAGAGTCCTGAAGAATTGACGAGACTTGCTGTCACTCAAACTTCAGTGAAAAACTATCAGCTAACGTTGGTGTGGAAAACTCTCAAAGGAGTATGATAATAATAATAATGATAATAATAATAATAAATTTTGCTTAATCATGATTACTTTTATTGCACAGTCTCTCCTCTCTTCTAAAAAATAATAAAACCTCGATCGCTGGCAACGCCAATTCGCCAATCAAGTTCCGTTATTTAGTAAATACTGCCAAAAGCCAATATCAATCGAAATAGCAAACAAAATGAACACGTTGGCAACATTTTCAGTTTTTTAATCACCGACCCGCTCTCCGTCACTCCATTCGATGTAATGTTTTATTAAGTATTCTGTTTTTTTAATTGCATAGATTACGACTGGCGTCACTTCCGACCGGAATATCGTCTGGCGGAAGCCAATGGACGAGAAAAGGCAGACATCTTAGCTGCGTGGGCATGTCGCTCGACTGCTTTTTGGCCCAAGGCGAGATGTTGGTTTCTAATTGTACAATCCAGAGGGGGAAAGGGGAGAACAAAGTTTTTTAATGAATGTGTATTGAAGCGAGAACTCAGGTTGGAGGGTGAAGTTTGAAAAGAAATAGGGATGAAGATACGTTTTTTTGTTTGTTTGTTTGTTTGTTTTATTGTCTTTCACTTTCAGCTTGCGTTTTCTGTCAGGAATCTGGGAATCGTTCGTAGAATTTATTTTTTTGATTCAATCATCTCTTGGTCAGGATTGTAGGCGAATGGAAATTAGTTTTCATGTTCAATTAACTGCAATTCAATCTATTTGCATTTTGTTCCTCCATTTCCTAAAGTAGCGTTGCAAATATAACTTGTCTCTATATGTTTAGCGGTTTCTTAACTTCCACGGGTCGTTGGTGCAGCTACATTTAGAGACCTTCTGTCTGAATTACTAAGAGAAAGAATTTGAAAGAAGATGATTTCATAATATAAAAGGCAAGAAGCAGTTGATATCTCACATTACTATTACTAATGTAGTCTTGGGGGAGTCACTGTTGCGTAATGGCTAACGAGCTTGATAGCGGAATCGTGATAAGCGAGTTCGAATTTCTATCGTGCGATTGCGTTCGCTTTCGGACGAATACTATTAAGAAAAGTTATGGACCCCCTTGTCCTTTCACCTATAGGTTGAATAGCTCAATTACTGTTCGGGGGTGTCCTCGTGGTGTAATGGTTAAAGCGATGGACAACGGAATCGTAGTAAGCGAGTTCGTACTCCAGTCGCGCTATTACGTTCACTTTCGGCCTAATACCCTTGGGAAAGGTATGAACCCCCTTATCCTTCCAGCTATGGGTTAAATAGCACCATTAATGTTCTTCTAGGAGAATGGCTTTGGCATTAAATAACCTACAGAGGTGGATATGCCATTAAACAAAGAAACCAAACCAAACCAAACCAATCAATTACTGTTCTTCTAGAAGAGTCACTTTAGCATTAAATAACCCACGACACTTGATATGCCATTAAACAAAGAAACCAGAACCTGATGTTGACAATATAACATTATCTGAGATACCGAAAATACATGTACCGATATTAAAACAGATCATCCGATCTTGTTTAGAAAACAAAGTATTGATACGTTATATATATATATATATATATATATATATATATATATGTGTGTGTGTGTGTGTGTGTGTGTGTGTGTGTGTGTGAGTTTAGTTAGGCAGCAGTCGTTCATTTAAGCATGTTTCATTAAATAATAAAGATAAATTTTTTTTCTGCATAATTTATTTAAGATCCTTTCAAGTTTTCAGATAAGTGTCTTAGTTTCAGGTTGGAATTGGTAGATGAATTTCCCAGAATTGTCCAGCGCGCTTTTTAAAAAGAGTTTTGAAAGTTTTTAAATTTTCAAAAAATTACAAAACGATTTTAAAAAAATACAAACAGACTTTACACAAGCGAGCAACCACTGATGATGGCCTATGAAGGATCTGAAAGCGCTCGGGACAATTTTGGGAAATTCATCTACCAATTCCAACCTGAAACTAAGACACTTATCAGAAAGCTTGAAAGGATCTTAAATAAATATATATATATATATATATATATATATATATATATATATATATATATATATATATATATATATATATATATATATATATATATTTATATATATATATATATATATGTGTGTGTGTGTGTGTGTGTCCTTACACATGAATATATTAGTGTTGACCGACCAGCAAAGACCTGCATTCATCAGCTTCGTACGGACATTGGATGTAGTCTGCAAGACCTACCAAGAGCAATAACCGACAGAGACAAAAAGTGAGAGACAATCAAGGAAAGCCTTTCTATCAGTACGAATTTATTATGTATATATATATTTATATATATATGCATACACCAGCGGTTAGAGTGTTCGCCAATGGCCCGGGAGACCTGGGTTCAATCCCAGGTCGAGTCATACCAAAGACTTTAAAAATGGAACTTGATACCACCTTGCTTAACACTCAGCATTATAAGGTACGGTTCAAGGGTAAAGTGGAGCAATCCAGGGAAAGGAGTAGCGCCCTCCCCTACACCTTGGTGTAGTAGCTATCGAAAAGGGAGCCTTCGGGTCACCCTCGACTATGGTCGCTAACTTTACTTACTTTACTCCAGATGATGATCAAAATACGCTCGAAATCATTTGGGCAGAAGATATGCGACAATTCCTTTACCATCTACATCTCGACACTAGAAAAATAACAAGGAGTCTTTAAAAAATAAAATTAAGAATAATAAACAACGTTTAATCATCTTTAACAAAACTTGCTTGAATATATATATATATATATATATATATATATATATATATATATAAGATAATAAACTTTGAGACCTTTCAACCTTTTTTATTAAATCCTCCCAAATGTCTATTTTCACGTTTGTCTTGTTGAAAATGTTATTAATCCATGTATACCAATTCTTTTAATCATCTTACTTTTTAACTTTTTATTTTCCAATGCTGTTTTTTCTATGATTGCTGTGTAAGTCCACGGGATTTGTCGACCCCTTTTTCCTTCCCCATATGATCAGCTATACCTAATTTCATAATTTTTCCACAAAATTTCATTTTTCAATTTTTTTTCCAGTCTTTAACTTTATAAAACGACAAATTTTGGAGAGAAATTTCCAAAATTTTCTAAGAAAACTGGAAACAGAATATTTTAAATAAAACGCGTTCTGGCTGAAAACATATAGTTAAGCCAAAATGAGTGCTTAATATTTATTAGTAACGCTTCAAAAATTGAAGTCTTTACAATTTTGCATGTCTTTTTCACTGGATCGATATTGAAATTTGCTGTTCCATTAATATTTCATAAACACGACTGAAGCCAATATTTTAAATAGAAATTCTGTGCATCCTAAATAAAGGTGTCTTTTTTATCGACATGAATGATTGCTAAGCTCTTTGTAAAACAATTAATTTTATTCAGTGACTACAGCTTATTTTTCAGTTTAAAAATGATTCCGGTTTCAAATTCTCAAGTGAGTTGTCGTTCATTAATTGAATTTTCTAAAAAAAATCATCTTTTATGATTTATCCAGTAGCTGCGTAAATTCCAGAGTTGCTAAGAGAAAGAGGGAGGATAAGACTGAGGAAGAAATAAAGAAAGAGAGAGAGAGAGAGAGAGAAAAAAAAGAAAATGAGAGGAAGAAACTATTAAAAAAAGATATTGCAACTTAATAAGTGGTCACCGACCTTTGTGCTAAAATAATGACGTGCTATTAGTCTTCATTCAGTTACCCAACACTCTTACATTGGTGACAGACAACGGTGTTCGAGCCCAGAGAAAACCGGCATGTTGAATGTTATATAGCTATATATAGGGTAACGTATATATAACTTCAACGGCAGTTGGTGACTATCAGTATTTCATCAATACGATAATCATCTTAAAAAGAGGATAGGCGTGAAACTGACCGTCACTAAGCGCCGTTAATTCTATGTCTACGCTTCCTTAACTTATATATCATACATACGCTCAGTAACAGATATTGAGCACTGTTTATTGACAAATATAACAAATAGATTTATTAGGTTTGGTTAGTTGAATTTCATGGCATGTCAGTCCTTGAGTGTTATTTAATGCCAAATCCTATATATATATATATATATATATATATATATATATATATATATATATATTGTCATCCACAGACAGGCTGTTTCTTTGTATCACAACTCTTCAGTGTTGCAAGACACGTAGGACGCTTGAAGCTGGTATCGAAACCCATCCAACTTTACGTTAGACTTAGTATCAGACCGCTCGGCCAACAAGCATACCACGTCAGCTAGGGAATTATAAGGTATTAAGTAGTAGCGTTCGTTTGTTTACATTTTATACCTTACCGGATACCAGAATATTCAATTCGTTCGAAGTGCTTTGCATAATTAGAATGAAACTCAAACCTGGTAAAATTGTCATAAATTTATTTCATCGACGAATGTCATTATACTCTCCGTCTCATCAGTTGACTGAGCATGTTTAACTTGAGGTTGAAAAACAGCAAATATGGATTACAGCCTTTATGTGTATAGAAAACAAAAAATAAAAAAAATGCTGACTGGATATATATATATATATATATATATATATATATATATATGTATGTATGTATGTAAAATGTATGTGGGGGGATTTTTAAGCAAATAATTTGTGGGTAACATTATTTTAAAATGACTCAGTGCTTATTTGTTTACACACAGTTAAATATTTTCAAGTATTACTAACTAACACTAACAATTCTACTTAATATTAAACCTTTGTTTGCATACAGTTAAATGGTTTCAAGTGTAGTAAATGATATAATACTTCTGTTTGATCCAGTGACGGGACTCTCACAGGTACAGCCACTCCGGGTTATAGCGAACCTGGGAACAATGTAAATGAAAAGGTCTTCCACATTCCTCGAAGCTCTAGAACGTCAGCCTCACCATCAGATGATTTAATTTTATATGCAGGACAATAGTCGATGGGGTCTTACCCTTCTGCAAGGGTATAGTCGGCGTATTCAACACCCCCAACTGATAGGGCAATGATAGATAGATAGATTATTTATGTATTTATCAATATTATGAAGGTTGATATGCCATTTAACAAAGAAACTAAATCAAACTATCTGTTTATTCATCTATATATCTATTATACCGGAATTGGGAATATAATTTCATCAGATGAAACTTAAACCAATACCACGGAAACTTGTTATGCCTTGTAGCAAAGTCGAGATCAGTTCCGCCATGAAATCGATTGTGATCAAATAAATCTAGATGGATTGAAATTCTGAAAGCAATCAATCTGGACAATTGAATGCTGGAGGAAGAAAAGGTGATTAGTCTTTTACATGGAATCTTTAAAAATGAGAACCGGAATCAATTGGGGATTTCGTTCCTGTATTTCTTTTTTTTTTTTTTTTTTCTTTTTTCTTTTTCGAAGAGAAGAACTAATAAAAAGCAGCTCCGTTAATGCGAAGAATTAATTTGTAACTAGGCAATTTAGGAATTAAGTTCAACTTTTTCTATTTCGAAGTGGATGAAATAGAATGAGATCGAGACAAGACGAAAAAATACAGTAAATTGTAGGAAGAGGAGAAAGAAAATAGAAAAAAGTTTGATTAATTTTAACGGCTTATCAACTCGTCTGTGGTTATTTTAAGCCAAAAAAATTAAGGAATCACATTCATTGTAAGTTAATATTCATATATTTTGTGTATTCGTTCCTTAAAAATTTTGTGTGCCTAGATAGGATATTAAGTATTCCTATCTAATTAGGATAATTTGCACAGTTTTATGGTTTCAAGTATTCCTACCTAATATTAATACTTACACAGTTTTAAGTAATTATTTCTCTTTACTTATTATCATGTTTTTTGCACACAGTTTTATAGTTTCAAGTATTCCTATCTAATATTAATACTTACATAGTTTTAAGTAATTATTTCTCTTTAATAATTGTCATTTGTTTGTATATAGTCATATGGTTTCGTGTAACCATTATAGTCCTTACTAAACAATTCTAGTTTTAAGTAACTGTTCTTAAAACAAATAATTTACCGTTTTATCTTATCGCTTCCGAACGAAAACGAATGATTTTTAAACAGATCTCTTTGACCCATAGAAAATAACTTGGGATGAAATAGGTTGTTTTGTTTGTTTGTTTCTTTATTTATTTTATTGTGTGTGTGTGTGTGTGTGTGTGTGTGTGTGTGTGTGTGTGTGTGTGTGTGTGTGTGTGTTCTTTTTCATTGTCTTTCACTTTCAGCTTGCGTTTTCTATCAGTAATCTGGGAATCGTTCGTAGAATTTATTTTTTTGATTCAATCATCTCTTGGTCAGGATTGTAGGCGAATGGAAATTAGTTTTCATGTTCAATTAACTGCAATTCAATCTATTTGCATTTTGTTCCTCCATTTCCTAAAGTAGCGTTGCAAATATAACTTGTCTCTATATGTTTAGCGGTTTCTTAACTTCCACGGGTCGTTGGTGCAGCTACATTTAGAGACCTTCTGTCTGAATTTCTAAGATAAAGAAAATGAAAGAAAACAAGTACTAGCACATCAGGACAGAGTGGACCTGGTTGAAAAAAGCAATGAAGGGGTATTCCACCCACCCCCCAATCATGAAAACTCACCATCACATGCAGTTTAGTGTCCTACCCCGGACGCATCTTTTTGGAACTGTCTCACTTCTCTGGAAGGGATACAGTCAGTGTATTTTAAACCCCACCGACAAGGTGACTACAGCAAGTTTAAGAAAATAATCTAAAATTTGAACGAAGCTTAAACGTTAAAAGATCTGCAACTATAGCTTTGTATTGTCTTATGCAAGAATGTAACATACTGACCCCGGCCGAGCTGTCAAAATAGGAAATGCACCTGTGTAAATAACAGGTGCATCCGGTCGAGGAATATGAGAATATAACCTTGACCGTGGACGGGTTGAATGAGTGCGATTTGTGACGCCCACAACAATAAGGTGCACGGCGAACAATTATATAACCCGGGTGAAGACAGGAAGTCAGATGAGTTGGAGAGCAGATGCGGTAGAGAAAACCAGCACCCAGTAGAGGGGGCCCTCAGGCCCCGATTGAGCAGTTGCAGTTGGAGAGAAAATGCTGGAATGAGGACCATGTCCCAAAGAGGCTGGGCCCCCAGGCCCCCGGTTGAGCAGCCCAGGAGAACGAGAAAGAAACGGTGTTATAGCCATAAGAGTGGGGGGGTCAATATGTTGCAGTTCTGTTCGGTCTCCAACTCCCCCTCACACACAACCCTTTCAATAAAGTGAGAGGTAGATTTTTCTAGAAAACTGTGTCGCTCGTCTTTATTGTGTCGGTTTTATGATTCTGCATGCATCTGCATATGTGTATGTATAGTTGTTCATGGCTATGCAACAAGAATTTAAAAAAGAAGAAGCCATTTCAATGAAGGAATTTTTTTAATGAGACAATTCAAATTCCATAGAACCATATATATATATATATATATAAGTGTGTGTGTGTGTGTGTGTGTGGTTACCCATTTTTACTTGTTCCACGAACAAAGAAATTATATAGAATGTTCTTTAAAACATATTTCTCAATATGAAAGTCTGCTGTATTTTAGATACGTGGATAAATCTTGGACGAAGCTGTGTTTGCATTTCACTTTACGCTAATGCCCTTGAGAAGGCATAAATTCATTTCTCCAACATCAACCTCACTTCCAACTATCGGCAAGTTGTAAGGCAGACTTTGTTCTTCAGCCTAAGTAAAGCAACCAGTTATAAAAAAGGAAAATTAATTCAAATCCACTGTACTCCGCTTAGAAATTAACTTTGTGTCACTCGTGGTGGAGGAGTTGGTAAAAGGCATGCATAACTTTGATATGTTGTTAAATGCTGGTACGCTTTTTCTTACTGTATGAAATAATTTAGGGCTAAGTTTTGTTTTTAAGGGTCTCATGTATATTTAGAAAGGACCATACCCTGATTTATCGACAGTTAATGAGCGTAACTCCAAAAAACAGCATGATCTAAAGAAATAGTTCCTATTTTTCTCCATCTTTTTTTCGAGCAAACTATATATTAGAGATGTATTCTTTGGTCTCAATTTCCTTTCTTTTTTCTTTTTTTAAGTTTCATTTCTCTGAATTCAGTTTAAAATCCTGGCAATCAGTATATAGATCAATAGATAGATTGATTGATAGATTCTGAGTGAAGAACAATGTTATTTATACGTACTCTGGAATTGTGCTAAAAAAGGCAAATTGTATGGTGTCCACACACAATCTTAAAATCAAATATTGAAAAAAAGATAAAGGGATTCATGTTGAATGATACACATCACTGCATTCACCACAAACCACTTTCATTTTGCCGCTTATCAAAAAATAACGTTAGAAACAACATATATATATATCGTGTTAGAATCTTGGATTGGCGTTACAGTCAGCCAGGTTTCGATCCCAGCTTCGGGAATCTAGTCTATCTAGCCACACTGATGATTTCTGATAGAACGAAACAGCCTGTATGTGGATGACAATATATATATATATATATATATACTAAATTTAGTCAAAAGTTTTGTAATATTTTGGTAACTTAAGGCACAATTCGCCAGCTCCAGATTCCTTTGCCGAGATCGTGAAAGTGAACTAAACTGGACTGTTTGCCTGATATTCTTCAAGTGCTACTCACCTGATACTCTTCGAGTACAACTCACTGGATTTATCCCTATGAGTTGGATTAAGGCCTCAAAATCCACTTTTTTAGGCCGATTTGAGATTGCCTGATTTTCGAGGCTCTTGCAACTCGAGAGAAATTTCTGGCACCCGCGACCCAAGTTCAAATCCTGTTCGCAGCTGTTTTCGTTTCACCTAATGCTACTGCTCTTGTAAAAAGCCTAAAATCATCTGTTCTCCCCGAGTTAGGCGTAGATATTAAGGCAGACTGGGTTCTTTAGCCTTCGGTCTGATCCTAGGAATGTATACTCCGATTTCAAACCAAATGTATCCCACTCAACAAATTGATTTTGTGTCTTATCTTGCGTGTAGCGGAGGGGTTGGGTAAGTACATATATTTCGATAGCGCAAAACATACAAAAAATTGAACGGAAAAATTGTAGACTCGCCTTTGTTGGTAAATATATTTATTATATTTAAGAAAAAAAATTGTGATTCGATTTAAAATACGGCCAGCGCTGCCAGTTCGCTTATAGATTTTAGTGATTACAATACTATAAAATCATCACAGCCAAGCATGATTATAAAGTTATCAAAAAACAATCTCTTAATAATTAAACATAATTATTCATTTGTAGATTTTAGCTTTTCTGATAATTTGTTTTCTTTTAATTTATACAAATTTTCTAGCTGACTACTAAAAACATTGATAGAGGCGGGAAGAAGCTGTTGGTTAGGTGTCACAGTTTTTTGTAGAATCTGGACAAGAAAAACACACCATATGTTGCATGTTGACCCTCGACCGAGCCGTCAATCAAGAGATGCACCTGTGTAAAAAAAGCGGAAGAACAGCGAAACAGGTGCATCCGGTCGAAGATATCAGAATATCACCTTGACCTGTGGACGTGGTTGAATTCGGTGATGATGTCAGATGCGTACGCCCACAGGAAGCAGGTGGATGTCAGACAATTATAAAACCAGGTGTTACAGACGGCTTGAGTCAGTTCCAGTTGGAGAGGGGATGCCAGTGGAGTGAGAACCAGCTCTAGACAGAGGGCTTGGGCCCTCAGTGACCCATGGTTGAGCAGCCCAGCCAGAATGCGAAAGAAGTGCTGCTATGGTCAGAAAAACTTGGGGTCAATATATAGCAGTCTGCCCCCGTCTCCAACTCACCTCTCACACACAACCAATAGAGAATAAAGAGTGAGAGTTATATTTTTATGAAGAAGTGTGTTCGTTCGTTCATTGAAGTCGTCATTATGTTTAATCATGTTCCGCTTATATTTATATTGTATTTGTATATGTATTGTGTAGTTATATGTGGCTATACACCATATATATATATATATATATATATATATACACATATATATATATATATATATTCATCATTATCAAGTCATGCTGATACCACGGAGTTCCCTGACTCTCTCTCTCTCATCATCCGTCCCTATCATTCATCGATCTGATTTATGTAAGTCCTTTATGGTCAGTCAATACTGGTGTGCCCATGTGTAGAAGTCCATAAAAGAACACCACTCATGAGTTCTTCCTTTCTTCTCCAGCAGTGTCTCGCATGTCTTGTTGGTCTTAATTGGATGGTTTTAGAGATAGGAGATAAGTGGCCGTCCAATTGCTATTTTGTGCAAGATTGTTCAAAACAGAACGTAGAATTCTTATGTAGTTCCCATCTACTTTTTTCTACATGCATTCGTGAAAGTTCAGTTGGTACATCCATACAGTTGTACTGACGCAGTCACAACTTGGAAAGAATGCCGTTTTATTTTGTCATAGATATCAGATTTCCATTTGATCGACATCCTGTCAATAGCAGTTCACGTCTCTGTTAGGCGTATGTTGACATCACTTTCAGCAGACGAGATATTGCTGCCGAGGTATGTGAAATGGTCAAGTAATATCAATGGCTAGCCACTTTGAATGGTGACGATTCCTTCTTGTTTAAAACACATGAACTTTGTTTTATTTCGTTCAAGTAGAGGCCAATGACTCTTGCTACTTACTCATTGGACTAGTGGGTAGAGTGTTCACCAATGGTTCGGGAGACCTGGGTTCAATCCCAGGTCGCGTCATACCAGAGACTTTAAAAATGGCACTTAATACCTCCTTGCTTAACACTCAGCAATATAAGGTACGTATCAAGGGTAAAGTGGAGCAATCCAGGGAAAGGAGTAGCGCCCTCCCATACACCTTGGTGTCGTAGCTATTGAAAAGGGAGCCTTCTGGTCGCCCTCGACTACAGTCGCCAACTTTTTACTTTACTTGCTCCAGGCTATGCAGCAGGAATTCGGCTAAGAAAGGCGTGTTTTCGAGAAGCACAGGATCATCTGCGTAATCTACGTAGCCTGCGTCTATCACAGGTTCTGTGTGGTTTATGCCTACTCCTTGTCTTTTTTAATGTGAACCCATTTTCTTTTATTAGATCCATTGACGTTCATAGTACATAATCTAAGTATATCATAAACATACATGTTGCTAATGTATCTCAATTGTAAGACTTAAGTGACAGCGTCGAAGAAGTCGGTATCGCCATCCGTTGAGCGAAACATTGCATTCGTAGTTATGTAAAACATCGTTATTGCTGTTACAGTTCCTTAGAGATGTACCATAGCCAGATATGAATACGTGAAATGGGCATATTCATACCGGTACGCAAAACGTCCATAATGTTCGTAACATATATACATAGAACATAGGATCTCGAAACACGAAAAACACTTACGACTTCTTAGTTCAGGTACGAAACTTTTTATTACCTTTGAGTTTAAAGGCTCTTCGACATAAGGAAAGAGATACACATTCTATTCTGGCTTTTTCATCTGTCCCCCATGTCGAGCGACACCTGCCCAAGGCCTCCGCGAGCAAGCGAAAGTCAACCGTCTTCTCTTGAGGCAACTAACTGACTTTTTCAAAATCCCTAAAATCCTCCGCGCGCGTGCTTCCGGTGCATGACGTCATTCACATCCTCTGGTCAACCTTTCTATCGGATTTTTATTTTGACATCTATGAACGACACATTCTCCCTGCGCGCGCGTTAACGCCTGCACTCAAGTTTGCACCTAACTAACCCATGTGCTGAGCCGAAAGATTATCATCCTAACTAAACCCAAAGGCATAAAACGAAATCCCTCGGCCATTATATTACAGAGAAACCATATGCTTGCAGCCTTTACGTCCTCTCAACTCTGTATAGGGAATCAAATACATTGAAGAAATTTACGAACAATAGTTTTGCCTCAAGATTTTTTTCGGGTACTTCTTCAGTGATTCGTTGGAGAGTCAGAATCTGACAAGTTTTGGATCGATTTTTCCGACAGCTATTCTTACTTTTCTATAGAATTTTCTGAAGTTCAGGTCAGATATGATTAAGAAGCATAAAATTATAAACATTAGCAGTTATGGCAGTTAGAGTTATACCTTTGTGGTTCTTAGTGATTCCGAGGTCACCTTTCTTCGGTAAGAGAAGAATGCAGCTTTTCGTTCATTTCTCTTTTGTGTTTTGTTTATAGACAGCATTGCATAATCGAAAAAAGTATTTCATCATGAGTTCTTGTCTTTTTTTTTTTCAGGAGGTGTTATGTCAAGGACTGTAACTTTTGTTCTTTTAATTATTTTTTTCAATACATCAAATTCTTCCTCTGTAAACTGCCCAAGTTTGATGACTAGTTAACTAATGATATTTTTTCAGTGAGTTTATCGATCATTTCAGAAGGATTACCGTGCAGATTCTTAAATATTTTTCAAGTTCTTAAATCTTTCTTCTTGACTGGTAATTTTTAATTTTTGCTCCCAGGATGCTTTTCATTCTGTTTATTTTATTTACTCTTTGCCAAACTAATCGTGCTTTATCTTCTAACGAGTTTTTGATAATACTTTTTTGCCTTGATTGTATACTAGTTGCTCTTTTTGTTCTAGGTCAGTTGTCTCTGGGCTTTCTTAAGTTTCTGTGTGTAAGCATTTGCTGGGTTTCTTTTATTAATTGAGGAGACTTTTTTTCAGGATATCTCGTTTTTTCTTTACTGCTATGGGCTCTTAGGAAACTCTACGTTTGGCTCTTAGTTTTGTTGGCATGAACTCTGCAGCTACTTCTATGAGGACAGAAAGTTTTCATATTCGTCAATCGGAGTCTCCTGAAGAGTATTAAACTTCTTTCTTACAGTTACCGTATATTGACATCTTAAATCTCTATTGGCAAGTAAAAACCAGTCACAATTAAAAGAATACAGTAGATACAGAGTCAAAGGCACTTGATGACTGTCAGTTTCTCGCCTATGCAATCATTGGACGAAGTTGATGGATATATATGTTCTATCACTGATATTGAGCACTTTTTATTGAATAAACGGACTTATACTATTGTTAGTAAAATTTATTATGATGACTTAACCGAGTTTGAGTCTCCATTAAATTGTACTATATATATATATATATATATATTGGTCTCTAATTTATTTATTATTGGGTATCAACCACACAATGAACTAGTCCATCTGCCATATATAACAGTAGTTACTAATACCAGAGCAGACTAGAAAGTGAAGAGCAGCTTCTTATAAGAATAGTATTAGAGCGTTGAAGACTGGAGATCGCACTAGATCACCTTACTTGCTACCGTAATAACGGAAGCCAATACTATCGTCGGACTATATCTTTATTCTGTATTCACTATTCCTATGTTCTTGTCTACTAATAGTCTCTCTATTGTATATACTTTTTCCTGAGAATATATCTCTATTTCCTCTCATATCGTGGTTTGTCCTTTATTTAATATTCCAAGCGTTCACTAACCAGAATGCAACATTTATATAATCTGTAACATGGCCACAAAAATGTGGTATCTAGCGAATATCAAGCTTACTTCAGATTAAATGGCCCACTTGAGAAGAATCCTGAAAACCAGTGTATGTATGTATGTATGTATGTATGTATAAAACCGTTTTATCTTAGATTTTCTGCATCATTTCTGGACTGCATCAACATCCGGTTGATCATCTGTTCATCCTGCTAATTATCAGATAGGTTGTGCCCATTATACTTGTCTTTTCGTATAAAATGTGTCACATGACCTCTGAACTTGTTATGGTCATGGTTTCATCGCATTTGGTTCTAAACTTCATTTTGAATTCGATATCATCAAAATTAATTTAAACTGCAATAGCTTTTACAATGAATTGTTACAAGATAAAGATGTCGGAAGTTGACCCGACGACCCGAGTTCAATTCTTTAACGAGACTGTTTGGATTTCACATAGCGCTATTTATACGAGGGAAATACCTCTATCCACCCTCCAGCTAGGTCAGATAAGGCTCTTTAACATGGCAGTTAATCAAGGAGAAGGAAAATTTTGAATTCAAACTCGGAAAACACAGTTTTAAAAAAATGACCATGTGTCGCATCCGGAATGTGCGCAGAGGTTACGGTTATGAGTAGAATGTTCGCCAATGGTCCGGGATACCGGTGTTCAATCCCAGATCGAATCATACCAAAGACTCAAATGATGCCTTCTTGCAAAACACTCAGCATTATAAGGTACGGATCAAAGGTAAATAGAGCAATCCAGGAAAAAGAATAGGGCCCTTGTCTACACTTCTGTGTAGTAGCTATTGAAAAGGGGGCTTTTGGATCAACCTCGACTAAGGACGACCAACATATATATATATATATATATATATATATATATATATATCAACCCCTTTGTTGATATCTAAATCTGTTGATATATTTCTATTTATCTATTTATTATTAATATTTTCTTTATGTTTGTACTCGTAACCCAGCAAAAGAATACATCATAGCGTTATCATAACAATGCAATTTACTAGCGAATGATATATATATATATATATATATATATATATTGCTGATAACGTCTGTGCTCTTTTCTAGCAATTACTTGTGAGCTACCCATTCGGCAAAGCAATATACAGAGAGCTCTCATGTATATATATATATATATATAGAGAGAGAGAGAGAGAGAGAGAAACAACGGACTTATTGTGTTCAATATTCTGATATTTTTAGTTTTATGCTGGCTGTTCTATAATAGCATTGAACAATCTTTTCATCCAATGTTTCTTATTTACTGTTCTTCTAATGTTATATATATATATATATATATATATAAAAGAGGGAAGCATAAAAACCTATTTACATAGATAGATAGATAGATAGATAGATACCGACAGATAGATAAATTATTTTCTATTCTTTGGATCTCATATACAACGAGTTCCTTTGAAGCAAGATCTACATATGTAATTATTTCCCTTTTGCCTAGTCGAAAGTGTCATGAATAGAATTCTTCTTTTTCACCGACCCAAATAAAAAGCTTTCATTTCTTTTCAAATGTCGATGGCTTTTATAGAATTCACGAAAAGAAAAAAAAAGATAAAAAATGAACATCATTTTTCACCGAAGCTGTTGTCCCAACGAACCATCGATAATTTGGCCTCTGATCCTGTGTCCCCTTTCAGAGAAAAGAATATATATATATAATGTCAAATAAAGAATAAAATAAAAAGCTCTTTGTAAAACGTTTACTATATCGGATAAGCTGAATAACATTATTTTTAGGTTTGGACCTATTCATCGTTACATGTTGACTGCTGAATGAAGAGCTTATATGTTCGCCCTTTTTTTAAAGCTTACACACAGATAGTTTTCTATAAACACACACACACATATATATATATATATATATATATATATATATATATATATATATATTACAACAGTTTATGGTTGGCGCTATCTCACTTGGTGGGTTAGTGGCCGACCAAATGCGGTATAATTTGGAGAGTGCTCAATATCTGTGATAGAGTTTTAATATGATAAATAAATATATTTTAGTTTTTGTATATATTTAATAGAAACCACTAGTCGCAGATAAGCATCCATGCCATTAAATATATATATATAGAATAATATTAATTTATTATATATATATATAGTCATCCATCAGAACTCTTCAGTGTGGCTAGACACGCAGGACGCTCGAAGCCGGGATCGAAACCCGTCCAACTTTACGTTAGACTAAGATTCAGACCTCTCGGCCACCAAGCGGACCACGTTGGCTAAGGGAGTTCTAAGGTATTTTATTTTAGCAACAGCAGCAGCCTTTGTTTACATTTTTATACCCTATCGGCTACCAGAGTGCTCAATTCTTTCGAAGAGCTTTGCATTACGCTAGCGGCGGCCGACAATTCCTTATATATATATTTATATATATATATATATATATATATATATATATATATATATATATATATATATTTCTGCGGGTGAATAAATGCATTTAAAAACTATTTCTATTCGATAGGACGGCGTGCAAAAATATTAGATTAAGTTAAACCTTTAAGGATAATTTCCGAATAATCTGTAATGATCCAGCTTTATCTTCGAATTTCATATAGAGTGAGGAGTGTGAGGGAGCACACTAGCCAAAACTTCAGGACCTAAACAACAGCGAAAATGATATAATGTTATGATACGAATAATTGATTTGGCAATTAGAAAAGCCGACGATCGCACCGTCAGAGTTTAAGAGATTGTAGCAACATAATATTACCATTAAATCATGGCAGCACTTTTTAATGTTACGATTAAATTGACATTACTTCATCTTAGAGATTTAGATAAGAGTAGAATGTCCAGAGAGCGTATGGCTAAATCACAACGATCGAAGAATAAAGATTACAATACGAGTCAAAATAGTTCTTGTAATAAGGACAATGCATCACAAAATTGGTTTATGTGGATATTCTTAAATCTTAAAAGATTGTTACTCATCGATTATGCTGTTATACTGGTTTTGAGAAATAAACAGAAATAAATGAATCTTTGATGTTTACGCTGAATGTCACAGAATTTGTTATTTATTTATATCTAGAGATGTTCTTATGAGCGATTTTGGCTTGTCACTGAGAAATGTCAAAAGGAAGCTTCCAAAAACTTGTTCTCTATTTCTCATTGGCTTCTTACTGTTTGCTTTGTGGTTTCCACGTCGTTTGGAATATTTGCATTTTTTTTCTCTTTTCTTCATCATTGAAAAAAAAAAAAATGAAGAGGATTTTTTTTCTGTCTTCTTTTTTTTTTATCTTATTGCATTTATTTTGTTAGTTAATCGGTCCGAAAAATGTCAAAAGTCACGAGGCCAATATTAATTTGTTGGTTACTAGCATTTTCATTTTCAACCTCTCTCTCTCTCTCTCTCTCTCTCTCTCTCTCTCTCTCTCTCTCTTGATGTCTATGTTTATATATATATATATGTGTGTGTGTGTGTGTGTCTTTCTGTCAGTCTGAATGTATGTCTTACAAGATTACAAGCTCATCTGTCGATCGTATCCGTGGAATTTTGAGTCGTGAGTTCTTACTCAGCCCTACGTTCAGATTTTTTTTATAGATGGTAATATTTTGTGAAATTTCTCTATGTTTTTGTGTATTGAGCACTGTTTAGATTTTACGAATTAGAGGCGCTTTTCGCGTTAGAATTAACGATGATCATACATACATACATGTGTGTGTGTGTGTGTGTGTGTGTATTTTTGTATGTGTGTGTGTGTGAATCTGCAAGTATACATTGTCTTTTTGTAAAAAAAAAACATATATATATAGTATGAAAATTTTCTTATTTTTTTCTTTCAATTACATTCTTGTATTTTGAGGCTATTAACAACAGACACTTTCCGTTCAAACTGCTTCAAAATTCAAACAGCGCTGATATTATAGTTTTTGCTTGCAAGCCTTTCCTGTTCTCGTCTTAAACTAACTGTCTTGTTGTTTATATTAGGAGTAATAGTAGAAGATAATATTCAGCTAAAATTCCATTAAGTGCTACCATTTTTTCCTCTATTTTTTTTTTTCGTGCGAAAGTGAACCAGTGACTCTGTAGTCTGACATGTT
Source organism: Sepioteuthis lessoniana (assembly GCA_963585895.1). Taxonomy (NCBI): domain Eukaryota; kingdom Metazoa; phylum Mollusca; class Cephalopoda; order Myopsida; family Loliginidae; genus Sepioteuthis; species Sepioteuthis lessoniana. Next base: position 30,557,264 of record OY757906.1, read on the forward strand.
GCTATTAGATATAAGATATATTGCGACATGAAATTTTAGCTGTATAAAATTCGCTCAGCATGGTCAGTATTCACCACTAACTGAGATGCGTTGACAAAGAAGAGGATTAAGTCGAAAATAAATATCTGTTCTTTTTATCGCAAGGCTAAATATTTATTAATATACCTACATTACACGGCTGATAATCACTAAAGGTACGAGGAGAATTTGTCTTGGGCTAAATAAATCCTTGGTGTACCTGTGAGTGTCTGAATATATATATATGTGTGTGTGTGCTGAGGGGAATTTAAATGGCAGCATCCAGAATATATAATTTTCACGATTTTAACGGAGATCCAAGCTTCACGGTCATAGAAAGAATAGAAGATATCATATAGGATAATATTATAGAGATAATAAAAACACACGAAGATGAATGGATAAAGCATCTATAAACACTGACCCCGAATGGATTTAACGCCAAACTGAATGTCGCAGCTCTGAAATTGAATAGACACATTTGGGGTAACATATAAACATCTAAATAAAAGAACCACATTGTCAGAACACATTTGAGACTCACTTTCTCCCATGCTCAATGTATCCCTCCCAAATGAAAAGCCCCTTCTGTCAGGTATCCCAACAACAAATTTATAAAGGTCATCTTCATTGCTATTCTATCAACGTTTCGATTTATGCGTTTTTTGGCCTTCTTCAGGTATATTATGTTGAACTCGGCGCCTACGCAGAACTTCGAACTGAACCCTTAATTTAATCCACAGGGTTTATGCCGTAGAACAGTCTACCCAGGTGGGTTAAATAAAAGTTTCAGTTCGAACTTCTCTGTACGCTCCCATGATCGAAATAATACACCTCAAGAAAGCCAAAGGGCGTATCGGCCGAAACGTTGTGAATATAACAATGAAGATGAAGACAATAATCGGAATATTCTAAATGATAAAAATTAACAGACTTCATCTCAGAAATTTAAGCATAGAAATATTCGTATACATTTTATTATTTTTGTTAATATATATATATATATGTTTGTGTGTGTATCAACGCGCGTGTTCTGTTTTTTTGTTTGTTTGTTTTTTTTCTAAATAACTGATAAAAATGTTTTCTAAGTGGACTATTGTTTCGGGTTCTTTATTTAATGGCATACCATCCTTTGTGGTTAATTTAATGCCAAAGCCAGCCCTATAGAAGGAAAGTTGTGGCACTATTTAACCCATAACTCGTGGGGGAATAAGAGAGTACATACTTGACCCAACGGTGTCAGTCCGAAAATGAACGTAATCTTGTATCTGGGGTTCGAAGTCGTTTACTACAAGTTCGCAGTCTGGCACGTTTACCATTACGGCACGTGGACTACCCTCAGACTACGAGGGTAGACGTAGTTGAATGTTTCTCTATGCACTGATGTTTAAACCATACAGAATATAACCTCTGTAATGGGATACTCACTGGGTACACAAATACATCACTTTAGTGTAGGGCACCTCCGGTGGTGTAACGTTTAGCAAGCGAGACTAGCAAACCCTCACGAGTGAGTTCGAGTCTCATTGGGTGCCTCATTCATACGTAAGTACCACTAAAAAGAATGGCTTTGGCATTAAATAACCCACGAAGGTTGATATGCCATTAAACGAAGAAATCGAAACCGAACTTGAGTGTAAGGAGGCGTGCTTACCATTAAGGATATCGTCGTAGGAAATGGAGTTGTAGGGCAGACTGGGTTCTTTAGCCTCAGTAAGACAACCAGTCTAGTGAAAGGAAAACTCTAAATCCAAATCAGTTGTTAAAAATTAGCCTTCTTGCGGAGCGGTAGGTTGAATTCGTACATTCCTTTCGTCCTGTTTTTTAATCATATTTACCAACCCCTCCGCTCGGGCAGGATATGACACAAGGTCGATTTTTAAGTGGAGTTTAATAGGTTTGAATTCAGAGTTTTCCTTCTCCTAGACTAGTTGCCTCACCAAGGCTGAAGAACCTAGTCTGTCCTACTATTTACCCATAGCTGGAGAGAGAATAATTGGATTGATACCTTTCCCAAGGGTATTAGTGCTATGTGAAATGCATTCAGTCTCATCCAGGATTTGAACTCGTGTCGCCGTGTCCAATTCCTATGACGATAACCATTACACCACGAGCACGTCCTGTTTTTTAATAGACTATAAATACTCGCGTGTCATGCGACCATGTGTCATCTAAATTTTAGTCTAATATTTGGGGGTCAAACCAGATGCGATATAGAAACTTGGTGCGTGTGAATAGTAGGCCACAGCTTGGCCTAGGACAACGGTTACGGCAATCATTTTCAGTTAAAAAAGGCCTCAATTTAGATCTCAAAAAATCGCATGAGACACGAGTATATACGGTAACTAGTTGTAGAGTTAACGTCGAAGCTTTAGACACGCAACAAGTTTAAAAACTTTGCACGTTATTCTACTGAACATTAGTCTAAATAGCTACTCTTTCCTCTTTTCTTTTTTTATCCGAGAAACCATATTCGATTTTTGAAGTTATTGTTCCGGGGTAATGACAGTGATTTTTAGACCGCAGTCTGTAAAGATCAAACTCATGAGTGAACAAAATGGCTTCTCATCTCGTTTGGAAACGAGGCTTTTCTATCTTTCGGTCGATATAATTGTCTGCTTTAGATGATGGTCTATCGACCTCGGACATATTATTGATAATATGTCACTTAATTTCACGTTTTGTTTTTCTTCCTTTCTTCTTTTCCTCCTGAATGGAGACATCTTTATTTTTACTGCTGAGAGACATCTAATCTTGTTAACTTTCTCTCCCATGACAAACGAAAATCAAAAGAAGATTTTCAGTCTTTGATATGAGTGCAGAAGATCAGGAAAGAATTCAGACAAGTTTATTTGTTTTACTTTAATTTATTCTATCCAAACGTTGGGCTTTTTTGTTTTTTAGTTTGTTTTTGTTTTGTTTTTGTTTTTTTGGGTTTTTTTTGTTTGTTTGTTTTTTAGCTTTTACTTAAACCGAGTCAATACAAGTTTCTCTTTGAATTGTTTATGTCTAACATTTTCTAATCGCTTCATTTTGGTAAATTTTAAGATTGTTACTTGAGTTTTCGCAGAATTTATTTTTAACTCGCTTACTCGTACCACCAATAAATGACGACAATTTTATATAATTACCGTGAACGTTGGTATGGATGAGCTCGTGGCGTAACGATTCTCGTTGTAGGAAGTGGATTTAGTTAAGATAGTTGAAACCCTGAACGAGGTGTTTGCATAAAAGCTATGAATCCAATTATTCTTCATACACTTATGGGTAAAGAGTAGGAAAGAGTGGACTCTTTAACCTTGGTATCTAACAAACGGGCAAGGAGAAGGAAAACTTCTTGGGTTACAGGGGCGCTTTGGATGCTGTAATAGTTAGCAAGTGAGATTAGCAAACCTTCACATTTGAGTCTCACTGAGTGCCCGATACGTCTGGCTTTGTAACACAGCAAAGAAATGCTTGGTAAATAACTTAAAATTAGGGTAGGGAAACGCTACCCATTTAAAAAATGAGTTTATAAAAGAAAATTTAGTGTATGAATGACTAAAAGAAAGAAAGAAAGAATTTTCGAGTAAGTGAGTGAGTTAAAGAGGGATACGAATATTTGGGGGTAGGGGACACATGGTCCTATCGAACAGGAATATTCTTAACCAGCCAATTTTACCCACAGATAGAACCCTAATACCGACCTTTTTCACCGAGACAGAGATATCAAAATTAAGTACTCTTAGAGTGTTCGCCAATGGTCCGGGAGACCTGGGTTCAATCCCAGGTCGAATCATACCAAAGACTCAAAAAATGGTACTTGATGCCTCCTTGCTTAACACTCAGCATTATAAGGTACGGATCAAGGGTAAAGTGGAGCAATCCAGGGAAAGGAGTAGCGCCCTCCCCTACACCTTGGTGTAGTAAGCTATCGAAAAGGGAGCCTTCGGGTCACCCTCGACTATGGTCGCCAACTTTACTTTACTTACTCTGTTATATAAATTTTACCTTGAAATGTGCAATTGTTACGAGACGGTAGTTGTCATTCTTACTGGACATAATATGTTGACTCTTCAGTTTATATATACAATCTTTTATTTTGTTTTCTTTTTGCTAAATATTTGTATATAAAATCTTTCATAATACCTGTAATCCCTTTAACTTGTTTACTTTGTTTTGCTTCTTGGGAACTAATTTGTAATTTTTTTTCTCTTGCAGGCAAAACACTCAGAAGGTAAGAAACCGTTTCCTTCCACGTTTCTATAACGCTATGATTTGTCACTTCTCATATCTCATCTTTAAATTTCTTTTTCGCCTTTCCCGTGATTGTGAAAAGCTGACAAAGGCCTCAAAATTCTCGCTTTTCGCATCGCATCTAGAAGCCTTATTGATTTTGTCACTGTTGTTTTAAAGTATCATTTACCAGAAACAACACAATGCACTTTGCATTCTCAGGTTATTTCAAGAACTCGGCAGTCACTGGAGCTCGTGCTAAATTTATCGATATTCGAAACGTACAATCTTTCTAGAATATTATTAACTAGACAGTTGTAAGCTGTGCTATTACGTATCGTATTTATTAAACAAATACGGCAAACACTTTCTATCTCCATCAATTACAAATGCTAAAAGTCTATTTAAGAAGTAGGAGGTGCAAAGTTGTTGTATCACGGTTACTGACAAGAAAAATGGAAGATGCGAATCAAGCTGGTTGAACCGAGGTTATTTGTGTTCACTTTACGGGGACACGCATAAATTCCCCTCTCATCCCCACCCCAGGTCATCAGTAAATAACAGGTCAAAATGATCTGTCTGCACATAGCCAAAAGGATCCCATCCAAACCTTGATTGGAGCACATGTAAATGCTACCTTCTTTCTGGCAACTTTTGCAACTTAAAAAAGACAGTCAAATATATATATATATATATTTTAGACGCCTCATGTTAATATCTCTCTCTTCCCCCCCTCTCTCTCTCTCTATATATATATATATATATGAGTCGTCCAAAAAGTTCTAACTTCACCCAGAAAGAAGAGCCATAGCTGAACATTTTTTATGTGCTATCACACTAGTACTTTGTGGAGGTGCTCGTGGTGTAATGGTTATCGTCATAGGAATTGGACACGGCGACACGAGTTCAAATCCTGGACAAGACTGATTGCATTTCACATAGCACTAATACCCTTGGGAAAGGTATCAATCCAATTATTCTCCCTCCAGCTATGGGTAAATAGTAGGACAGACTAGGTTCTTCATCCTTGGTGAGGCAACTAGTCTAGGAGAAGGAAAACTCTGAATTCAAACCTGTCAAACTCCGCTTAAAAATCGACCTTGAGTCATATCCTACCCGAGCGGAGGGGTTGGTAAATAGGATTACACTACTAATCTTTTATAAAAGTAGTAATTTACTAAGCCTTCGCTTAGATATGGCCCAAGGCCGTATTAATGAGGCACCCGATGAGACTCGAACGTCACGTAGTTTGTGGTCACATTAGGTGGTTTAATGGTTTGCTTGCTAGACTTGCAAGCCTTCACGAGAAAGTTCGAGTCTCATTGAATGCACCATCATACGGCCATGTGCCACATCTAAGCAAAAAGCTTAGAAAATTACTACATCGGGTTGTTCGTTTTGCTTTCTTTGTCTAATGGCATATCAACCTTCGTGAGTTGTTTAATGCTAAAGCCATCTTTATAGAAGATCAGAAGTGATATAATTTAACCCATAACTGAGGGGATAAGGAGATCCATACCTTTCCCAAGGGTATTCGTCTGAAAGTGAACTTAATAGCATGAGTGAAGATCGAACTCACTTACTTTGAAGCTACAGTCCAGCTCCATAGGCATTACGCCACTGGGAGTTCGTAAAACGGATAATATTTTTCATCCAGTGATCAGAGCTATTTATATTGCTTTTTTTTTCCTTTTTCATATTCAGCATGGATAAAATCAGATCGCAAAATGCCATTAAAAGCATTTAGCAATCCATTTTGACTGAAATGGAACAGACATTGCAATTTGATCTTGCCATGTCAAAGACTGACGAGTAAAAAGAAAGGAAAAAAATTGTATTTCTCCGATTTTATCAAGAGCTCATGATATAATGGATTAGTGTGATCAGCTGGAATCGTGAGAAGCAAAGCTAAACTGTGCCATTCAAGGGTCTGGTGTATACACCGAAGGTCTCAAACTTAAATACTCACCAATCACATTACGTCTTAAGGGAAGAGGCACAGGGAGCAAAAAGTGAGATGAATGGAGGCGGGATTTCCACCAGTTATAACGCTAATAAGCTGATAGGCTAATTTTTTTTCTTCATCCGAATGAATACACATATTATAGTGAAAGGGTAGGGGCTGAGTTTATTGTTCGGCCTCTGAGATTATCCTGAAGGCGAATACCAAAAAATTAAAACAAAAGCAAATCTCGATTGGTGCGTGGCCTCCCATAATAAAATGACTTCATGTCAATTCTGACTTAATGGGAAGTTGGGAAAATCCTTATAATACAAAGTAGGATATATGAATTAATACAAATTGTAAGAGGGTGGGGGAAGTTTTTCCGTTTCCAATTTTCATTAGTTCTTTTTTTTTCACTTTAATTGAAGTCTCTTTTTTCCTTTTTATAATCTTTCTTTTTTTCATGGGTAAATTATAATACATTGTGCCATGAATATCAGTAAAACAGGAAATTTAAAACAGGTAGCAGTTATCATTTCGGTTGATTTGACAATTTTTTTTCTCTAACGTTTTCTATTTCTGTGTGTTGTCTGTCATCTCACATACACTTTCTACGCCAGTGTTTGCAAATCTATCTCTTCTCATATGATGAGACAACAAAAAAAAACCTTTAATGTTCTGTTATAGGTGTTAATTTTCTATAATCTCATTCACCTCTACATCACAAAAGTCTTTGAAACAAACCAATATAAATTTCACTAACTTCCATATCAAGCATATTTGTTTGTTAGTTTGTTTGTTTGTTTGTTTGTTTGTTTGTTTTGTATTTTTTTACTTTTTTAATGTATTATTGGATTATCTCTACTTTTCAGCTGTTCTTGAAGTGAGAGTGACTGAAATATTTAGGTATGTTCTACCCTTCTCAGGGGTAAAAACATGGCCAGAAGAGAGGAACAAATTACCAAGTTTTTTTTTTTTCTGCAACAGAAAAAAAAGTTTGAGGGTTACATGCAGTCGGCGGGCTCTTGTTTAATTTTTAGACTGACAATCGACAGGATAATTTCTTGGGTAGATTTATCTCGAAGCTTGATATTTTTTATGAAACAAGGTCAAAAAAAAAAAAAGGAAGGAATTGCTAAGTTTTATAAAAAAAAACCTAATCATCAGAACTGTTCTGCTAAGTACCATAGAAAAATAGTTAAAGGGCCACACACGGCCCTCAGGCCACGTGTTTACAAACTTTTGTATATAGTCAATCGAAAGGAGTATTTCTTGTGCAGATTTATCTTGAAGCTTAAGATTTTCTCGGAAACTAGATTTGGTTAATTAACGCATTTACGTGTGTGTGTGTGTGTGTGTGTGTGTGTGTGTGTGTGTGTGTGTGTGTGTGTGTGAGAGAGAGAGAGAGAGAGAGAGAGAGAGAGATGTATATATAAAAGAGTGTTCCTCTGTTCATGGTCAAGTCTTGATATAGTTGCAACCAAACTTAGTACGCTATGTAAATATATTGTATCCTAGAGAAAGTTTTAGTTTAAAAATATTTTTCACATGGAGTCAAGGAGCTCTCACCTGCAAGCGATGCCTCTTAATAAATAATAACTTACAGGAAACCTTCTTGCTTCAAGACACAAAGAATATTAACATAGTTTAAATTTCAAAATATGAAAAGAAAAAAATTATGAAAGTAAATAAATCTTATTCAGATAATTATTCACATTTAATTAAACATTATTCAGAATGTTTACTGGGAAATCAATAAGATAGATATATAACATAATTACATAGCATTACTGCTATATATATATATATATATATATGTATATATATATATATATATATATATATATATATATATGTATGTATGTATGTATGTATATCACACACACACATACACACACACATATATATATACACACACATATACATATATTAATTATAGAGAAAAACGGAAATGAATCTGATGGTATGTAAATATGAAAATCAATACATTTAAAGGATGTATTATTATCATCATATTATATAAATTTTAAGTTTTTCTAAATGACACACATACGTGATTTTTGAAAACATTTGAATAATTTCTTGATTCTTTGGTAGAATTCAAAATAATTTTGAATGTATTACAAATACGTAATCCTTTTTTTGTGTGGAGGGATGACGTTAACAGAAAAACAACAACAAATAATTAGATAAAATATAAAATAAAAATTTTGAACTCTAATTTCGTCACATACATTTGGAAACAGAATGCTACAAACGATAATAGAACGCTATGAATTCTCTCTCTCTCTTTTTTTTTTTTGTCTGATTTTTTTTTATTTAAAATTTTTTGTGGTGATGAGACAACACGTAATAAAATCGCCCTGAAGATGGTTTTAAAACACTCAAACGCAAAACATGGCATACTATTCATATATAAATACATCCTTTGATTATATATATATATATATATATATATATATATATATGTGTGTGTGTGTGTGTGTGTGTGTGTGTGTGTGTGTGTGTGTGTGTGTGTGTGTGTGTGTGTGTGCGTGTGTGTGTGTAAGTTTGCTGACTGTTGTCGAGGGCAACCCGAAGGTTCCATTTTCAATAGATACAACGCCCGGGTGTAAGGAGGGCACGGCTCTTTTCCCTGTATCGCTCCACTTACCTTTGATCTGTGCCGTATAATACTGAGTGCTAAGTAAGGAGGCATCAAGTACCATTTTTTGAGTCTTTGGTGTGACTCGACATGGGATTGAACCCCAGTCTCCCAGATAATTGCGGAAAACTCTAACCATTATACGGTGTGCGTGTACGAGCGCACGAGTGTGTTTGTTAGGACAAATAAACCCAGACAATTTTTTTACATACCAATAAATCACTCAACCCTCTTGAATTTAAAAGTGTTCCTCCAAAAATAACACTGATTTTTTTCCCGACATCATTTACTTAATATAGTATAAAATATATATATATAGTATAAAATATATATATATTTGTTTGTTTGTTTATGTTTTATAGCCTATCAACCTTTATGTTATTTAATGCAAAATCCATTTTTATACAAATGAACAGTTCTATTTCAAGCAATTCACTCCAATACAAGTAGACAGTTTAATTGTCAAAAACATTTCTATTTCAAGCTATTCAGTTTAGTCAAACTGTTCTAATTCAAACAATTCAGTTTAGTATAAGTATAGTTTTGTCTACACACAGTTAAATGTCAAAACAGTTTTATTTTAAACAATTCAGTTTAAAGTAAGTACAGTTTCATTGTCAAAAACAATTCTATTTCAAACAACTCAGTTTAGGATGGGTACGCAGTTGTAATGTCAAAACAGTTCTATTTCAAGCAATTCAATTTAGCATAAGTACGCAGTTTAGTTCTATTTGACCCATAGATAGGGCCTTCTCAGGAGCAACCAATCCGGACCAGAGTAGACCTGGAAGTGATGGCAATGAATGAGTGCTCCAAAGAACTGGCATTACTGGGACCTCACCATAAAACTGTTTAGTGTCATATCTAGTACACTCGTTAGTGGGATGCAGAGACGCAGTCGGTGTATTCTACAGCCCCAGCCGACAGAGCAATTTCTATTAGGGAAGGCGTCTCCGAGGCGTAACGGTTATCGCACTGGAAGTAAGTTCATACTCTAATTGTGCTACAACGTTCTCTTACGGAGCTTTACATCGAGAAAAGGATTGAACTCCTTTATCCACTCCAGCGATTCATTTAATCACATATCAACCATCATGGATCATTTGAATCTCAAAGCCATCCTTGTAGATGAACCAAACTAATTTTTTCTACCATGGAGATTTATGTTATCGTAATAATTAAAGTTGGTTAGGCATATCAACCTTTGAGAGTTGTTTAATGCCAAATTCTGTTATTTGTATAATTTGAAAGCTAATAATTTGTAGGTAACTTATTTTTTTAATTTAACGAGTTAGAGGTCATTTGTTTGCACATAGTTAGATGATTAATTAATTCTAGTCCCACCCTCAGATGGTTTAGTGTCAGACCGAAGACACTCGTTTCGGAAGTGGGCGTCTTACCCATCTGCAGCCAGCGTACTCTTCTGTCGTCGTCGACTGGGCAGAATAAGTTTCAACCGTTCAGAGTAAATGTTTAATTAACAACAAAGAAATTAAAATTACCAGTAGCGATTCCATTTTTATCTGGCTTCTTTGTTCGTTTAATGGCATATCAACCTTTGCAGGTTATTTAATGCCAAAGCTATTCTCCTAGAAGAATAGTAGTGGTACTATTTAACCCATAGCCGTGAGGATAAGGGGGTTCATACCTTTCCCAAGGGTATTTGCCCGAAAGTGAACGAAATAGCACGACTGGAGTACGAACTCGCGTACTACGATTCTGCAGCCCCTCGCTTTAACCATTACACCACGAGGACACCCGCTATCTGGCTTCGTACTGAACGCATAGTGATGTGAACTGATAGAGAGACGAATAGATCTTTTACTAAGTTTCGTTTTCTCCCGGAATGTGGCGCCAGAATTAGAATAATCTTTTGACGACTCAAAATCTAACAGCTCTCTCTCTCTCTCTCTCTCTCTCTCAAATTATAATACGAATGAATTGCCTGCGTGACTAGTTTGCCAAAAATTATTCTACGTTTGTTCAAGATAGATCGAATACAAGAGTGGATAAAAATGATTGAAATGAGTCTGATATAAACTCGTGACATTGCTTTATATGAACAAAACATCGATTGATCAATATATATATATATAAATATATTTAAGAAACATGTGCATATATATTTATATATATAGATATATGGAGAAATGATAGATTTGGTAAATCAAACAAGATATGAAAAAATAAGTGGAAAAGTAGATAAACCAAATCACTGACAACGGATTCAAAAATGATATTTCGTCTTTATTTTAAAAAAGACTTCATCAGAATGAAAAGTTCTAAAATTCAGCAGAGGTTGAACCCTCCCTTTTTTTTTATTTATTTATCAATTTCCTCCTGTGCTGAACTTTAGAAAAACTCGTCATTCGAATGAAGTCTTTTTGAAATAACGACGAATTTTTTAATCGATTGCCAGCGTTTTGGTTTATTCACTTTTCCACTTTTTTCGTATATATATATATATATATATATTAGGTTGAGTCATAAATGATTACCTTTTTTTTCTAGGAAGATTGTAACTTGGTATTTCAACCTGCAATGTTTTAAACGCAATCGGGAATCACCTGATTAAACATTACCTTCCTCGGTCATTCTTATTTCAGTAGTGAAAGAATGTGGATGATAATTTAGTTTATGATCGCCTACAGCTAAAATCAAAGAAGTGAAAGTGCACAATCGACTTGTAAAGTTGTAGGAATTTGTTGTTGTTGTTGGCGACCGTAGACGAGGACGACCAGAAGGCTCCCTTTTCAATAGCTACAACACCGAGGTATAGGGGAGGGTGCTGCTTCTTTCCCTGGATTGCTCCACTTTACCCTTGATACGTACCTTATATCGCTGAGTGTTAAGCAAGGAGGTATCAAGTATCATTTTTAAAGTCTTTGGTATGACGCGACCTGGGATTGAACCTAGGTCTCCCGGACCATTGGCGAACACTTTACCCACTAGGCCAATGAGCCGAATAACAAAAATGCTAACAATGACAATAAACAGCTAAGGAAACTTTTTAGTGTTTATCATCAAGTCTGAAACCGACTTTCCAACGTTTCATTCTGGCGATTCGTCATTGAGAATCGAACCCAGACCAGAATTCTCATCAGGCCTTAGTCAAGATGCTTTAAGAGAATTGGTTGAATACAATCTGCATAAAAGTACTTATGAATTGAAAAAGAGAGAAAATTTGAACAACCTCAGTGTTTGGCAACGTCGTACTTTCTCATACTCTAAGTAAAGATAATAAGGGAGATCGTATATCTATAGGGACAAGTCTTCCTCCAAAGCAGAGAAACGATATGTTTCTAAAGAACGTTATTACAAGTGACAAAAAAGGTCTTTTTTTTATGGCAAACCTAAAAGCCAGTGGATTGACAAGGCCCAATTTCTACAGCCTACTTCAAAGGCAAAACTTCATGGAAGAAAAGTGATTTTGCGTGAATTGTGGAATAACCACGGTGTTATTTATTTTGAATTTTTAAACCACAATTGGATATTGAATGTTGACATATTCTCAACAGCAGTAACATGAGCATGAAAATCTAATACCCCCCCCCACTCTCGTCTCTGGGAAAAAAAAACGTTGTGCTTCTATCTGATAACAAAAAACTACATTCAGCAAGAATCACGTAGGAAAAATATTAGATTTTGGCAGGTCTGTTCAACCCCCTCTACAATATTTACCAGAATTTGCATCAAGAGCTGATTTATGTAAGTCCTTGTTAAGCCGTCAACATTGGCGTATCCATGTGTAGAAGTCCATCGAAGAACGTCCCTTAAGTGTTCGTCACCTCGGGTGGTGTAATGGTTAGCAAGGTAGACTAGCAAACCTGCACGAGTGAGTTCGATTCCCATTGGGTGCCCCATTCATGCAGCCTTATGCTACATCTAAGCAAAATGCTTCGTAAATTACCACTTATGAGTCCGTCCTTAATTCACCAGCAGTGTCTACTCTGTCTTCTTCGTCTTACTTTGATGGTTTGTAAGATGAGAGATAAGTGATCGTACAGCTGCTGTTTTGTGGGGTGCTGCTTCCAGGATTTGTTTAAAAAAACTCATAGGATTCTTGTGTAGTTCCCATTAAGTTTTTTCTCTGAGTGTATCGTTAGATTCCATGTGTTTCAACTATACAGTAGTACTGCCACGGCTGCCACGGGGAAGAAATTTCGTTTTATTTTATCACAGAGATCAGATTTCAACATAACAATTGCAGTCTGCACAATCCCAATCTGTACATTGGCATCTCTTTCAGTAGATGAGATATTGCAACCCTGTTGTGAGAACTGGTCCACTTATTTCAGAAGCTTGTCACTTTGAGTGGCGGTGGCTCCTTATGGTTTAAAACATATGCACTCTGTTTTATTCATGTTTATGCAAAGACCATTGTCTCCGATAGCTTGCTTCCAGATATGCAGCCGGGATTTGACATGCGCAAGTGTATTTACGAGAAGTGCCAGATTGTATGCGTAGTCTGCGCCTGTCAGAGTGTCTGCAGGATTTCGTCTGTTTCCTGTCTTTCTTTCTTTTTTAAGATGTAAACATTTTCTCTCAGATTTATTGATTTTCATAGTACGTAATCTTGGCAGATTACAACATCTATGGCGCTAATGTATCTCCTTGCAAGACACAAGCGGTAACATCGAAGAAGTCGGAGTCAACATTTGTGAAAGCATCATCATAGCAGTAAGAGTTTCTTTGGAGAGACCGTATAATACTAGTCTTTGCTCCGTCTTATCTCTGTATATGGAATCAAATACCGTTGAGAAATCTACGAACAACTGAGTTGCTTTGGGATATTTTGCCCGTACTTCTTCAATGATTCGATGGATAGTCAGAAACTTGTTCGTTGTGGATCAATTTTTTCGAAAGTTGCTCTGACTTTTCCTAAGAATTTTCTGAAGTTGATAAAGAAGCATAGTATTACAGACCTTAGCAACTATGGCAGTTAGAATTTTATGCCTCTGTGGTTCTTAGTGATTCCGAGGTTGCCTTTTTTCGGTAAGAGAAGAATGCAACTTTTCGTTCATTTCTCTTTTGTGTTTTGTTTATTGACAGCTTTGCATAATCAAAGAAGTATTTCATTACGTGTTCTTGTTGTTTATTCTTCAGGAGGTGTTACGTCAAGGCCAATAGCTTTTCTGCTTTTAATTATTTTTTTCAATACTAAATCAAATTCTTCCTCCGTAAACTGCCCAAGTTTGATGACTAGTTAACAAATATATTTTCAGTAGGTTTTTCGGTCATTTCAGAAGGATTTTCAAGAAGATTCTTGAAATGCTGTTTCAACTTTTGGAGTCTTTATTCTTAGCTGGCAGCTTTTAATTTCGATCACGAAGAGCTTTTCTTTACGCTTGCTTCATTTATGGTCGGTATTGTCGATATCCTAGCTATTTTCTGATTATATTGATTTGGCCTTGAATTTATTTTAGTTGTCCTTTTTTACTTTCAAACTTTTGTAAGGAATTCAGATCGTTTGAAGAACGAAAGCTTTTTCCTTCAAAAAAGAAAATTGGCTTCGTGTTTATGCAGTACGTCTTTTTTTTTTACTTTGAAGAAATTCCAGTTTACCACCAAACTAACATGTTGGTGCTTTAAAAAGCCATTTAAATAAAAATCGCCTACACTTGAAAGAATAACAATTTTGCGTTATACATTTTCAGAGGGATAAGTTTCTTTGTCTTGCATTTTATGAAACATTTTCAGTTATTGATTGATTTTAACATCATGTCACACTTTCAAAGGTTATTTTTTATACCGACAGGTTAAAGAATCACGTTCATTGTACATTCATATCGACAGTTTTTTTTAGTTCTTTTTTAAGAGTTTTTTTTTTAATTTTTGCACACGGTTCAACGGAATTGGAATAATTTTTAAACGTATATTTTTACCTACTACTCCGGATCAAAGAAGACTTGGTGTGGTGACTATGAAGAGCTACTCCATACTCCCCAGATCTCCAGAACAGGAGCCATGCCATCAGATGCAATTTAGTATTAAACACATGATACCCCCCCTTTTTTTTCAAGGGTCTTATTTTTCTGCGGAGGATACAGTTGGTATATTCTAGGCTCTGGGAGGATGGTTAAAGTTTAATCGGGCACGCATCAATACTTGTGTACGTATGTGTCTGCGTGTGTTTTTTTTTTTTGTTTCTATTTTTTAGGGGGAGGGGATATCACTGTAGTGTGTGTGCGCGTGTTTGTTTCTGTTTTTATGTTTGTATGTGTTTGTTCGGTTTGTGTGTGTGTGTGTGTGTGTGTGTGTGTGTGTGTGTGTGTGTGTGTGTGTGTGTGTGTGTGTGTGTTAGTTTCTATTTAATTGTTTGTATGTCGGTGTGAGTGTATGTGTTTGTGTGTGTATTTGTTTGATTCTATTTTGTTCACGTATGTGTTTGTGTTTATTTGTTTCTCTGTGTGTTGTTCTATGTTTGTTTCCGTTAAATTTGTTTGTATGTGTTTCTGTTGTATGTGTCTGCTTCTCTCTCTCTCTCTCTCTCTCTCTCTCTCTCTCTCTCTCTCTCTCTCTGTGTGTGTGTGTGTGTGTGTGTGTGTGTGTGTGTGTGTGTGTGTGTGTGCGTGTGTGTGGTTCTGTGTTTTGTTTTTTTTGTATGTATCTGTGCATATGTGTGTATATTTCTGTATTCATTTGTTTCTGTTTTGTGTGTGTGTGTGTGTGTGTGTGTGTGTGTGTGTGTGTGTGTGTGTGTGTGTGTGTGTGTGTTCGTTTTGTTTTTTTTGCTTGTATGTATCTGTGCATATGTGTGTGTATTTCTGTATTCATTTGTTTCTGTTTTGTGTGTGGGGGGGGGGTTCTGTGTTTGTTTCTGTATTTATTTGTGTGTGTGTGTGTGTGTGTGCGTGTGAGTGTGCGTGTGTGTGTGCGTACGTATGAGTGTGTATATTTCTGTATTTATTTGTGTGTGTGTGTGTGTGTGTGTGTGTGTGTGTGTGTGTGTGTGTGTGTGTGTGTGTGTGTGTGCACTCGAAGAAATCTTTTGACGATCCATTTCGCTGCTTAAATAAGGAATCGTGAGACTAGCCTGCTAACCATTGTCTCAATGAGTCACTCACCATTTTATATTTGCCGCAATAGCCAATTTTAGCGCGTCGAATCATTCAAAAACCGCTAAAGAAATACATTTGAAAAGCCGACTTCACGATTTACTTTTCTCAAAACAAAGTGGCGGGACCTGATAACCCTGTGTCTGTCTGCATTCGTGATGTGCAAAGTAGATAAAAAGATGAGAAAAACTAGTATATAGAATATATTCGAATGGAAACTAGTTTTGCTTTCAGCTGATCTTAACGAACACGCAAAAATACAGTGACACTCAAATCCTTGCCGATATAATCAAGTGCTCGAAGCCTCATCAATAAAACAGGAAAAATCGACTAATCGATAAATGAAGCAACTTCATTGTTCAAGCATTTTATCAGATCTCGATAATTAAATAAATATTTCCGTTAATGGCAAATGTTCTATCTTACAACCAAAATAATCTAACTTTTCATACAAGCTTTTCTCACATAGATATCAATATTTACCAATCTTAGAATAGTCGGGAACAAGGACAATAGAAGAAGCTGCCATTAAGTTTAGCTTCATCTGATACTGTAGTACACTTCACAGGAGGAATCGAACCCCTAATCCAGTTGTCATCATCATCATCATCATGTCGTGCTGCTAGCACGGATATCCCTGACCCTCTCTCGCCACTTCTCCCAATCGTTCATCGCCTCCGGCAGGTCTTCAAAGCTACATCCCGTATCCTCACATAGCTGCTGTATGTATGTTCGAGCCAGTTGTAATGATTTAAAAACCCACCTTTTTAATCCTAACACCACAGATTATACAACGTCCGCTCTGTGGGGCTTGGAATATGCAAAGTGTATCCCCTGTAAATGGGTAAGATCCCCACCAAAAAAGGGTTTTCCTGAGTATAACACTAAATTCCATTTGATGGCAAGTTTCTGTTTTATGGCAGAGAAAGAAAACAACGCTGATATATAAAAATATAATTTGCTTCTTTTCTTTTCCTTTTATTACTTAAAATGCATAGATGCTTAAAGTAAAGCTGAGCTGCACACACAGGGGCCGAGGCACAAACCTTCTGTGAACCACCCCTTTTTTTTCCTTTCCTGTCGGGTCGAAATCTTCCTGGTTATATAATATCCCGGATACCCACACAAATTCTCGTGATCACACCTCCTCCAACCTGCCGCCTACACAGTGCATGTGGATACGCTTCCTTTTTTGTATGCCACCCACGTGGCATTTTCGCCGAGAACACCAGTGGCCTGTTTACCTTCGATACCAAGTGCATTTCCTGTCATTTTCATTCAACCTGGGTCCGACTGCCACCGCTGCATCGACAGATGCAAAAGAGGGCTTCAAGTTAATATCCAACAGTTCCAGCTTTGGAGTCTGGGTAGCGTGAACAATCCCTTCATTGCCATGACTCCCAGATCAACTTTAAGCCAAAGTAGTAGTACCTGGTAGTATCCCATCTAAAGGTCAAATAATTTTTTTTAGATTATTCTTATTCCATTGGAACGTGTAAAAAACATTCTTAAGAAACAACCACACATAAAATGCAAATCTGAACGTACAATAGATGCGATTCCCTCATCTAGAGTTGATATACCGTTAAAATCAATCAATCAAGTTGTCCATTAAGTTGCTTGATAAACTTTAACTTAATCAGTGGTAGGAATCGAATTTGATATTCATTATAAATGATATGCGAGACCAACATGTTAATCATTATAATTAATATTATTATTGCTTTGACAGTTTTTCACACTACCTTTAGCTGATTCTTTTTTTACTGGAGTTTAAGTTACAGCAAGTCTCCTCAAGTTTCATGGATTCTTCTCAGTATTCTTGCCGATCTTAATATTACTGTATTTTGGGTGGTGTCCTCTGATTTCCAAGTCTTCCAGTCCTTATACCAATCCTTTTGGGATTGTTCCGAGTGCGCCAATTACAACTGATATCACCGTCACCTTCATATTCCATTCCTTTTTTTTAGTTCTCTAGCAAGGTCTAGGTACTTATCTCTCTTTTCATTTTCTTTTATTTTCACTCTACGGTCCGCCGGTATGACAAAGTCCACTATTCGGCAAGTTCTCTTTTTTCCCTTTTTTTTTTTTGCATATCACTAGGTCTGGTTGTCTGGCCGAGATTAAGTGATTTGATTGTGTCTCAAAGTCTCTGAGAAATCTGTACGCTACACTCTCCAGAGCGCATTTTGGGTCAAGCATATACCACTTTCTCGGATGGTCGAACTTAAATTTCTTGCACTATTCCCAGTAGATCACCTTCCCAACCCAGTCGTGTTTAGACTTATACTCTTTTTGCGCTAATTTTCTGCATTTGCTTATTATGTGATTGATCGTTTGGTCTCCGTCACCTCATAACTAACATGTACTATTTTGTGAAGTCTTATCTATTTTTGCATTAACATAGTTGGTCCTTAAGGCAATATTTTGTGCTGCTATTAGAAGAGATTCAGTTTCTTACCTAAGGTTTCCCTTTCGTAGCCATGACTAAGTCTAATTGTTTGAGATTTCGCTTATTTGTTGCTTGAAATATCTATACAAATGCTTTTCTTCCCAGTTTTATCTTCTAGTTATTGTTATTCTGTTCCTCCTTGTGTTGTTTATGTTGTTTCTGCTCACAATAATTCTTCGTTTTTTGGGGGAGGGTTGTAATCTCTGCGTCGTCTTATCGATGTATTGACGCTATTTTCAATGCTGGTGAGTCGTGCTCCTCCTTCTTTTTCTTGACACATACAGCCTGTCTATATCATCTCTTAAATGTAATGCGTTATGCGTCATTAGAGTGTTCGCCAATCGCCCGGGAGACCTGGGTTCAATCCCAGGTCGAGTCATACCAAAGACTCAAAAAATGGTACTTGATGCCTCCTTGCTTAACACTCAGCAATATAAGGTACGGATCAAGGGTAAAGTGGAGCAATCCAGGGAAAGGAGTAGCGCCCTCCCCTACACCTTGGTGTAGTAAGCTATCGAAAAGGGAGCCTTCGGGTCACCCTCGACTATGGTCGCCTACTTTTACTATTATTATTACTATTATTATCATTATTATTATTGTCATTATTTGTCTAGGTTCTCATTTACTAAGGTTTTCTTAGACTTTTTCAAGGCTACAAAAGTGAACTATCTTGGGAAGAGGCCAAATCACTACACTAGTTAATTGTTATCCAAACGAGCCGGCTCACTATCGCATTACTGTATATATTTTTCCTTCTCCTAGACTGGTTGTCTAATCAAGGTAAAAAAGCCCAGCCTATCCTACTATTTACCCTTAATTGGGGGTGAGAGGAAGAAGAGATCGATTTGTGCCTTTTCCAAGGGCATTAGCTAAAAGCGAAATGCAAACTGCCTCTTCTAGAATTTGAACTCGGGTTACCATCTCCATTTTCAGCGACGATAACTGTTACGTTAAACATGCCCTAATAAGGTTCAATGTATTTATTTTCTGAGGTAGTTTTGTTTGGAATGAGGCCACACTTTTGGCGCACACTGTGCGAAGTGAACTCACAACTCAGTAATTTGTAATACATTCCTACTAACCAATACTAAACAATATATTGCCTATATATATATTATTCACTAAGGTATGTTTAGTTTAACACACACCAAACTCAGGTTGTTTACAAAACTTCCTGTTACTTAGCGTCATCCATCGAAGTACTGAGCAGGTTACACGCTGTTTAACTTCGTTAATTTGATGGGAACACACTCTGACACACACATATATATATATATTAAGAGAGAGAGAGAGAGACAGAGAGAGAGAGAGAGAGAGAGAGAGAGAAGAAACTGAGAGGGACAGTGAAAAAGATCAGTGGTAATCGAACACACAACACAATTGAATTCTTTTGTGTGGCAAGGTTAATAACTATTACGACATGGTAACCACCAAGTTGGGTAATCCTATTTACCCAACCCCTCCGCTCAGGCAGGATATGACACAAGGTCAATTTTTAAGCGGAGTTTAACAGGTTTCAATTCAGAGTTTTCCTTCTCCTAGACTAAGGATGAAGAATCAGTCTGTCCTACTATTTACCCATAGCTGGAGGGAGAATAATCGGATTCATACCTTTCCCAAGGCTATTAGTGTTACGTGAAATGCAATCAGTCTCGTCCAGGATTTGAACTCATGTCGCCGTGTCTATTTCCTACGACGATAACCATTACAGCACGGGAACCTCCGGTTGGGTAATGTGTTGTCTTGTTGGGTTTTATGGCATATCAACTCTTGTTGGTTATTTAATGTCAAATCTTGTTTATACATATATTAAATATATGATTTGTAAACAAATCGTTTGTTGATAAAATTTTTAAACAAGCCAGAACTCACTTCTTTGCACCCAGTTAAGTGGTTCCAAGACTTGTTATTTAATTCTAATTCAATTTAACATCAGTAATTTGTTTGCACACAGTTAAATTGTTTCAAATGTAGAAGATGATTGAATATTTCTATTTGACCCATAGATGACCCATATATATATATATATATATATATATATATATATAAAATTTGTAAGTGACTTGTTTGTAGATAATTTGACTTTTAAAAGGGTTAGAGTTATTTGTTTACACACATTAAGTTTTGCTATTGTGTGCGTACACTTAAATGGTCTCAAGTATTGCTATTTAACGTTAACTGTTCAATATAACATCAGTCATTTTTTTGCGTTGGGTTAAATATATATATATATATATATATATATATATATATATATATATATATATGTGTGTGTGTGTGTGTGTGTGTGTGTATATAAATGTGTGTGTATGGGTGTGAGTATGAATGAATTTGTGTGTGTGTCTCTCTCTCTCTCTCTCTCTTTATATATATATATATATATATATATATATTTATATATATGTATTTGTGTGTATATGTATATATCAAATTTTCTACAAACTAGTCATTTACTAATTATATATATATATATATATATATATATATATATATATATATATATATATATAATTTGTAAGTGACTTGTTTGTAGATAATTTGACTTTTAAAAGGGTTAGAGTTATTTGTTTACACACAATTAAGTTTTGCTCTTGAGTGCGTACAGTTAAATGGTTTCAAGTATTGCTATTTAACATTAACTGTTCAATATAACATCAGTCATTTTTTTGCGTTGGGTTTAATGTATACATATATATAGATATAGATATGTGAGTGTATGTGTAAATATACATATATATATGATTTGTAAGTGTCTAGTTTGTAGGTAATTTGATTTTTAAAAGGGTTAGAGTAATTTTGTTTATACACAATTAAGTATTGCTATTGTTAGCGCACAGTGAAGTGGTTTCAAGTTTTGCTCATACTAATAGTTTTAGTTGCATGCAGTTAAATGGTTTCGAGTATTCTAATTCAACGCTAATAATTTCATTTTGCACTATTCATTCATTTACGCACAATTAAATAAGTTCCAAGCACTGCTATGTAATACTAATAATTCAATTCTTTGCACGGAGTTAAATGGTTTCAAGTATTCCTGTCTAACATGAATAATTCTATTTAGTGTTGATTATTTGCTTGCATACACTTAAACGGCTTAAAGTATTGATATCTAATATCAATAGCTTTATTTGCACAGAGTAAAATAGTTTCAACCATCGCCATGCAACACTAACCATTCTATTTAACGTCAGTCATTTGTTTGCAGACAGTCAAATATTTTAACACATCTATTTGATCCATAGGTTGGGCCCTGACAGGTACTATGACTCTGGGTCAGAGTGGACCTGGAGATAATGATAATGAAGAGGTATTCCACATCCCCCAAAACTCCACCATCAGACTGTTTAGTATCATATAAGGACACTCATTGCGAGTTGGGGGAGGGTTCTTACCCATCTGCAGAGATGCAGTCGGCGCATTTTTTTGCAGCCTCAGCTAACTGACATGTGGGTTATTGGCTATCTTCACCTAGCATAAGGCCAAAGTAGAGACAACTAATGAAGCTCCACAACATTATACAAATAAAATAGCCTGCGTGTTTGATTGGTTGATTGATTGTTTTTAACGGCATGTCAACTTGTCGTGGTTATTTTATACTGAGAGTTTAGGGAACAACGTTGCGTAACGCTTTTGAATTTTCCATCTTTTGTATAGTTTCTTAAGTCTTTTGCACACGGCTACTTAATATCAAGTATTTCTATCTAATTCAATTAATGTGCAAACAGATCTATTTGATCTATAGATGCGACCCTAACAAGTACTACCACTCCGGATTAGAGTGGACCTGGGAGTAATAGCCATAAATTGGTTCTTAACACTCCCCAATATCTCCACACTCGTTTTTGAGGAGTATTATTGCCTGCGGGGAAAAGAGTCAACGTTTTCTAAGCTAAGCCGACAGCCGGATCAAAGAATGTATATGAGGCTCATTGTTAACAAAATGCTCTTCATTTTGAATTCACCTGTAGAATCATTTTCTAAGCTTTGATTAATGTGGCACGTAATTCTTAGTATCTTTATAGTATCTTTTTAAGTAATTGGTCAGCTATCAAAGTAATGGAATGGCTCATCGCTGCTTTTCTTAATCTAGCGGGAATGGTGCTTTCAGAGTGACTTGACCGTAAGTGATCGACCTGCATGAGTTGGCTTATAATCATGTTGTTTTCTACTTCAGATCAACAGAATCCTTTTTTATTATTTGAAACATCCGTTCAATCAGAAAACAACGGCCAACGGGGAAATCGATTCGATTTGTTGTCTTCAACTCGACCAATAATTTCCATTTTTTTCTATACGCTAAGTCTGAAACTCTGATTAAATTCCAACCAAATCTTTAAATTTATTTCGTCCAAGAGAATTTGAATCTACAAAATAAATAAGCAAACTTACCATAAATAAATAAATTTTTAAAAAGTCTATGTGATAAGAAAAAAGTATATATATATATATATGCATGTACTCAGTGAAAAAAGAAAGAATTAAAGAAAGAGGCAATAAGTTGAGTACGACGCAACTCCACAACTTTATATTGGATATCACTTTAAACGTATCACCAGATACTATGTGTGTGTGTGTGTGTGTGTGTTCAAGTGTGTGTGTGTGTGTGTGTGTGTTCGTGTGCATGTGTGTGTGTGTTCGAGTGCGTGTGTGTGTGTGTGTGTGTGTTCGTGTGCATGTGTGTGTGTGTTCAAGTGTGTGTGTGTGTGTGTGTTCGTGTGCATGTGTGTGTGTGTTCGAGTGCGTGTGTGTGTGTGTGTGTGTGTGTGTGTGCATGCGAAAAGAGAGATCATCATCATCATGTCGTGCCGCCAGCACGGATATCCTTGACCATCTCTCGCCACTTTTCCCTATCGTTCATCGCCTCTGGCAGGTCTTCTGGGTTACATCCCGTGTCCTCACATAGCTGCTGTATGTAAATTCGGGCTGGTCGTCCTGCTTTTGCTTGGCCATATGTGGGGGTCCATAGTAGTACGTCTCTTACGAGCTCGTCCCTGCTTCTCCAGCAGTGTCCTGGCGTGTCTTTCTCGTCTGACCTGTATAGTTTTCTTGATGGGAGGCAGGTGGCCGTACAGTTGGCGTCTCGTGTGGTGTTGTCGCCAGGACTTGTTCAATATTGCTCTCAACATTTTTGTGTAGTTGCCGTCAAGTTTCTTCTCCAGCCGTTTGGTTAGCGTCCATGTAGTGCATCCATACAGCAGTATCGACACAACCGCTGCCTGGAAGAAACTGCGCTTCATTTCATCGGTCAGGTCTGATTTCCATATTATTGAGAGCCTATCTATAGCCGTCCATGCTTTCGTCAGCCGTGTGTCGATGTCGTTTTCTGTTGATGAGACGCTACTTCCTAGGTAGGTGAATTTGTCCACTAGCCTCAGAGAGGCTCCGTCTAGAGTGGTAATGTTGCCCGTTTGGTTGTAACACATATATTCAGTTTTGTGCGCATTGACATGGAGGCCAATGCCTGCTGCAGCTCGTTCCAAACTATGCAGTAGTGTCTCTGCTTGATTAGGCGTATTCGCCAGTAACGCTAAGTCATCAGCGTAGTCGGCGTCTGTGATTGTTTTTGCGGGGTACCTTTTGCTTCTTTTCTTAGTCAGCTCGAAGCCATTTTCTCTGATTTTGTCGATTGAAGCTCTAAGCACGTAGTCCATACAGATGATAAAGAGGTATGGGGCTAGCGTGTCTCCTTGTAGTACTCCTGCAACAATGTCGAAGTATTCCGTGTCTCCATCTGGTGAACGTACTTTCACTTTTGTGTTTTTGTTGAGGATCATTATTGCTGCTACGGTTTCTTTAGGTAGGCCGTATGCTAGTAGGATTAGTTTCATTTTCCCTCTGTGGATGGAATCGAAGGCCTTGGTAAAGTCGACAAATAGTAATGTCGCCTGAAGGTTTTTTGCCCGGACGCCTTCAAGGATTCTACGGATGGTCAATATTTGTGAGGTTGTGGATCTATTTCTCCGGAAGCCATTTTTGGTTTTTCCTAAGGATGTTGTTTATTTTGGGTTCTATGCGGTTTCGTAGTAGGGCATTATAGATTTTGGCTATATATATATATCATTGAGTTGTACTGAGAGAACGGTGTCCTTTAGCTCTCTCTCTCTCTCTATCTCTCTCTCTCTCTCTCTCTCTATAGTCCATTACTCCTGGCATGTCCTCGAGACTGCATCCGGTGTCCGCACAGGGCTTAGGTAAGTCTTTACTCTTCAGCCCACACTGATGTGTCTGTGTGTGGGAGTTCATAGGAGAACGTCTCTTCTACTTTAGGTTGTAAGCCTCTGAAATTAACAGACTAGTTTGCTTACCTCAGCAGCAATATCTCCTCTACCGAAAGCGATGTCATTGTCCGCATTAGAAAAGCATAGACTGCTATCAACTGATTAACGATCATATGGAAATCTGATGTCTCATAAAATAAAACGGGATTTCTTCCAAGCTGTTGCTGTGCCAGTATTACTGTATAGATGCACTATCAAGACTAGCGAAATGCTTACAGCAAAAACTAGATGTGAAGTACTTAGGAATGCTACGAGCTGTTTTGAACAAAGCATGAAAGCAGCACCCAATAAACAGCAGCTATACGGCCATTTACCTCCCATCTCACAAACCATCCAAGTAAGATTAACAAGACAGTGTGGGCACAATTGGAGAAGTAGCGGTGAACTCATATATATATATACATATATATATATATCAAAATGAATAGGTCCACTGAGAGATTTATGTTTTTAGAATTATTTATTTCGTTCTTACATACGTGTATGTTTCCAGTCTGTTGCTTTCTTCTGAGAACATTTTGTAATTTACTAGGTTTTTTGCATGGATGTGGTACAAAGTTATACGAATGGGATACTTGGTTAACTAACATAAACGAGGAAGTTCGAGTCTCATTAAGTGCCCTATTCATATGGCCTTGTGTCACATTCAAGCAGAAAACCTAGTAAATTACTTAATGTTCTTTGACGAAAGCAACAAGCTGTAAACATGCACGTATTTAATAAATGATTCTTTAAAAAATATAAATCTCTTAGTGGACCTATTCATTTTGAAATATTTACTTTTTTCCCTCTTTGGACAAACAAAAAAAAATTCTTTACGCATATTTATACATATATAATAAGCAACTATAATTAGTAATGCATATAAAAAGCCTTCCTTGGAGAAGAACAGTCGTGAAATCATTCAAGCCATAACTGAGGGATAAAGGGGTTCATATCTTTCCTAAGGGTAGTAGTCCAAAAGTGAACGTTATAGAGGACATGCTGACCAACATATTTGTGGTAAGTGGTGTGCCATGTGTGGTATAATGGTCAGAAAACTAAACTAGCAAACCATTACTTGTGATTTTGAATCTCACTGGGTGCCATAACTAAACAAAGCTTAGTAAATGAGTATGTGGTAAGAATAAATGCATCAGTAGGGAAAATGGTTTGATTTTGTTCAAATATTATTTGTAACGAAAGATCTGTTTTTCAGTTTCGAATTTTGGTTTAGCTTGGTACTTTATGGGTTATTTAATTCAAAATCAACCTTGTAGAAGAAAAAGAGTGGTACTATTTAACTCATAGTCGGGTGATTCGAAGGTTCATATATGGCAGAAAAGGGTGTAAATGATTGAATAAAACATCGATCTAAAAACTGAATACATTTTTGTTTCTTTAACTTAACTAAAAAAATTGTCGCAAAACAGAAGTTACAAAAACTTTTCTTGTTAGAAAAGATTATATTCGAGTGTAAATATTATCCAGTATTTACATTACAAGAAAAAAAATATCATACATTCAATGTTGCAGTTAACATTGTCTGAAACTCGTTGATATATGTTTTAGTGTGTAAAAGCTCTTTGTGTGTGTATGTCACTATGTAGGAGAGAAAGTATATTCGTGGGCTAATATGTAAGCGGATGCAGTTAAAACATTCATCAATATGGGATGACTGAAATGATAGTAAAAGCATGTCTAAATAAACAGCATTTTGTTCGATCGAAAATAATCAAGTGATGTTGAAATTAAATGCCTCTTGAAGAAACAGAATGTTACATTTTCACTCAAAAGTAATTTACAGAATAAATCAATAAATCTAGTAAAAATTTATCAAATTCTTTTTTTTTTTTTTTTTTTGCTTATTTATAAGATTGAGGTAGGCTCGAAATTAGATGAAAAAAGTTGATTTATCTAAGATTCTTATAGGTTAAAAAAAATTGTATTTTTAACAATTTTGGAGGGAAAAGATTAGATTATTTGGAGTTCTGATTCTTCAAATTTTTCGCGGCTAATCAAATATTCTCGTCTGCGAATTTTCAAAGAAATCTTTATAAGCGCGCGTACGCACCGACTTGTCATAAAATGTAAGATACACATACAAGAATTACAACTTCTACAGCTTATGTTTGCATGATAATGAACACTATTTTTTTAGTGTGGAAATCGGTTGATTTCCCATACATACCTTTCCCAGAGATATTAGTCTGAATAGTAGCTGTAATTGAACGACTGGATGAAATAATGGGAATTACACAAAAGAGACGTTGATCTTGAATCAAAGAGTTAAATCGAACTTGGTCGTTCTTCGTTGGTATTTTACAGAACATCAACCCCTGTGGGTTATTTAACTCTAAATCCTGTTTATATATATATATATATATATATATATATAAATTATTCATGGAATTTAGACTGCGACCCCTGGGTTTCATGGAGTTTTTTGCAAAACAACACTCATCAGGCAGTTAAGAAAATGAAATGAATTAAATATATATGTCTAATATTTATTATTATTAATATTATTATTATTATTATTATTATTATTATACCATAGCTCTATCCTAGATATTGAGCACACTCCATATTATATTGCTCTTGGTTCGACACAAACCCACAAAGCGATTTAGTGACAACCAACACTGTTATAATATATATATATATATATATATATATATATGCGTGTGTGTGTGTGTACATCATCATCATCATTATCACCATGTCGTGCTACTAGCACGGATTTCCCTGGCCCCCTCTCGCAACCCGTCTCTATCGTCCATACCCCCCCCCCGGCAGGTCTTCCAGGCTACATCCAGTATCAGTACAGAAATGTTGTAGATAGGTTATAGCTAGTTGCAAAACCCTTGCTCGTCAGTGTGAAGTGTCCACCAGAGTATTTCGCTAATGAGTTCGTCCTTACTTCTCCAGCGGTGTTCCACATGTCTTGTTCGTCTAATTTGAGTTGGTTTTCGAGATGGGTGGTAGGTGGCCATACTGTTGTTTTATGAGATGTTGCCTCTAGGATTTTCTCAATATAGCTCGTAGCATTCTTATGCAACAGCCATCAAGTATATATAATTTGTAATCGAAGAGCTTGTATGTAACTTTATTTTTAAACAAGCTGTAATCGTTCATTTGTTTGCACACTGTTAAATAATTACATGTATTGCTATTCAACGTAAATAATTCTATTTATCCAGTAATCTTATATAACAGAAATAATTTGCTCACAGCAGTATGGTTTCAAATAACCAATAATAATAATAATCCTTAATAAGTGATTGAACAGTTTTATTTGACCCATAGATAAGACCGGAACAGAAACTACCACTCTTGATTAGACTGCACCTCGGAGAATTTGCAATTAAAGGGTATTCCACATTCTCCAAAGCAACGGAATGGGGGCCTCACCATAAAATGTATTACAATGTCATAGTCAGGACACTGGTTGAGGGAGCCTTTGCAAAGAGGCAGTCGTTAACGGTTAGCAAGCTAGACTAGCAAACCTACACGAGTGAGTTCGAGTCTCATTGGGCGCCCCATTCATTCGGCCTTGTGCCACATCGAAGCAAAGAGCTTTGTAAATTACCACTGTAAGAGCGGATTGTCATTCTCGATAAAATGATATCTAATCGAGAATATTCAGCTCTTTTTCTTTTCTTTTGTTCTTTTCTTTTCTTTCTTTTTTTCTTTTTTTTTTTTTTTTTTTTTTTTTTTTGTCACGGTTAGATATTTTGAAAAATGAATGCATCAAAAGCTGAAAAGTCATTTCGTAAAGAATGACTGGTGAACAATCAATGACGTTAATAGGGGAAAAAAATCTGAAATTTAATTTGTCTTGTCTATTTAGAGGTCAAATTAAACCTTTTTATATCTTCAATTTCGCGAGAATATCAGCAAATAGTAGTTTTGAAGGTGGTGGGGAGTTGCGTTTTCGATTTACGTATTTTTATTTTCTTTCTGAATAAAAAATCTGAATTAACCTAGACTTCAAATCATAAAAACATGAACGAAAGAACATAATGAATAATATTAAGCAGGAAAAAAAAGAAGAAAAAGAATAATAAAAAAACTAGTGGTAATTTTAGTAGTCGTAAAAGAAGAGCAAGAACAAAAGCAGCATCGTAAAAGAACAAAGAAGAAGAAGAAGAAGAAGAAGAAGAAGAAGAAGAAGAAGAAGAAGAACGGACACAACAAAATCATAAATGTAAATTATGCGGAGGTAGATATGAGGCCGTCATGACTGGATGGGAAGGAGTAATCACTGAAAACTAAGGAATAATAATAATAATAATAATAATAATGATGATAGACCAAACCAAGTGATAGTCAACAAAAAAAGAGAACCTGCCGAATAATGGACCTAACCTTTCCGGCAAACCAAAGGATAAAGCTGAAGGGAAACGAAAAGAGAGATAAGTACCTAGACCTTGCTAGAGAACTGAAAAAACTATGAAGCATGAAGTTGTCGGTTACAAAAATTGTAATTGGCGCACTCGGTAGTCATTGAAGGGCTGGTAAAGGGAGTGGATGACTTAAAAATAAGAGGAGAAGTGGAGACCATCCAAACTACAGCATTGTTGAGATCGGCCAGAATACTGAGAAGGGCTCTGGAGATTTGAGAAGAATTGATGTCACTCAGACTCCAGTGGAAAACAATCAGCTAACGCGGATGCGAAAAACTCGAAAAGGAGCAATAATAATAATAATAATAATAATAATAATAGTGAATAAATAAACTCCAATGGGACTTTAACATACAAACGGATCACCTAATCCCGGTCAGGAGACCAGACTTAATAATAATCAACAAAAAAAAAGAGAACTTGCAAAATAGCCGACTTTGCTGTCCCGACTGACCACAGAATAAAACTGAAAGAATGTGAAAAGAAGGATAAGTACCTCGACCTTACTAGGGAATTGAAAAAACTGTGGAACATACAGGTGACAATAATACCAATTGTAATTGGTGCGTTTGGAACAGTAACTAAAGGATTACTAAAGGGACTAGAGGACTTGGAAGTTGGCGGACGAGTGGAGACCATCCAAACGACAGCTTTATTGAGAACAGCCAGAATACTAAGAAGTGTCCTGGAGACTTGAGGAGACTTGCTGTCACTCAGACTCCAGTGAAAAACCATCGGCTAACGCTGATGTGAAAAGCTCTAATGAGTGAATAAATAAAAAGCATGAAGAAAGAATCAGAAGAACATGAAGAAGGCCCCAAGGTAAACATACACTTGAACTCGCCAAGAATTACACTCAAGAAAATTGGAAAATGCCAGGCCACGATGGAATAAATGGATTTGGGTTTTAAAAATTCACATCCATCCACGACAGACTGGCCTTGCAACTAGATAGATGCCTACAAGAAGCAAGTATACCCAAATGGTAGATGAAATTGAAAACTACCCTGATCCAGAAAGATTAAAAAAAAAAAAAAGAACCACCACCAGCAACTATAGACCGATAACGTGTCTACCTATGATGTGGAATATCCTGACCGCACTGATAAAACAAGAAATCAATGATTCGATCATATGCCACAGAAATTTTTCCAGAAGAACAAAAAAAAAACGCTACAGGGAAACGAGGAACAAATGACCTACTATATATAGACTAGCACATCCTCAAGGACACCAAAACGAGGCGGAATGTAGCCATGGCATAAACTGTCTACAAGACGGCTTATGATATAGTCCTGCAAACATGGAAAATATTAAGTCTGAAAATATACAAAGTATCTCACAAAATTATAACCTTCATCACGAATGCCATAGAAAACTAGAGGGTAGAATTGACCACCGGAAGATAAACAAAAAGTCCAAAGAGGCATCTTCCAGGAGGATTCTCTTTCGCCACTGCTATTAGTTATAGAAATGATGCCACTGAAATACGCATTTAGGAAATGCGCTGGGTAGGTGAGTGTCCTCGACAAATTTGCTAAATCACAAGAAAATTTTAATCCCCTTATGTACATCGGTGATATAAACGTATTTGCAAAAATTCAAAAAGAACTAGAAAGCCTGATACAAACAATAAGAATATACACCGAGGATATAGGAATAGAATTTAACAATGAAAAATGTGCCATGGTGATGAGAAAAAGTGGGAAATAGAAGCAACGGAAGGAACAGAACTGCCAAATCAGAAAATCATTAGAATTGGACAAAAAAGAGGAAAACTACAAGTACTGAGGAATATTGGAAGTGGACACCATCAAACAAGAGGAAATTAAGGAAAAATAATAAAAGAGTATCTCAGAAGAACGAAACAAATCTTCTCAAAACCAAACTCTATCGCAGAAATCTTATCAAAGAGATAAACATCTTGAAAGATGCTCGGGACCATTCCTAAAACGGACAAGGGTGAAACACAGACAAATGGAGCAAAGGATATGAAAGTTAATAACTGTGCACAAGGCTTTACATCCGAGAGATGACATAGAATGTATGCACGTGGTGCATTCGATAAGCTTCCAGGCTATTTTTGTACAGGCATTAAAAATTGTCGTAGACTCATGAAGATTCACTATGTTATTGCTATACATCTTATGAGATGACTGTCCAATTTTTGTGATTTCAGCTTCAAATGAACAGCTACAGCAGCAATTGGAATACACCCTACTAAAGCCTAATTGTCACACCTGGTGAATTTCAAAAATGTAATCTGGACGTGAGGACACTTTAGAAGAACGATAGGAAATAAAATTCTGTTTTAAACTTGGAAAAAATCCCACAGAAACGTATGGAATGCTTCAGACTGCTTTTCGACCATCTTGCATGAATCGAGCATCAGTTTTTGAGTGGCATAAGAGATTCAAGGAATGCAAGGAGCCTGTGAGAGATGATGAGAGGTATAGGAGGAGTAAGGAAGTTAGAACACCAGAGTTGATTGGCCAAAGGGTTAGGGTTATGGTTACTATCTAGAGATTTTAAGGAAGTTCAGGAAGAGATTCCGTCGGAAGAGGCCAGCATTCTTCAAATCGGGTCAGTGGCATTTCCACCAGGACAATGCACCAGTCCACAACTCAATCCTTGTCACAGACTATTTGACCAAGATGGGCATCAAGACAGTTCTTCACCCTCCCTATAGTCCAGACCTTGCTCCCTGTGACTTTTGGTTATTCCCTAAGCTCAGAGGCTGTCGTTTTGAGACAATTGAGGAGATGAAAGAGGCTGTGACGAAGGTCATTGACACGCTCACACAAGAGGGCTTCAATGGGGCTTTCCAGAGGTTGTTGGAACGGTACAGCAAGTGCATTGCAGCCGGAGGAGATTACTTTGAATGGGACTAAAGTTTCATGTGTGTACTATCAATAAAAGTGCCCATACGAAAAAAAGTCTGGAAACTTATTTAATGATCCTCGTATCAAGAAAAGAAGGAGGAAGAGAACTCACCAGATTTGAGTTGATGCATCAACACAAGGACTACATCCAAAAGAGCAAAGAAAGATGAATTACAGCAGCCAATACGTAGCATTGGTAATATGAGTACAAATATGTGTACAAATCATCGTCATCATCATGTCGTGCCGCTAGCACGGATATCCCTGACCTTCTCTCGCCACTTCTCCCTATCATTCATCACCTATGGCAGGTCTTCAGTGCTACATCCCGTATCCTCACATAGCTGCTGTATGTATGTTCGAGCTGGTCGTCCCGCTTTTGCTTGGCCATATGCGGAGGTCCATAGGAGTACATTACTTATGAGCTCGTCCCTGCTTCTACAGCAGTGTCTTGCATGTCTGGTTCGTCTAACTTGGATAGTTTTCGTGATGGGAGGCAGGTGGCCGAATAGTTGGTGCCTTGAGGGGTGTTGCCGTCAGGATTTGTTCAATATTGCTCGCAACATTCTTGTGTAATTGCTGTCTAGCTTCTTCTCCAGCCGTTTAGTTAGCGTCCAAGTAGTGCATCCATATAGCAGTATCGATACAACCGCTGCCTGGAAGAAACTGCGTTTCATTTTATCGGTCAGGTCTGATTTCCATATGATCGAAAGCCTATCGATTGCTGTCCATGCCTTCGTAATCCGTGTGTCGATGTCTTTTTCGGTTGATGAGACGCTGCTTCCTAGGTAGGTGAATTTGTCTACTAGTTTGAGTACAAATATGAGTACAAATAGGAAAACAATAAAAACGAGGAAGCAGAAACGGAAACGACAGAAAAAACAACTGTACAAATATTTCAAGCAGCAACAAACTAGCGATATTGTTCATGAGTAGATTTGGATATAGCTAAAAAAAACCGTAAATTTCAAGCGAGAAACTGAATCCCAACTGATTTCGGCACTAAAAATATCATAAGAACCAATTATGTTTTAACCGAAAATCTATAAGACGCAACAGAACAGTAAGTGTAGGATATGTAAAAAAACATATATGCACAAACCAGAACCCGTCCTAGAAAATGAGACGCATAAAATTCTCCGGAATTTTTAGATACACACGGATCCCCGAATCCCGACCTAAAGACCAGACCCAATGTTGATTAACAATGGATTTTTCAGTTCCAGCGAACCACAGAGTGAAAATTAAAGGAAACGAAAATGTAAACAAATACCTTGCAAGAAATCTTTTTAAAAAGCTGTGGAACGTGAGGGTGATCATGATACCAACTGTAATCGGTATGCTTAGAACAGTCCACGAGGGTTTTGAAAAGAGACTGCCGGGATTGGAACTCAGAGGTAAAATGGAAACCATCCATACATCCAAATCATGGATATCGGCCAGAATACTGAGAAGAGTCCTGGAGACTTAAAGAGACTTGCTAATATTCAGACTCCATGGAATAATAATAATAATAATAAGTCAACAAAAAAAAACTCCCGAATAATGGACTTTGCCGTTTCGGTAGATCACAGAATAAAATTAAAAGAAAGCGAAAAGAGAAATAAGTACCTAGACCTTGCTCAAGATTAAAAATAAAACTATGGAATACGAAGGTGATGATTATATCAATTGTAATTAGTGCACTCGGTACCACAAAGGTTAAGTAAAGGCACTGGAAGACTGGAAGATATTCAGACTCCATTGAATAATAATAATAATAAGTCAACAAAAAAAAACTCCCGAATAATGGACTTTGCCGTTTCGGTAGATCACAGAATAAAATTAAAAGAAAGCGAAAAGAGAAATAAGTACCTAGACCTTGCTCAAGATTAAAAATAAAACTATGGAATACGAAGGTGATGATTATATCAATTGTAATTAGTGCACTCGGTACCACAAAGGTTAAGTAAAGGCACTGGAAGACTGGAAGATAAGACAAGTGGAAACCATCCTAACTACAACTTTATTAAGATTGGCCAGAATACTAAGAAGAGTCCGAGAGACTTGAGGAGACTTGCTGTCACTCAAACTGCTGTGAAAAACCATCGGATAACGCTAATGTGAAAAACTCACAAAAGAGTATAATAATAATAATAATAATGCAAATCAGCACAGAAGGAATATAAGACTAGACACGACTGGGTGGGCAAGGTGATCCACTGGGAGATGTGTAAGAAATTGAAATTTGACCATACGAGCAAATGGTATATGCACAACCCAGCAGCTGTCCTAGAAAAT
Source organism: Sepioteuthis lessoniana (assembly GCA_963585895.1). NCBI lineage: Eukaryota > Metazoa > Mollusca > Cephalopoda > Myopsida > Loliginidae > Sepioteuthis > Sepioteuthis lessoniana. The sequence continues at coordinate 30,591,424 of OY757906.1, forward strand.
GACACAAATAAACTCCTATGAAACTTTGACAAACAGACGGATCACCTAATCTCGGCCAGAAGACCAAACCTGATAAAAATCAACAAAAAAAAAGAGAACTTGTAAATTTGTGGAATTTGCTGTCCCGGCTGACCACAGAATAAAACTGAAAGAATGTGAAAAAAAGGATAAGTACCTCGACCTTTCTCGGGAATTGAAAAAGAAAACTATGGAACATGAAGGTGACAATTATACCAATTATGATTGGTGCTTTTGGTACAGTAACTAAAGGATTATTAAAGGGACTGGAGGAGTTGAAAGTTGAAGGACGAGTAGACACCATCCAAACTACAGCATTATTGAGAACAGCCAGAATACTGAGAAGAATCCTGGAGACTTAAGGGGACTTTCTGCCGCTCAAACTCCAGTGAAAGACCATCCGCTAACGCGGATATGAAAAACTCTAATGAGTAAATAATAATAATAATAATAATAATAAACACATTTAGAAGATACCTGACAGTCCCAATCAAAATGAAGTACAAAAATTTGCACTTTTCGTAACTGCTCATTTTCTTAAGAGTATCATCATTGTGAATGGTAAAGATCACCCAAAAAGGAATCACAAAATTGAAAAACTTCAGGACCTTGCCCGAGAACTGAAGTACCTGTAGAAAAAGATAATTGTATCGTAAGTGGTGCGTTTGGAACAATCTACAAAACACTAGAATGAATTAGATATTTGTGGAAATATATAGACGATCCGGACAACAGTAGGTTTATAATCCGTAAAGATGCGAAGAAAGGTTCTAGTAATTATCAGAGATTTGCAGTCTTTCAGTCTCCAGCCATAACTCCCAGACACTTGATGGGAAAAATAAAGAATTCAATGAAAACCAGAAATTATCCCAGTAATTAGACATTTCATTGGAACTATAAAATTTAAATGGATCCTTTTGTCCGGTCCAGAAGACAGATTATCCCAGAACATAAAAGAATGAATGTTGTTACGCAGAAGACATTTTGATATATTCAGCGACATAGGCGTACCAAAGAGAGTCGTAGCTGGCATTATGAAAGTTACCATCTTTCAAATTCAGTAATTTGCCCTGTCGATGGGGTTCAGAATACGCTGGCTATATTCCCTGCATAGAGGTAAGACTTACCCCCCACAAAAAAGGGTGTCTAAGTTTTGATACTAAATTGTATCTGATGGTGAGGCTCCAGTTCTAGAGTTCTGTTGAGTGTATCGTACCCTTCGTTGTTATTACTTCCAGATCCACTCCGACCGGGAGTGGCAATACTTGTTAAGATCCAATCTATGGGTCAAATAAATCTTTTTAAAAATCTTTGCTATTCTACAAGACCGTATAAAGAAATTAAACAATTACACAAAAAAGTAAATATGGATGTTGAATAAATGCGATTCCCTAACATCTAGGCATAAAATAAGCCTGAATGGGTCAACATACCATTTAAATCAATCTGTCAGATTCGGTAACATAAAATGATTAACATAAGACTCAGCCCATCAGGGAATCACATGATTGAGGAAACGTCGTCATATTCCGATGTAGATCTGGCTAAGAAATTAATGTGAAAGTTATAAACCTCATTTCCAAATGTAATAAATTCAGAAACGTGTCGTGACCAAAGTAGTTCATGGATAGCGTAATCAAAGAATGCGTGTCTCATAGACTCTAACATAGTGGGATTGAATGAAGGACACGTCACATTGGTAATTAACATAACTGAGGAACGTTATAATCACATACTAATCATATAACTATGATTAGCACCTTTTTGATACACTGACTGCCGAAAGGTACCCACCCCCAAAAATAAAGTGGTGTCCTGGGTATGACACTAAACTGAATCTGATGGAAGGACTCCAGTTCTGGAGGTTTGTGGAGTGTTGAGTCCCGCTTTGTCACCATAAACCCAAGGTCCAATCTGAGTCGGATCGGTAGTACCTGCTATTGTCTCACCTATGGATCAATGATTGGTTGATTGGGCTTTAAGGCATGTCGACCCTTATAGGTTATTTACAGTCTTATTATATATATATATATATATATATATATATATATATATATATATATATATACACAAGATTTGTAAACGAATACTTTGTAGGCAACATTATTTTAAACGAGCCAGAGCTCATTTGTTTCCATACAAATAATTTCAAATATTGCTATTTAGCACAAATAATTTTATTTAATATCAATTTTTGTTTACACACAGTTTAAGGGTTTCAGTTATTTATATCAAACACTCATAGTTTTATTTGGACACAGTTCAATGGTTTGGAGTATTGCTATGTAACACTAAAAATTCCATTTAATATCAATCGTTTGTTTGCACACTGGTATTTCCTTTGTATTATCGATATATTTGATATTCGTCCAAAGCAGCTTTTTTATTTTTTCCATTCACGCTACTTAACTGTTTACAGTCTGACCGTCGCAATGAAAAACAGGAGAATATGAGTGAAGATAAACTAGTAACAAATTTTAATCGGAAAGACGGGAAATAAAAAAGAAGCTTCCGTGAAATTTCAGCTTTTATCTTTGAGAAGACCCGGTACTTTATGGAGACCAACCTGCTCGGTGATGTTAAATCTATTTAGAGAGCTACAGTTTTTTCTAAATCCAATTTTCTTTACAACTTTTTGCATGTTTCTCTCTAAAAGTAGTAGATAGAAGCTCACATGAGGTAACTTTCATCATCGTTGAACGTGGGCTCCGCCACCTTAGTCCGAGCCCTGAATGAATCTGTTTGTGTTTCGCATAGAACTTATACCAGCTATTCTCCATTAAGTTCCAGAATTTCTGCCGAATCTTGGATTTGGTTATGTTTTGTGGCATATCAACTCTTGTTGGTTATTTAATACAAAATCCTGTTTATACACACACACATGCCACAAAATATCTTATATATTATATTGCACTTGGTTCGACACTAACCCACAAAGTGATTTAGTGACAACCAACTCTGTTATAATATATATATATATATATATATATATATATATATATATATATATATATGTGTGTGTGTGTGTGTGTGTGTGTGTGTGTGTGTGTGTAAGGATTTCTAAGTGAATAGTTTATAGGTAAAATTATTTTTTAACGAGCCAGGGCTCATTTGTTTGCACACAGTTAAATGGTTTCAAATACTGCTATTTATTGTTCGCATGCACTTAAAGTATCTCTATTCAACACCTGTGATTCTAATCAAAATTATTCATTCGTTTGCATACAGTTAAATGATTTTAAGCATTGCTGTCCAATACCAATAATTCAATTTAACATCACTTACTTGTTTGTAATTCTTTTGAATGGGTAAATAGTTTTATATGACCTGTAAATGGGACCAAAACAGGTACTACCACTCCGGGTCAGAGTTGATCAGAGAATAATGGCAATAAAGGGGTACCCCACATTTCTAAAAGCTCCAGGACTGGAACTTCACCATCAGATATAGTTTAGTATCATATTCAGGAAATTCGTTGCGGGAGATGGACTTACCAATCTGAAGAGATGCTACTGGCGTATTCTACTCCCCCAGCCGACTGGGCTGCCGAATTTTGGTGGAGGGTAATATAATACTTTATTCTTCTCTTTTAAAGATTTGAAATGAACTTGTCAAGAAATAATTATACTTACTTCAATTGATTTTAATTAGTCGTCATCCTCTCAGCTGAGACAATATTTGAATTGGTTTCCTTTTCTTTCGAGTGGGTGAACTTGTTTAGAGCGAAGAGTCAAGAACTTTTTTGAAGAGGTGAATACTTGGTTCGTAGACAGCTCGACACCTGCTGATCAACAACAACGTTCTTTTCACTTATTATCTCGTTTGTTTTGGGGTTTTTTGTTTGTTTGTTGCTTTTTGTTTTTTTTGGGGGGGTGCATTTTTTAGTTTTCCGTGAGAGTGTTCAAATTTCGTCTATAAATTTTCATCAATATTTTCTAATTCGCATTTTATTGTAAGTTTTAGTTATCTACATGAAGCTACCATTGCTATTTGCCTAAATTCACTTACCCCCACACAGGTGACCGTTTAAAATGTGGGAGATATTACTGATGCACCCTGTAGTATGAGACCCCTATTAGTACCAGCTACTGAAAAGCCAAAATAACAAAGTTATCTACCTATGTAGGACAAATTTTTTTGATAAATAAATTGTGTACTAATGTTAAACTGAATTGTTCGAAATAGAACTGATTATTTGTATAAAAAATGGATTTGGCATTAAATAACCTACAAAGGTTGATATACCATAAAACCAAAAAAAAAAAACAACCAATGTAGAATAAGGATTTTAATGTTCTGGCCCGACCTAAGTTAACTTTAAAGGAGGCGTGTCCACGTGCATTGTGTAGACGGCAGGCTGGAGGAGATGTGACCACGAGAATTTGCGTGGGTGATATGCCGTGGACATATCAAATGCGTGGGTGTCAGGGATGTTACATAACCAGGAAGACTTTGATTCGAAGGAAAAGAGGTCAACCAAATATCCGTACCCATCGACCCCTCTACGTGCAGCTCAAACGTCTTCAATTCCTTTTTTTTTTTTTTTTTGCTCTACTCCTCCGTTCAATTTGGGTAATAAAAAAAGAAGCAGATTATATATTTTATATGAGTGTTGTCCTCTTTCTCTAATACAGCATCAGCTCGGGCTCGTTAAAATGTTGTCCACAAACTATTTGTTGAAAAGTCTTATATATATATATATATATATTGGCAGTGGTTGATTTTTATTGCAACACTGTGTTAATGCACTCTTCAATTAGTATTTTATTTCCAGTTTTATATCATCTTATTATTGTTACTTTAAGTTACAATATTCTGGGTCGCTACTAATTATTAGTTTTTAGTAGGTTTATTCCATCTAATTACAGGAAGTCTTCGTTGCGTTGTGGTCATGTCCTGGATTATGGCATCGTAAAGAAGCAAGTTCAACTTCCAGTCGTGTTATTACATTCAGTTTCGGATTAATACCCTTGGGAAAGCAATCGAACTTCCTAATCGACTCAGCTATGTGTTGAATAATACCCTACTGTTATTTTACCGGGCTGGCTTTGGTATTAAATAACACACGAAGTTTGATTTGCCTTCAAACAAAGAAACTAAACCAAACCAATTCATTCTTGATCCGTTTGATGACATTTTAAGTCGAGACACTTTTCATATTACTTTGTTTTATTTGGTTTAACTTATTTTTAACCTATTTTATTTAGTTTAACTTATTTAACCTATTTTATTTAAGTTAATTTATTTTGACCTATTTTATTTAAGTTAACTTATTTCAACCTATTTTATTTAGTTTAACTTATTCTATTTAGTTTAATTTATTTTAAGAGGCAGAACTAGAAAAAAAAAACAGATGCTGACCAAATTCGAATTTGTATTCTGTCTCTTTGGGAAGAAATCTAACTGATTGAGTGATTTTATGGCATATCAATCCATCTAGTGTCATTTTATGCCCTAAATCATGTTCATTATATACACTGTTTAGTTCTATTTGACCCACAGATAGGACCTTATCAGGTCCTACCACTCCGGGCGAGAGTGGACCTGGCAGCGATGGCAATGAAGAGGCAGTCTGCATTCCCCAAATCTTCAGCATTACTTGAGTCTCACCATCATATTGTTTAGCCTCATGATTAGGACATTCGTTGGGGAAGTCTTACCCCTCTGCAAAGATGCAGTCGGTGTGTTCTACAGCCCCAGCCGACTGGGCAATCCGACAGTAGGAAGTTAATAGAAAAACACAGTATCCAAAAGTGATTAATTTATTAAAATGGTAAGTCTACGTTAAAACGCTTCGGTTTTAGTCAACTTTTATCGGGACTGTAAGATGCTAGAATAATGATGGGTGTTTTGATAAAATAAAATTACAGGGAGAAAAGGAAACATATATACATACAAATAAAGAACATATAACCGTTCAATCGTTCAATCAGCGTGTGGAACTTTTAGGAGACACAACGGATTGAAAGGTGATCAAAGCAAAAATTTGCCAAACATAAAGGAACATTTATTTCACCATCTTAAAGTCCTGATGAAAGTTTACTAGAATCGAAACAGGGGGGGTGATGACCTCGTAGTGTAATGGTTAACGCGATGGACTGCGAAATCATGGTAGAGCGAGTTCGAACTCCAATCGCGCTATTACGTTCACTTTCGGACAAATGCCCTTGGGAAAGGTATGAATCCCCCCTTATCCCCCCCCCAGCTATGGGTTAAATAGTACCACTACTGTTCTTCTAGGAGAATGGCTTTGGCATTAAATAACCTGCAAAGGTTGATATGCCATTAAACAAAGAAACCAAACCAAACAAACTAGAATCGAAACGTTTTAACGTTGACTTTCTATTATAACAAATTTATCACTTTTAGATTACTTTGTGGGTTTTTTTTCTATTTTCTTCATATAAAGACTATATTAGAACTAAATGCTTCAGTAAATAATTCCAGTTGGCTGGGGCTGTAGAATACACCGACTGCACCTCTGCAAATGGGGTAAGACACCCCCAACGAGTGTCCTGGATATGATACTAAACAATCTGATGGTGAGGTTCCAGTGATGCTGGAGCTTTGGGGAATGCGGAGTACCCTTTTATTGTCATCGCTCCCAGGTCCACTCTGACCCGGCGTGGTAGCACCTGATAAGACCCGATTAATGGATTAAATAGAACTAACGGCATACTTAGGCTAAACTGAACTGTTTGACTAAACTGAATAGCTTGAAATAGGGATATTTCTGACAATTAAACCGTACTTATACTTAAACTGCATGCTTATGCGAAACTTAATTATTTGAAATAAAACTATTTTTTGACATTGAAACTGTACTTACACTCAACTGAATTGCTTAAAATAGAACTGTTTTGACATTTAACTGTGTGTAAACAAAACCTGTACTCATACGAAACTGAATTAGCTGACTTAGAACTGTTTGGCTAAACTGAATAGCTTGAAATAGAAAAGTTTTCGACAATTAAGCTATGTACTCATGCTAAACTGAATTGTTTGAAATAGAACTGATTATTCAGATAAAAATGAATTTGGCGTTAAAATAACCTACAAAGGTTCATATGCCATAAAACCCAACCAACCAACCAAGTAAATATTTCAATCTATTGATAAATTTTTGGTATTTTTTAAATTTTTGGTTTGTAATCCACTAAATCAAGATTTGATAACTCATTGCCAATAATAAAGATCGATTTCCTTGTTTGATTTCTTTGTTTTAATGGCATATCAACCTTTATGGGTTATTCAATGCCCAAACCATCAGTGTAGAAAAACAATAATGGCGCTATTTAACCTATAGTTGAGGTATTGGGTAATCATACCTTTCCCAAGGGTATTACTCTGAAATGAATGTGATAGCGCTACTGAAGGTCGAACTTGCTTTGTCTGATATTGCAGTCCTGTACGTTAGCCACTACGCCACGAAGATCCACCCCCTTCCTTTCTTGAATGGGATAGTCTGTCAAATCTTCAAAAAATCCGATTACTGGTTTATGCTTTTTGGTTTTGATTGTTCAACTTAGTTTCATAAATGTATTTACCCAACCCCTCCGCCACGTGCAAGATGTGACACGAGGTCAATTTTTAGCGGAGTAAAGCCACTTTGTATTCAGTGTTTTCTTTCTCCTACGCTGGCTGCCTAAAAACCAGTCTGAACGACTATTTACTCTTAGCAAGGAAGAGAAAATATGAATTCATGCCTTTTTCAAGGGCATTAGCATGAAGGGAAACAAATAGCCTTGTCTGGGATGTGAATTCTCGTTGGTGATTCCATTTCTTACGACGATAACCGATACGCTAAGTTGGTTTCATGTTAATGAAGCGACAAATATTTTGTAATTCAGTCAATCCTACTACCAACTGAGCCAAACAAGGCACGCTGGTATTTGCAGAAATAGAATGAAAGAAATAAACCGGTAGTCTTAAGCGAAAATTGTTTTTTCGTTTCTTTTACTTAAGTGATATAAACTTATTGACCACTCGTTCCATCCACTTGTTAGACTTAGAAAACATTTGTTTTAACAACGGGCATTCAGCCATTTGTTAATAGGTTTTAGCCCGACTTAATGGATTATGCATCTGCTTCAAGAAACACGTCAACAATTAGAAAGAACAATGAACCTTTACTTACGACTCTTTTTTAAATCTTTTATTCTGAAGTCATACATTGCTTGCCTAGTTGGATTTCTCTTCTCAAACGGAAAAGTAAAAACAAAAAAATCAACTCAGAAAAACATCGCGATTTGATTAAAGCGGTGAGTGGGGCATAAAGAGTAAGAAATATTAACAGAAGGCCATGTCGGCAGAGCTAACTGTATTCAATGGAGAGGAGTAAGACCCCCCACCTTTAAAGAAAGGGGGTGTCCTGGATATGATAATAAACTGTATCTAATGGCGAGGCTCTTGTTCTTAAGGTCTGTAGAGTCAGGAGTAGCTCTTCATTGCTTTTATTATTCTGATACTAACTGGTACTACCACTCAGGGTCAGAGTCGACCTGGGGAGTAATGGCAATAAATAGGTATTCTATATTCCTCAGATCTCCAATCTGAAGCCTCACCATCTGATGCAGTTTAATGTCATACTCTGGACACTTCTTTGGGCGGAGGGGTCTTGCCTTACAGTAAGGAGCGGGGATACAGTCAATGTATTCTAAGCTTTGTCAACTGAGGGTAGTTTTTCCAGTTACTATTGTACATACACAAAAGGGATAAGAATTTCTGTAATATATTGATAGATAAAAGCCTCGCGTATTTGAATTATATTTCAGTCTCTTCTAAAAACTAAACATATAATAAAATTTTGAAAAAAATGGTTTTAATTACCTTCTTCAGATAACAAACACGAAAATTAATTAAATCACAAGCATATTTAATAAACTGTCGATCGATTGCGAAAAAAGAGGCCGTATTCGCTTAATCAATGCATCAAATTCAGTGTCTCCGACAATACGACCTGAGGACGACGTAGATGAACAGATCTCAAGAAATAGGTTTTGATAACAATTTGCACTCTATCAAAAGGCGTCAGGGATATTAAAAAAAGAAGACTTTATCAAAAAGAAAGCATAGAAGTATTAAAATCTTGTCAAGAAACAATGACGATATCATGTACCGTATGTTTAAAAATATTTGACAAAATTATTGGATTTTAATTTTCAATGGCATTTAGAAAAGACAAAGAAACGGTTAAAAAAGTAGCCAAGAAAAACAAGGAAGGAAAGAAGAAAGGAATAAAGAAAGAGAGGGAGACATGAATTTAAAAAAAAGAGAAAAGGAAGGAAAAATGATTTGAAGAAAAAAGGAATAAAAGAATCAAGAAGGAAAATAAATATAAAAGGAAAAAAAGAAAGAAAAAAATATATATAAAAACAGATAATAAAATAATGAAATAAAAGAAAAAAGGGAAATAATAATAACGATAATAATGATAACTAAATAAAACTATAGAACATCAGGGTGACAGTGACACAACTTGTTATCTGTATGCTCGGAACAATCATCAAAGGATTGGTTAAAGGAGTGGAAGACTTTGAAATACGGGAACAAGTGGAGACTATTGAGACTACAGCATTACTTAGATCGGCCAGAATACTGAGGAGAGTCCTGGAGACTTGAGGAGACTTGCTGTCACACAGACTCCAGTGGAAAACGATCTGCTAACGTTGGTGTGAAAAACTCTCAAAAGAGTAATAATGATAGAAATAATAGACAGACTATGTGTCAAGAAAAGGAGAGAAAGGACTGGCCAACATTGAAGATAGCAAGGATGCATCAATACAAGGGCCCGAGGACTACATGAAAAAGTGCAGAAAAAGACTAATTAGAGCGGCCAGTAACAGCGCTCAAAACATAAGGATAAACTGAATAACAACAAAAACACGGAATCAGAAATGAAAATGGAAAGGAAAACAACTGTACGGTATTTCAAGCGACAAACTTATTGCACACACAGAGATCTTGACATGACTACGAAAGAGAAATCTTAAGAGAGAAACTGAATCTTTTCTAATAGCAACACAAAACAACGCCATAAAGACTAATTATGTTAAAGTAAAAATAGATAATACTCAACAAAATAGTAAGCCTAGGTTGTGTGGTGATAAAGACAAAACCATTAATCCCATCGTAAGCAATTGTAGAAAACTAGCACCAAAGAAGTATAAGACTAGACACGACTGGTTGGGAAAGGTAATCCACAGGGAATTGTGCAAAAAATTGAAATGTGACCATACTTTCTAATGCTATATGTACAAACCAGAATCCGTCCTTGAGAATGAGACGCATAAAATTGTCTGAAATTTTGAGATACAAACGAATCAACTAATCCTGACCAGGAGATCAGACATACTGATAATTAACAAAAAAAAAAAAAAAAAAAGAAAACTTATCGTATAGTGGATTTTGCTGTCTCAGTAGACCACAGAGTTAAATTCAAAGAAATCAAAAAGAGAGACAAGTACCATTGCCTTCAATAAGTTTCGAGACTTTTTTGCACAGGCATTAAAAATTGTCGTAGACTCTTGAAGATTCACTATGTTATTGCTATACATCTTATGAGATGACAGACCAATTTTTATGATTTCAGGTTTAAATCAACAGCAACAACAGCAATTGGAATACACCCTACTAAAGCCTGATTGTCACACCTAGTAAATTTCAAAAATGCTATCTGACACTTTAGAAGAACGATATGTAATAAAATTCTGTTTTAAACTTGGAAAAAAATCCCACAGAAACGTATGGAATGCTTCAGACTGCTTTTGGAGCATCTTGCATGAATCGAGCATCAGTTTTTGAGTGGCATAAGAGATTCAAGGAAGGCAGGGAGTCTATGAGGGATGATGAGAGGTGTGGGAGGAGTAAGGAAGTCAGTACACCAGTGTTGATTGGCCAAATAAAGATTTTCATGGATAAGGACTGTCGTGTGTCTATAGAGACAATAAGATAAGTGCACCGTTTGATGTCAGTGTGGGAACTGTATACACAATAATTCGGGAGGAACTGAAGATGCAGAAGATTTGCGCGAAGTTTGTCCCAAGGGTGATCAGAGAAGATCAGAAAGAAAGACGTTGTCTTGACAGCAGAGAGATGGTCGAGCTGATCAATTCAGATCCCGCAGTTCTTGATGCTCTGGTGACCTCTGATGAAAACTGGATCTACTGCTATGACCCAGAGACCAAGAGACAGAGTTCCCAGTGGAAGCATGCTGGCTCTCCCAGACCCAAGAAGGCCAGACAAAGAAAATACACCCACAAACTTTTGATGATCCCTTTTTTTTACAGCACTGGCATGATCTACATGCACTGAGTTCTAACTGGACAGTCAACAAGGAATATTATGTTGAGGTTTTAAGGGACTTCAGGAAGAGATTCCGTCGTAAGAGGCCAGCGCTCTGCAAATCGGATCACCAGTACAATGCACCAGTCCACAACTCCATCCTGGTCACAGACTATTTGACCAAGATGGGCATCAAGACAGTTCCTCAGCCTCCCTATAGTCCAGACCTTGCTCCCTGTGATTTTTGGTTATTCCCTAAGCTCAAGGAAAAACTTACAGGCTGTAGTTATGAGACAATTGAGGAGATGAAAGAGGCTGTGACGAAGGTCATTGACACGCTCACACAATAGGACTTCCATGGGGCCTTCCAGAAGTTGTTGGAACGGTACAACAAGTGCATTGTAGTCGAAGGAGATTACTTCGAAGAGGACTAGAGTTTCATGTGTGTACTATCAATAAAAGTGCCCATACCAAAAATGTCTGGAAACTTATCGTGAGCTCCCTGAATTTGGACTTTGCCGGAGAACTGAGAAAGCTATGAAGCAAGAGGGTGTCCGTGATACCACTTGTGAATGGAGCACTTGGAAGGGTTATTAAAAGCTTGGAAAGGGGGCAAGAAGAGTCTGATATCGGAGGAAGAATTGAGACCATCCAGATTGCATGATTGTTAAGATCGGCTAGAATTCTGAGAGGAGTCCTACAAACCTGATGGTTTGGTTTGTTTGGTTTTATGGCATATCAACCTTTGTAGGTTATTAAACGCCAAATCAATTTTTATATAAATAATCAGTTCTATTGAAAACAGTTCAGTTTAGCATAAGTACACAGTTCAATTGTCCAAAACATTTCCATTTCAAAGTATTTAAGCAGTTATATGTAATAATTCAGTTAAGTGTAAATACAGTTTTAATGTCGAAAAACAGTTCAATTTGAAATCATTCAGCTAAGCATAAGCACGCAGTTTAAGTGTAAGTACGGTTTGATTGTCAAAAACGTTTCTATTTCAAGCTATTCAGTTTACTCAATTCATTTTAGCATAAGTATGCTGTTAGTTCTATTTAACCCATAGATAGGGCCCTATCAGGTGCTACCACTCCGGGCCAGAGTGGACCTGGGAGCGATGGCAATGAAGGGGTACTCCGCATTCCCCAAAGCTCCAGCACTGCTGGAACCTCACCATCAGATTATTTAGCGTCCTATTCAGAACACTCGTTGGGGGGGGGTCTTACCCCTCTGCAGAGAAGCAGTCAGTGTATTCTACAGCCCCAGCCGACTGGGCAACTACAAACCTGAGGAGACTTGCTATCACTCAGACTCCTGTGAAATACCGACCACCAGTTAACTAGGGTATGAAGAACTCACAAGGAATGAAAAAATACATCTACTACAAAAACTACTACTACTAATAATAATAATAATTATAATAATAATAATAATAATAATGATAAAGGCAATTCCTATGGGACTTTCACATACAAACGGATCACTTAATCTCAGCCAGAAGACCAGACCTTATAATAATCAACAAAAAATTGTGGACTTTGCAGTTCTAGCTAACGATAAAATAAAACTTAAAGGAAGTGAAAAGAAGGATAAGTACCTGTCCCTTGCCAGGGAATTAAAAAACCTATGGAACATGAAGGTAAAAATTATACCAATCGTGATTGGTGCTTTTTGGTACAATTACCAAAAGATTATTAAAGGGACTGGAAGACGTGGAGGTTGAAGGACGAGTGGAGACCATGCAAACTACAGCATTATTGAGAACGGCCAGAATACTTAGAAGAGTCCTGGAGACTTGAGGAGACTTGCTGTCACTCAAACTTCAGTGAAAGACCATCAGCTAACACTGATGTGAAAAACTCTCAAGGAGTAAGCAATAAAGAATAAATCAAGTAATAAAATAACGGGGGAAAAAAAGAAATTTTTTTTCAATGATAGATTAGTAAAATGAAAAATAATTAAAGAATAAATGATAAAATAATAAAAATAATTTTTAGAAAAGGAAAAAAAAAATTTTTTAATGAGAAAACGAGAAAGGGAAGAATCAAGAGGTTAGAAATAATTTCAAACCAAGGACAAAAGAAAAAAATGATTAAAATAAAAAATGAAATATTGAAATGGTAAAAAAAAAAAAAAAAAAAAAAAACAACCATCATCATCATCATCAAATAATAAAAGAAAAGCGAAAAAATGATAAAATGAATTAAAAATAATAAAATAAGGTTAAAAAAATTTTTAATAAGAAGTAATGAAAAATAATAATAAAATAATAAAAGGGAAAAGAAAAAAAGGATAAAGATAGATAATAAGATATTTTTAAAAAAATAAAAAACAAAAATAACAAAGATAGAAAATAAAATGATAAAATGCTTTTAAAAAAGAGAAAAGGAGAAAAGTAAGAATCAATAGGGTATGTAGAGAGGGCTAGAAAAAGAAAGAAAGAAAGAAAGAAAGAAAGAAAGAAAGAAAAATAAGGACGATGGAAATAAGAAAGAAAAAGTAGAGAAAAGTAAAGTAAAGAAGGAACAAATGAAACATGAAAAAAAGATAAGAAAGTGTAAAGAAAAAGAGAAAAAAGTATATGAGAAGCAAAGTAGAGATGAAGAAAATCAGAAATAATTAATGACAACGAAAACATAATAATAAAAAGAAGAATGAATAAAGAAAGAAGAAGAAAAAATAGTGAAAGAAAAAAATGAATGCGAAAGAATGAAGTAAAGCAGAGAATGAACAGAAAACAAATAACAAAGAAATAACTAAAAGAAGGAGATTGTGAATGAAAGAAAGAAAAAGATAGAAATATAAAGGAAAAACAAGAAGGAAGAATGAAGAAAAAAAAATTGATGGGATCAATTCACTTGACTACTAATGGTTTGCGAGGTTGACTTTCTTGTTAGAGCGAGGTATCCTATATCAATTCATAGAGCTTTGCTCAATTTGGGCAGAAAATCACAAATACAAATCACACAGTAAGGATTGAACTCACGACTCAATAGTAAGGATCTACAAAAGTAGCTCGTTAACAATTACAACAGGAGGAGGCGTCTAAACTAAGTAAAAGAAACGTTATAAATACAGAGTTGGGAAACTGAGTGAGAAAAAGAAAAATTTAAGGAAAAGATTAGTAAGATTGTGTTGCGTCAGTTTTCAAAATTAGAAGACCCTATCATGAAATCAGCATTTAAAACTTTCGGTGATACATGGGTTCGATCAACAATGCTGATTGATTGATTGATTGATTTTAACGGCATATCAACCAACCTAGGTTTATTTTATGCCTAGAAATAAGGGAATCGCATTCAGTGGACATTCATTTTATAATTTTGCGTAATTGTTTCTTAAGTTGTTATTTTTTTACTCACGTTCCTATCTAATACGAATAATTTTCAAACATCTATCTGATCCATCGATTGGACCCTAACCGTTAGGGAAGTCCCTGGAGCGTAATGGATAAAAAGCTGGACTACAACCTCGCACAGTTACGTTCATTTTGGTCCTATCCTTGGGAAAGCTATTGAACTCCATTTCACAAAGCTATAGCTTAAATAGTATCATTGCTGTTCTTCTGAAAGGATATCATTAGCTTTAAATAAGCCATGAAGGTTGATATGCCATTAAACAAGGAAACTAAGGTAAACCTAACAGCTATTAACTCTCCTCACTCCCCAGATCTCAAGAACTGGTGTCTTACCCTCAGATACAGTTTAGTGTCATACCCAGGGAACTCTTTTTTGTGGGGAGCTTTCCTTTCTTCAGGGAATACAGTCAGCGTATTCTAAGCCTCGTCGACGGGGTGATCAATGTTGGTGAGAAGTACGTTACTTTTTTAGCCACAGACAAGTCAATAAAAGTTATTTCTTATTTTTTTAAATTTTCACACACACACACACACACACTCTTTCTCTCTCTCTCTCTCTCTCTCTCTCTCTTTCTCTCTCTCTCTCTCTCTCTCTTTCATTATTACAAATTAAATCCCTCGAGTGTGGAAATTGGTCGAGATTTTATTAGGAAAATCAAATCAAATGACAAAAATGTTTCCTTATGAGAAAGAGGCATATTTACTTACTTTCTGCGAGGGGAGGAGGAATTGATTGACGCTTCGAGGAATAGGCGGTTATTTTTATTTATTTATTTTGTTTAATTATTCGTTTGAGTTTTTGCGTTGACAAATGAAAGGAAGATCCAGAATATTGTGAAACCGGAATAGAAGAAAGGTAAAATAAAATATGAAAGGAAAAATAGAGGGGGAAAAAGTAAGATAGAATAAGAAATTTAAAAAAGGAAAGACCGTGAACGAAGGAAATAAGAATAACGAAATAAAGACAAAACAAACAAACAAACAAAAGCAAAAACAGAACAAAAAATATAACAAAGTCTAAGATACGCGAGGAATAAAGTAAAAAAAAGTGGTCGAATTCAGAAAAAAAATTAAGTCAACAGGAAACTGAATGTTAGTATCCATTTCTTTTTTGTTTTTGTTAGTTTGGTATTTATGTTGGGGGTCTAATTTAGTCTTCGTTGTCGTCAGAAAAATAGACAGTGTTTTTGTTTATTTTTCATTTTGTAAAATGAAACTAAAAGTTGAAAATGTGTATCAGGAAAATTTAACATTTTATTCATATATATATATATATATATATATATGTGTGTATTAAATAAATTGTATTAAATAATAGCCCTTATGGTAAGAAAAAACCCGGCAGGTGATTTGAAGATGAAAATATACAACGAATCAGTCAAGGGGAAAAATATATTGGAAAAATATATATATATTGGGAAAAAAAGAAAAGGCCAACCTTGTCATATCAACTGAAAAAAATCAAAAGACACGCAGTTGGTTGATCAAAAGAAAAAAAAACACAATCCGAGCTGCTAAGCTACAATGCAAAAAGTGCTCAATACTAAGTAGAGAAAAATAATAACGATAATTACTAAGTGAGTCAGGAACTAACCTACTATAGTTTCGCCTAAGCTGCTCATCAGGGTACCTAATCCCGACTAAAGAAGTATGGAAAGAAAACTATATATGTTTTTTCTACTCTAAATATAGTTTTCTTTCCATACTTCTTTAGTTGAGATTAGGTACCCTGATGAGCCGCTTAAGCGAAACTATAATAGGTTAGTTCCTGACTGACTAAGTTATTATCGTTACTATATATATATATATATATATATATATATATATATATATATATATATATTGTAAATCGTCAAGACAATGAGTATCTCACTTAATCTCGAACGCTGAGAATTAACGTAACAAGGTTTTCATTTCGTCTGTAAAGTGAAATAATAAAATAAACCTCTCTTACGACTTTTTCAAAAATTAAATCCTATCGTTCTGCCATACTCAAAATGAACTAATACATTTTTTCAAAACAAACCACTTGTTGTGTATCTTCTGTAATTTCTCAAATATTTACACCCTCCACTTCTAAATAATCAAAAATAAATGTATAAATAAATTAATAAATAAGAAGCTGTTCGTTTTCATTGGACTTGATAGATTTTAACGGCATTTAAACCTGTATAGGGTTATATGTCTAGAGGTTGGCGAAATGTATATTCCTAATTATATTTTTTCTGAAGCCATTTCTCCAGAGGTTTCTTTTTTGCACACAAATAAAAGCGATTTGTTAACAGATCTGTTGATGAGACCCTTACAGGTTCAACCACCCAGACCAGAAATGACCTGGACGTAATGGCATTTAAGGGGTACTGCACATTCCCCAAATCTCCAGAACCGTTGCCTCACCATTAGATGCAGTTTAGGGTCATACCGAAGACACTCCTTTTTTTTTTTGGAGGGGGATATATTTAGTGTATTCTAAACCCCACCAACAGTGCTACTGGACATTAGAGAGCTTTTAAATCGTCTTCTCGTGTCTAACTCCTTTTATGAAACACGTGACCAGTTATGGCTATTTTGCATTCTTAGGATTTTCTGGGCGTCATGGTAGGTCTTTTGAAGAAGAGATGTTTCCTTACAGATCCCATCTTCCGACTAGTTTAGGAGAAAAGGAAGTTAACACCGGTTTACATGACGTGAAGAAACTACGTTTCATTTTATCAGTCAGCAGTTTCTTCCAAGCAGCGGTCGTGCGATACTGCTATATGGATGCACTACATGGTCGCTAACTAAACGCATGGAGAAAAAGCTTGACGGTAACTACACAAGAATGCTGTGAGCAATATTGAACAAGTCCTGGAGGCAGCGCCCCACAAAGCAGCAACTGTACGGCCACCTACTGCCCATCACAAAAACTAACAACATTAGACGAACCAGACCAGTCGGACACTGCTGGAGAAGTAGGGATGATCTTATAAGTGATGTATTCCTGTGGACTCCTTCACATGGCCGAGCAAAGGCAGGACGACCAGCTCGAACCTACACACAGCTGCTCTGTGTCGATACCTGAGGTAGTCCTGAAGACCTGCCGGAAGCAATGGACGATAGGGATGTGTGGCGAGAGAAGGTGAGGGATATTCGTGCTGATGGCGTGACAAGATGATGATGATAACATGACGTGAGGACTACGGTAGTATTATCGAACTGCTTGCGTTATTACAATTTAGTCTTTAGAGATCTGACTGCCAAGATTGATACTTCAAATTACATCGAGAATTACTTAAAGAGGACCATTTCCCTTCTCTATAAAATGAAAGTATTTCTAGATAACATGATTCCATTAGAAAATTCTTATACTAACAATATTTATGATTTAAAATATTCTTTTTGTGTCTTTTTAGCTAAAAGAAAGATTTCGTTTCAATATTTTCCTTGAGAAATTTTTGAAAAATTTTATAATTTTCTGAACTGCTGATCAGACAAATCGTATTGCTTTTAATGAATTTATAAGTGGGGGTGGCAAACAAGACTGTACCAAACAGAATCACGCTTTTAATTGTTCTTGCTATATATATATATATATATATATATGTGTGTGTGTGTGTGTGTGTGTGTGTAAATATATATATATATATATATATATATACTTATATATATATGTTAGCCATTGGCATAATAGTTAAAGGGTTCGCCAAAGGTCCAGAATATCGGGGTTCAATCCCAGGTCGAGTCATACCAAAGCCTCAAAATAGCACTTGATGTCTCCTTGCTCGGTATTATTAGGTACAGATCAAAGGCAAGTGGGGCAATACAGGGAAAGGAGTAGCGCGCTAAGGTAGGACAACTCTACTTACATATATATATATATATATATATAGAGAGAGAGAGAGAGAGAGAGAAGCATCCAATGGTTATTTAAGAAATAAAGTGAATTTCGCCTAAGGACATGGCAGTAGCAAACATTGTTTACAATTCCCCTTTTGCAAGAAAATCAACAGCAGTGGGTCCTTTTATGTCCTAGAAAACTGTCAGCTTGACCTTCTTCTTTTGACCACAGCACATGATTTTTTTTTTTTTTTTTTTTTTGCTGGAGAGTCAGTGTGTTTCCGTTCCATCGACTGTTTTTTTCGGAATAGTCATCTTTAGTTTATTTGTAAGCATTTGTAAATATATACATATATATATATATATATATAGACAGATAGATAGGTACCACAATGATCTTCTGCAAGGATGGTTTTGGCATTAAATTACCAATGAAGGTCGATATGCCATTAAACAAAGAAACCGCAGCAAATATATATATTTACACAATCAGTCAAAACTATTCGGCCACCCTTAAAAATTTATATTTCTTATCCGAAAAGTGTACTTTTTCATGAAACAAGTTAAGCACCACAATATTTGTTTTTTTGTTGGTTTTTTTTTTTTTCATTATTCTAAATACAAGACTTCCTGATCAACATTAAATCAAATTAAAACAGAAAATACAATAAACATTCTTAACCTTTTGATTCATCAAAATGACCCCTTTTGACCGCTATAACTGCTTTACAGATTCTCGGCATTCTTTTCCACCAAAGACTGGAAGTAGACTGAAGATAGTTCTGTCCAGATTTCTTGCAAGAGTTGCAAGAGTTGTGTCGCACTTGTGAGTTGTTTAGCACTGACATTTTTTTTTTGGTCATGTTCATCCCACATTAGTTCCATGGGATTTAAGTCCACTGATTGCGCCGGCCAAGACATCAGTTGACGGATGTGCTGCTCCTCTTTGCTTTTAATGTACCTCTGGCAGAGTTTACTAGTATGCATGAATACAAATCTTTGACCCACAAGCTGCGTTCCAGATGGGATCGCGTGATGCTGCAGTGTGCTGTGATAACCGGTGTGATTAATTTGCCCTTCACCTGGTGCGAATCCCCGACTTTACTAAAAATCCCCCCATACTATAACAGAGCCTCCTTTGAGCTTTACAGTTGGTGGGATATAGGGATTGCAGCTCTTTCACTAACTCTTTGCTGCACATAGACCCTTCTATTTAACCCAAAGACTTTGAACTTTGATTCATCAGTCCAAATGACTTTATTCCACTGCTCTGTGGTTCAGTCTTTGAGCACCTCAAACAACTGGAGCCTTTTGACATTGTTTTGCTTTCTCAACAATGCTTTCTTGACTGTAATTCTGCCATATAAGCCAGCTTCATGGAGTCTTCTCCTCACAGTGGGTGTTGACATTTTTTCACGACATTGATTCAGTTGTACAGTGATGTTTGGAGCTGTCAGCTTTCTGTCACGCAAACTTGTGACTCTGATGAACTTTTTCTCGGCATAGGTCAAGCAGATTGTATCTAGCAAGCAGTAATTCAACACAATATAGTCTAATGTGAGTACATGTGGTGGTATAATGTAACTTTTGGAAAACGTCTTAAACATGCTCAGCACTAAAAAAGAAAAAACGCCTTCAAATCAGTTTTTCAAAAGATATTTGGTTATACTAAGGTAAGTTACTGAGAAAAAACTTTTATTTAGTATAATAAATAAAATTATTGTAGGGCTTAACGTGTCTCCTTAAAAATAAGACTTTTAAGATGACAAATAAAAAATTTGAGGGTGGCCAAATACTTTTGACTAGTAGTGTATGTATACATATATTATACACACACATATCTAAATATATACATATGTATATTTATATACATACATTTACTATATATATATATGTGTGTGTGAGAGAGAGAGAGAGAGAGAGAGAGGTAGGTAATTACTGACATCTTGCTTTCAATTGCCAAATTCCTCATCTTGATAGATAATAATACGTCTGTATACATGACGAGACTTATAAATAGGTTTATGAAACTCTCTCTCTCTCTCTCTTTCTCTCTCTCTCTATCTATCTATCTATCTATCTATCATATATACATATATATATATATAAATGTGTGTGTGTGTGTGTGTGTGTGTGTGTGTCGATTTGTCTGTCTGTGTGCTCACGGCCCCAATCTCTGGCCAAGGGAAATTTTGCATCTGTCTTAGCATAATCAGTTTGTCCAGTCGGCACAGATTTGAAGTTCTGTACGTGCGATAAGAAAATATTTCGTTATCTGCAAGATACGACAGTTACCAGACCGGAATATTCACAACTGCCCAGCCACATTAATGTGAAATGGAAAATAAACACAGAGCGAGAAATGAGAACGTAAAGTACACAATGATGATCCCATGTCAAAAACCAGATACAGACATCTGTTTCGATTCAGGTCATACACTGATTATAAACTCGACTTTTGTTTAACATATCTCAAAAGCCTAAGGGAAGAGGGTAACTTGGGCGGGCCCATATGCAACCTCCCAAGGTGAGAAGTTACTAGGTTTTTATATTCGGATAAATAAGGAGTCTATTATCACGACTAATCAATTTCTATCACTTATTTTGCACCATACAAGACTTCATATCAGGTCATTTGTTTCAACAATTTCAAGATATCCGAAAACGTATTCAAATCAAAACTGGAACTATTCTTTACTAATGAGAGGGACTGATGGCGCAACGGTTTTAATCGTAGAAAAAGGAACTAGACGAGCCGAGTTCAAATCTTAGAAGAGACTGTGTATTTGTTTGCACTTGAGAAATACAGGAATCCATCTCATTTTTTCCAGGAATGTTTAAATTGTTCGGTAGACTGATTGATTCTACCGGCATCTCAACCCTTATTGGGGTATTTTATGCATAGATATTAGGGAATCGCGTTCATACTATGTTCCGGTTTACATTTTTAGTGTAATTGTTTCTTTAAAGGTTTTCTTTTTGCATACAGTCTGTCAATTTTCAAACATGGGACCCAAACAAATACTACCATTCCGGATGAGAATGGACTTAGGATTAATGGCAATTAAGAAGGACTCCAAATTAACCAGATCTCCAGAACAGGAGCCTCACTATCAGATGTAATTTAGTTTCATATTAAGGACACCTTTTTTTAAATAGTCGACCCCTTTGCAGGTGATATAGTTATCGTATTCTAAACCCCACTCGTAAGAGGTCTAAGGTAGACAGGGGCTTTTTGGAAAGCAAACCTATATAGGAGAAGAAAAAACTATTAATTCAAAAATAGGTGAATGGAGTTAGCCACCCCACACATAAAAGCTTACCTTGCTGGAGTTAATCACGACAGTATTACTGATGTGCTATGATCGTATGTTCCTCAGTATTTTTTAGACAATGTGCTAAAATGAAAGCTCTCAAAATTCACAAACGTAAATCTTTTTTCGAAAATTCCGAACAAATATTTTTCCCATAATAATTTACAACTTATGTAAATCATTTTACGCTACAATTCAACCACAAGCATCATCATCAAAAAATGATTAATTAAAAAACTATGGAATCAAAACAGTCACTAACTCTTTTAAGATAATTAAGAATATAATTAATAATAAAAATAACTCTATCCATATCGAATCCAAGGTAGGAGTTTACGATATCCAATGTCTGGATTGTAATAAAAATATCTAGATGAAGCATCTTATAATCTCCAAAAACAAATTTTTGAACATAAAAGGGATTTGAAAAGAGGAAATACAAAAATAGTTTGGTCAAGCATGATTTAGAAACTAATCATAACTTTGATTTTGAAAATTCAAACATGTTGCTTTGGTTTGATTTAGTTTGGTTTGGTTATATAACATATCAATCATTGAAGGTTATTTAATGCCAAACCCTATTCATAAATATATATTTGTTGCGTTCTGGTTAGTGAACGCTTGTAATATTAAATAAAGGACAAACCACGATATGAGAGGAAATAGAGATATATTCTCAGGAAAAAGAATATACAATAGAGAGACTGTTAGTAGACAAGAACATAGGATTAGTGAATACAGAATAAAGATATAGTCCTATGATAGTATTGGCTTCCGTTATTACGGTAGCAAGTACGGTGATCTAGTGCGATCTCCAGTTTCCAACGCTCTAATACTATTCCTATAAGAAGCTGCTCTTCACCTTCTAGTCTGCCCTGGTATCAGTAGCTACTGCTATATATGGAAGATGGAGTAGTTCATTGTGTGGAAAAAGGTGGGTGATACCCAACAATATTAAATATATATGTATATGATTTGTAAACACATTTTGTAGATAACATTCTTAAACGAGCCAGAGCCCTTTTTGCACACAGTTAAATGGATTCAAGTTTTCAAGTATTGCTATAAAACAATTACAATTCAACATCAGTCATTTGTTTGCACACAGTTGGTTCTATTTGACCCATAGTTAGGACCCTATCAGGTGCTACCACTCCGGATGAGAGTCGACCTGGGAGCTAAGACAATGAAAGTATATTTCACATTTCCCACATCCCCACGGCTGGATCCTCGCCACCAGATGGTTTAATATTATATCCAGGACACTCGTTTGGAGGAGTCTTACCCCTTTACAGAGATGTTGTCGATGTATTCTACAGCCCCAGCCAATTGGGCTATCAAAAATGTTGGTTTATATGAATAATAAAAAAAAAGCTGGAACATTGTTTAATCTAGTATCATTTCAAACCATAAGACTGTCAGACACCCAGATTTTTCATTTTTTCTTCTTATTTTGTCAATTCAGCGGTAAAAAGTTACAAAATCCCCTCTCTAGAATAATTTGGCTTCATCGTTTATAAATACTTAGATAGATAGATGTTATTTTTTAAAGGAAATACGAAACTTTTTTCTAATTCTTTAGATAAATTTTTGAACGCAAATTACATCACATATATTTGATAGGGAATGCCACCAACGGAAATGAAATATCTAAAACATTTTCGCTTCATTTAACAATTTAAACGCCCTGATGAAGGTTTAATGTTTTCATATTTCAAAACCGAAACGTTTAACATAGGCAAATAATTCAAACTATGAATAAAATCATCCTCTGAACACCCCGTGTTGTTCATATTTGTATATTTTCATACCGTGAGATGAATTTACAGTTTTCTTAGCAATATATATATATATATATATATATATATATATATATATATATATATATATCTGTGTGTGTATGTGTAAAAACAAGAAATTGGTGTGTGTGTGTGTGTATATATATATATATATATATATATATATATACCAGTTTCAGATTTCTACGTTTTCTCTAATTTTAACAAGCGACTTAACCGCCATTTTCCCCCTTTCATTTATACAAAGAGATGCACATTATTCTAAGTTTATTCTGCCTGGACATCCAGATTACGCATTTGCTCATGCGCGTCACTATCACTTTTACTGTTATTCATTTGTTCGTCTGTTTGTGGGGCTGTTGTTTGCTTCTTTTTTTATTTTCGTTTTTGCTTTTATTTTTTCTTCTTTTTTCCTTTCATTTTTTTTTTTTTTTTATATGTTGATATTTTCCTTTGAACACAGTTGCAAAAGCATGTAATATGCCATATGAGTTATCTATTTTTTATACAATTATTATTTCCTGTTTCATTTTATTATTGAAAGTGCTAGATATATCTAATGTATAATGTATAACTAACGTTTGTTTGCCCGGGGCTTTTGCGTGAATGTAGAATAATTCAATCTTTTTCTTCTTTTTCTTTGATATATTTTATTAATACATTCGGTTATTATTCTTTTACCTTTTTTCCCATTGTTAACATTCCACACATATTATGAACTGTTATCACTATCATTGTTGTTTTTAATGTTTTCAGTGTGGGATTATTCTGCCTTCTTAGGTCTGAAGTGCTAAAATGAAATTGTTTTATTATTTTATTATTTGCATTTATTGTATGAAGTCCGAATTCTTCTCGTGTTATATCTCTCTATTATCTACATCTTTGTTTTGAACACAACTTTTATGTTGAAATATTCTTCAAGAGTATGATGGCCCGAATAAATCAATCTATAATCTTATTAAAATGGAAATTCTTCCAAGCTGTAATCGTGTTAGTACTTTAGTATAGTTATACCTCTTGGACTATAACGAAACAACCTGTGAAAAAGCTAGACAGGAATTATACAAGGATACAGCGTGGTTTTTTTTAATAAATCCTGGAAACATCACCCTACAAAACAGCAGTTGTACGGCCCTTTATCTCTCATTTTGCAAACCATCCAAGTAAGACAAGCTAGATGTCTTGGGTACTTCAAGTAAAGTAAGGATGAACTCATAAACGACGTTTTCCAATGGACTTCAACACACGGACGCACCAGTGTAGACGGGGGGTGTCCTCGTGGTGTAATGGTTAAAGTGCTGGACTATGGGATCGTTGTAAGCGAGTTCGAACTAGAACTGCGCAATTACGTTCACATTTGGACAAATACCTTTGAGAAAGGTATGGCACCCTTTATCCTCCCCGCTATGGATCAAACAGTACCACTACTGTTCTTCCAGGAGGATGGCTTTGGCATTAAATAACCCAAGAAGGTTCATATGCCATTAAACAACAAAACAAAACAAACAAACCCGTGTAAGCTGACAAGCAAAAACTTAGATTCGTCAGTTCTGTCTGGACACTAGCTGTCGTTTAGAAGACTAACCAAAATCGATGGCCGGTAAGGACGAATGTTGAGAGAAATAGAGAGCCACAGTCAAAGGAATCTGTTCTGTCGACACACCTTAACGATGAAGATCATCATTATGGTGTGGATGATGATTCAGGAAATGTCCATCTGTCTGTGTCGCTAACTCTCCCTCATTTTTTGTCTGATTTCTATGAAGCAGAAACTATTAGATTTATGCTTGGAAGGGTTTTAAACTGCATTAGGAGATCCGGTTAACAGTAGTTTAAGGTTGGGTCTATTTCTCACTTTTTATTTTACAGTCCCCTTGTCGTAAAAACTGCCTCGCAATGCTTACCGGATCTCTTGGTAATGGTGAACTGAAGAAGATTAGTTTCTTCCTTCCTTTATCCACTTATACTTTTTTTTTTCCTTTGGGACCAGATGTTACACTAAGAAGCATTATATTTCACCTCAACAATCTCTCGGCCTAAAAAAAGGAACATTGAAACCAAAATAAAAAATATTAATATTACCTCTGAAATTCTGGAAAATAATAAAATTAAATATCCATCTTAATTAAGGTTTTGTTTTTTTTTCTCTTACAATATTCGAACTATTATCTTCATCATAATACTCACGACGTTTCGGTGGATATGTCCTTCAGCCTTCCTCTGGTGTTTCATGTCGATCTCGTAAGCCCACACACAACAGAACTTCGAACTGAACCCTTTATTTAATATACGAGGGTAGATTCTTCTAGTTCCGTTAACAATGACCAGGTACAAATGATAAGCTATTGTAAGTACTCTTTGTTCTCTTACCTGTAGGTGGGATTGAACCTGGGACCTCCAGATGATTTTACTCAGAAGCAATTTGTTGGTTCAATCAGTTCAACAATGAGTTCAGTTCGAGGTTCTGTGTAGGCTCCCAAGTTCGACATGAAACACCTGAAGAACGCCGAAGGATATATCAACCGAAACGTTGAGAGTATAAAGTCCGAATATTCAAAGTGATAAAAATTATCGGACTTCAACTGAGAAATTGAGACAAATATTATTTTCAATATTTATTAATCATTGAATTTTTTGATAATATCTGAAATCAGGACCGAACCTTAAATTCCCTTCGGTTTGCAATGCTCGGTGTGAACAAAGCAGCATTTGTAAACAAACGGTCAAAATAAATAAAAGTTTTCAAATCTGATTAAAGATCCTAAACTTTGATAAAGACGAATCTATGTCCTTAATTTTTAACTATGAAAATCTGAAAACCCGTATACAATTTGAGTAATACTGCTGATTATGATAAATCCTCATCCCAGAGAGAAATTAGTTTGGAGTAGGTATGGACTTCTTATTTCAAGTAGCGGCCGTCAATCTGATTTACTAAACTTAATTTTGTTTGACGCAAAGCACCCAGTGCCAAGCTCGTTAACTATTACACGGCATGAAGCGCCGTTCTTTAAAACAAAGCGTTGCTTAAGTTTGCACGAGGCTAGATGTATGAAGCACCTAGAGAGGAACAAACTCACAAGTTAGAAATAGATGGGCTGTGATATAAGATTTATTCACCTACCTAGGAAGCAGCGTCTCATCAACCGAAAAGGACATCGGCACACGGTTAACGAAGGCATGGACAGCTATCGATAAGCTTTCGATCATATGGAAATCAAACCTGACAGAAACGCAGTTTCTTCCAAGCTGCGGTCGTGTCAATACTGCTATATGGATGCACTACTTGGACGCTGACTAAACGACTGGAGAAGAAGCTAGACGGCAAATATACATGAATGTTAAGAGCAATATTGAACAATTCCTAGCAGCAACACCCCACAAGGCACCAACTATACGGTCATCTACCACCTATCACGAAAACTATCCAAGCTAGACGAACTAGACATGCCGGACACTGCTGGAGAAGCAAGGACGAGCTCGTAAGGGATGTACTCATGTGGACCCCCGCATATGGCCAATCAAAAACAGGACGGCGAGCTCGAACATACATACAGCAGCTATGTGATGATACGGGATGTAACCCTGAAGACCAGCCAGAGGCGATTAATGATAGGGAGACGTGGAGAGATGGGGTCAGGGATATTCGTGCTAGCCGCGCGACATGATGATGATGATGATGATGATGATGATGATGATGATGAGATTTATAATTATTACAACACGACGAAGAGGGGCTTTTAGTGATGTCAGTAAGGAATAAATGAGATTTCATTGATAAAGATAAATGAACTTCATATTTGGTACAAATTAAACCAAAATGAAAATATTTTTTTTTTAATTCACTGATACCAAATGAAAAAAAAGGGAAAATGAAAGAGAATAGGCAAAAATGAAATGAAAAAATATATTTAAAAATCATTCTGCTGACATCATCTACAAAATGTTTCATGTAGAAAGACAAAAAGCTCTTAAAATTATGCTTACGTCAACTTCAAAATCAATGTTTCACGTAGAAAGTCAAAAAGCTCTTAAAATTATGCTTACGTCAACTTCAAAATCAATGTTTCCTTTAGAAAGTCAGAAAAGCTCTTAAAATTATGGCTACGTCAACTTCAAAATTAGTGTTTCATGTAGAAAGTCAGAAAAGAACTAAAAATTATGCTGACATCAACTTCAAAATTAGTGTTTCATGTAGAAAGTCAGAAAAGATCGTATGCAGCCTGCGAGTCAGAATTTCTAAATGTATGTTAAAGCTTGTTTTAACTCATGCTTTATTGTTGGCCGATGCTTATCCTTTTCTATGCAATCTGGGAAATTTAAAACATATCTGAATTTTTATGATTCAATGAATGTTGTCAGCCGTTAAAATGTTACAACACAAAAGCAGATTTTGCTCTAAAAAGAAATATTTCATGAAATAAAAAAAAGAAAATACAAACCATTTGAATTAGCACAGAGTCTGGATATTTTTAAAAATTCTAATTCCATGTATTTGGAAAATGATAACGTTTGACATTTTCTTTCCCCCACCCACGCCCCTTGAATATAATTATCCGAATTGGATTCGACGGACGAATTTCTCACATATAAACAAAAAGAAATAAAGTAAAAACATTCTCGGCGTAGAAATCCTAAGATATTTGATTTGTTATTTGCCATCAGAAATGAATGCTGGTATTAAAATGTTGTTATATTTTTCTCTACCTTTTGTCAATGTACAAAAACATGTATAAAAGCGGTTATTTTCAAAACGACTGAACAGCTTCTTCATATGTAGTAGTCATCGCAGATTTTAGAAGTATAATACTATAACAGGATTGGTACGGAAGATTTTAGAAGCACACAGAAATACCACCAGAGTGTGTGTGTGTATGTGTGACGACATTCACTAATTCGTTGAGTTCGGATAAACCTTTCATTTCCATTACTCCCAGATCCACTCTGACTCGGCATGGTAGTATCTATCAGGATGGTATCTATAGGTCAAATGGAACTGTTCAAGCATTTACTAAGATTTGTTAAAATTAGCGCTTGAAGCCATACAACTGAGTACAAGCAAATGATAGATATTCATGTGAGAGATGAATACTTGGAACCATTTAATGTGTGCAAACAAATGAGCTTTAACTCATTTAAAGACAAAGTTGCCTACTAACCATATGTATAAATATACATAAGTAGAATAGTCGACCGTTGTGGAGGGCGACCCAAAGGCTCCCTTTTCAGTAGCTACTACGCCGAGGTATAGGTGAGGGTGCTACTCCTTTCCTTTGATTGCTTCACTTACCCTTGAGCTGTACCTTATAATGCTGAATGTTAAGCAAGGAGGAATCAAGTGACTCTTTGGTATGACTCAATTTGGGATTGAACCCCGGTCACCCGGATCATACGCGAACACTAACCATTATGCCAATATATATATATTACAGTATTCGTCATGAAATAACATACAAGGGTTGATTAGCTACTCAACACCAACCACCCAAGCTTATGATTCTATAAATGCTGAAAACTGGATTTAAGTAATCTTCACTGACTCGGGAACTGATACCGACCTTTTGTGAGTTTGCTAGTTTCTTCTCTATATTGGTGTTTAATAAGTCAAACCTTTTAACTTAATTGACCTGGTCATTATTGATTTTATTTTGCCAAGGATAAAATATGAAGAAAAATGAAAGCCTTGATTCACATACGTGCAAGCGCACATACATTATATTTTAGCAAAAACAAAGGACAACGAAGATTTTGCTGAAAGAAATCGCTGAAATTTCGATAAGATTTGCTAAGTGATTGATTTTATGTCAAGTCGTCTATGGTTATTTTATGTCAAGTCGTCTATGGTTATTTTATGGCTAGATGTTTGGGAATCGCGTTCTTATACTTTCATATTTATATTTTTGTGTAGTTTTTGCTTAAAATTTTTTTGCTGGTTTGGTTTGGTTATTTAATGGCATATCAACCTTTGTAGGTTATTTAATACCAAAGCCATTCTCCGAGAAGAACAGTAGTGGTACTATTTAACCCATAGCTGGGAGGATAAGGGGGTTTATACCTTTCCCAAGGATATTTGCCCGAAAGTGAACGTAATAGCGTGACTGGAATACGAACTCGTTTACTACGATTCCACAGTCTATCACTTTAACCATTACACCACGAGGACACCCCAAATTTTTTTCTCTCTCTCTCTCTCTCTCTCTCTCTCTATATATATATATATATATATATATATATATATATATATATATATATATATATGATCTTTTTTTCACATGACTTTATTGAATAGGAATGATTCTTAAACAGCTCTATTAGACACAAAAATGGCTCCCTAAAAGGTGTACCACCCCGGGTTCGAGGGGACCTTGTAATAATAGAAATGAAGAGGTACCCCACACTTTCCAAATTTCAAGAACCGAAGCCACACCACCAGATGAAGTTTAGTATCATACCCAGGACACCACATTTTAGGGAGGTTTTATCCCTCTGCAAGGGACACAACCAGCGTATTCTAACCCCCATCCGGACCGATTGATGAGACTTGCTGTCTCTTAATCCCAAGTAGGATTTCACTCATTCGCCCCAAATTTTCACGATTCTTCTATGATTAAAGATTAGTCGACTTCTTGAACAGAAGTCGACTAATCTTTTGAAAAAGAAAGTCGACTTCTTTTATCTGAATAAAAGATTTATTTAAAATAATGAAAAGAAGCAAAATAAACTATACATCCGAATAATAAAATTATCATCATTTAATTCATTTAGTGAGAATGTTTATTTAAGAAATGCAATTACATTGATAATTTGATAAATATCATTAATTTTTAGAAGAAATCTTTGACAATTTTTAGGTTTTTAAAAACAGTCGATTTTTAATTGGTAAATAGAATTTCCCGGCATCAAGTTATTTTCTGGTATTGTCTGTATTTTCTCTCCGGCAAAAATCAAAAAATTTTTCTGAACACTTTCTATAAAGATTATTAACCAATTTCATAAATATCGTCTCTCGTACAATCTCTACTGTTTGAAAATCAGCATATAAATCGTGGCTTTTACCCGGGCTTGAATTTGGGAAATTTTACGGTTACATCAAACATGAACCATTCTCATTATCTATGGATTTGGGATTATTCTAATAAGGATTATTGTTGGGAGACTACGTCCGACCAGATCTGCATTTGTACACCCCTGTTTGGTCTAAATAGAATCATCCCATTCTCCATGAATTCTGGGAGACAGAAAAAGCAGTCGAATCAAAAAAAAAACAAAGAAAAGAAAAGCAGGCTGATTTGGTTTGATGGCATATGAAGCATTGTAGGCTATTTAATACCGACTCCTGTTTATATACAAATAATAATTATAGGTGATTTGTAAACACATTTTGTAGATAATATTCTTAAACAAGTCTGAGCTCTTTTTTTTGCACACAATTAAATGGTTTCTAGTTCTGCAGGATAAGACACAATTTAACAATTCATTTGTTTACATACATAGTTGGTTCTATTCGATCCAAAGATAGGATCCTATCAAGTGCTTCCACTTTTGGTCTGAGTGGACCTGGGAACAAGGGCAATGAAGGAGGACTCTATATTTCCCAAATCTCCAAGGATGGAGCCTTGATACTAGATGGTTTAATATCATATTCAGGACACCTGTTAAGGGGTGGTTCTTACTCCTCTGCAGAGATGTAGTGGGGGTATTCTACAGCCCCTACCGACTGAGCTAAGAAAGCCAGAAGACTCGAGCTAGAATGTGTTATCAAAAGGCCCAAAACGCCAGAATTCTTTTTCTTACTTGACGAACAAGGCAAAAGAAATCGGACGCAAATCGAGAACACTACAGATATATTCACAACATTTCAGCCGCTGTATCCTCAAGCCTTCTTCCGGTGTCTTTTGATGAATTTGGTAACCTTCACGGAATTTTAGATACCTTGATGACGGTGCTTATAATAGGCTGACTACATCCCCTGCAGAGACTCCCCACAAAAGGGAGTCTTGGGTATGACACTAAACTACATCTGATGGTTAGGATCCAGTTCTTGTGATCTGCGGCATGTGAAGTACCCTCATTACAATTACACCCAGTTCCACTCTCACCCAAAGTGGCAGTAACTGTTAGGATCCTTTCTATGGGCTAAATAAATCTTTTTAACAATCATTTATATTCGATCAGACCAATTGCAAAAAAATGTTAAAGAAACAGCTGAACAAAAATGTAAATATGAACACACAATGAACTCGGTTTCCAAACGTTTAGGCATGAAATAACCCTTGGTAGGTTGACATGCTGGTAAAATAGATTAACCAATCAATCATGTGCGCTAATATCAAAGAAGAGAATTGATGAGTCATTAGAATTGTAAAATGCTATTATATCCATTGTTATTTTTGACAGGAGCCAACAAAAACATTCAGTTGAATATACTAAAGATAAATTTCTTTTAGCGTAATATAATCAGTTGAAAAAAAGTATTACATGTGAAGCGAATAATTGAAATTGTGTAAAGAGCTCTTCTTCGTCTTCTTTTTTTTAAGATAATGCTCTTTTCTTCGCAGTTTCCATGAAATCAAACAAAATAACCGACGCTGACCGTCGAAATCCATCTGAACTTTAATCCGAGTTGACATCCTAATCCGACAAATGCTTTAAATCCTGGCTCAAACCGGCTCCTATTTTCAGCCAACGGCTTTCAACTCGAGAATGCCGTATTCAATTTCTGGCGAATTCATTCATCAACAACGGTTCGAGCCAGATTTGGAGATCAATTTTCATGATTCAATTTCATGAAAGCGCCAAATTAAATAGACCAGAAATCCCCCCTCTTATTTTTCTCGTTCTTTTCGTCCTTCTCTTCCTTCTCCTTCTGTTATGCGAAGAAGCTCAAGGGAGGAAGTAAGCAGCAAGAGGAAAAGTTGGAGTTATTCTGACGTAGATCGGCTTAATGAAACCGGAAATATGAATCCTACCCGGGGTACACGTGTTGTGGATGCCTACTAATACAGGTGCCTGTTTTGCTGAGCAGCATTGCGGCCAAGAACGACAAGTAGAAAACGAGGAGTTATGCGTAAAGACACACACCGAGACGAAGACAAGTGAAAGCGATCAGTCAGGTTTTTCTATTAAGCAAAGTGAAGTGTCGTTTATTTACCTTCATATTGTAAGACCAAAGATTTGCGAGTTGAAAAAAGGACAGGAAATTAAGAGAACATAAGTTAAAGGGGATGGTGATGGCGTAGTTGCTAAAGTGCTGGATTGCAAACCCGAAGTACACGAGTTCGAACTCCAGTCATGCTATTACGTTCACTTTCAGACCAGGGAAAGGAATCGAACCCATTTATCTACCCAACTATGGGTTAAATAATATCATTGCTGTTCTTCTACAAGGAAAGAATGACATTAAATAACCCACGAAGGTTAGTATGCTATTAAACAAAGAAACCTGTCAAAGACGAATAATGGTAATAACATTATTATTATTATTATTATTCACTCATTAGAGCTTTTCACATCAGCGTTAGCCGGTGGTTTTTCACTGGAGTCTGAGTAACAGCAAGTCTCCTTAAGTCTCTAGGACTCTTCTCTGTATTCTGGCCGTTCTCAATAATGCTGTCGTTTGGATGGTCTCCACCCGTCCGCCAACTTCTAAGTCCTCCAGTCCCTTTAGTAATCCTTTAGTTACTGTTCCAAACGCACCAATTACAATTGATATAATTGTCACCTGCAGGTTCCACAATTTTTTCAATTCCCTAGCAAGGTCGAGGTACTTATCCTTCTTTTTACATCCTTTCAGTTTTATTCTGTGGTCAGCCGGGACAGCAAAGTCGACTATTTTGCCAGTTCTCTTTGTATTATTATTATTATCATTTACTCATTAGAGTTTTCACATCTGCGTAAGCTGATGGTATTTCACTGAAGATTGAGTGACATCAAGTCTCCTCAAGTCTCCGGGACTCTTCTCAGTATTCTGGCAGTTTTCAATAATGCTGTTGTTTGGATGATCACCACTCGGTCGCCAACTTCCAAATCGTCCAGGCCCTTTAATAATCCTTTAGTTACCGTACCAAAGGCACCAATCACAATTGGTATAATTGTCACCTTCATGTTCCATAGTTTTTTTCAATTCTCTAGCAAGGTCGAGGTACTTATCTCTCTTTTCACATTCTTTTAGTTTTATTCTGTGGTCCGCCGGTACAGCAAAGTCGACAAGTTTGCAGATTCTCTTTTTTTTTTGTTGATTATTATAAGATCTGGTATTCGGGCCGAGATTAGGGGATCCGTTTGTATATCAAAGTCGCACAGGAGTTTGTGTTTATCATTTTCTCGGACAGGTTCTGGGTTGTGCATATACCATTTGTTGGCATGGTCAAATTTAAATTTCTTGCACATTTCCCAGTGAATCACCTTGCCCACCCAGTCATGTCTAGCCTTGTACTCCTTCTGTGCCAATTTGCTGCATTCGTGTATTATGTGATTGATGGTTTCATCTCTGTCACCACATAGTCTGCACTTGCTATTTTGTTGTGTCTTATCTATCGTCACTTTGATATGATTGGTTCTCACGGCGCTGTTTTGTGCTGCCATTAGGATAGATTCTGTTTCTCTTTTAAAGTTTCCTTTTCTTAGCCATGTCCAGGTTTTGTTGTGCGAGATGTTTATTAGTCGTTTAAAGCGCCCATGGAGTTGTTTTTCCTCCCATTTTTTTCCTAGTTTTTGTCATTCTGTTATCTATCGTGTTGTCAGTATTGTTTCTGATGACCGTTATCAGTCCTCCTTCGTGTTTTTTTATGTAGTCTTCGAGTCGTTGTATGGATGTGTCAACGCTGTCTTCGATGCTGGCAAGTCCTCTTCCTCCCTCTTTTCTTGATACATATAGTCTGTCCACGTCGTCTCTGGGATGTAACGCCTTGTGGATGGTCATTAGTTTTCTAGTTCTTTGGTCCCCTTGAGAAAGGGTCCCGAGTATCTAACGAGGGGTACAGCCCAAGTATTTATTCCTTTGATATCCAAACTGATAAAATAATAAAAAGCGACTGACAAGATACAGTAGTTAAAGACATGAAAAGAAAATTTGGGTTTGTTTCTTTGTTTTATGGCATATCAACCATCTTGGGTTATTCAAAGCCAAACTTATCCTTTAGAACAGCCGTGGTGCTATTTAGAACATAGCTGGGGAGATAAGGATGTTCAAATCTTTCCAAAGGGTATCAGACCGAAAGTAAACGTAATAGCGCGACTGGAGTTCGAACTTGCCCTCTACGATGTCACAGTACTGCACGTTAGCCACTACTACCTTATAAAATATATTGCTTCTAATCGTGTTTGGTTGGTTGAGGTATTTTTAATGCCAAATCCTTTTTATACATACATAAAAGATGGTATATTATTTGTAAACGAATAGTTTGTAGAACATCTTTAAACGAGCCAGATCTCATTTGTTTGCACACAGTTAAATGGTTTCAAGTATTTTCTACCTAATACTAATAATTCAATTTAACATCAATAATTTCTTTACACACATTTAACTGGTTTCAAGTTTAGAAAATGATTACATATTTCTATTTGACTCTTAGATGGAACCCCAAAACGTTCTAATACTCCGGGTCAGAGTGGACCTTGGAGTAATTAAATTGAAGAGGTACTCCACATTTCTCAAAGCACAAAGACAGGAGCTCCATCATTTGATGAAGTTTAGTGTCATAACCAGGATACTCGTTTGGTGGGGTGGGGGTCTTACCCCAGAGCAGAAATGCAGTTGGCGTAAGACCAGCCGACAAAGCTGGTCTTCTGATTAATGTCAACGCCATCAGATAATAAAAACCAGTCTAAGA
Source organism: Sepioteuthis lessoniana (assembly GCA_963585895.1). Lineage (NCBI taxonomy): Eukaryota > Metazoa > Mollusca > Cephalopoda > Myopsida > Loliginidae > Sepioteuthis > Sepioteuthis lessoniana. The sequence continues at coordinate 30,626,846 of OY757906.1, forward strand.
ATGTTATAAAATAAGTAAATATAAAAACCTAGAAATAGAAATTGAAAAAATGTCACACCTTAAATATACAACCGTGTCAGTAATTGTAGAAGCCCTGGGTAGGATCAAGAAAGGGATATATAAACACATTAACAATATAGCAGGCAGTCCTAGCCTATTTGTAATGCAAAAATTGCACTTTGCAGAGCTTCTCATCTTCTTTTGAGACTACTACCAATGTGACTTGTAAAATATCACGTGAAACTGGAAGCAAAATAAAATAAAATGCTTATAATCAATATCTACGCTAACTCTAGGTTCTGAGTAAAGATCCAATAAACGATTGAAAGAAATCAAAAGTAAGGCAGAAATAATGATAATAATAATCATTATTATTATAATAATCCACTGGGAATTGTGCAACAAGTTTAAATTTAACCGCTACAATGGTATTTGCACAACCCAGAATCCACCCTAGAAAATGAGACACACAAAATTCTTTGGGATTTTGAGATACGAACGGATCATCTAATCTTGGCGAGACAACCAGACCTAATGATAGTCAACAAAAAAAAAAAAAAGGAGAAATTGCCGAATAGTTGACTTTGTCGTTCCAGCTGACCACAAGGTAAAACTGAAGGAAAACGAAAACAGAGATAAATACCTAGACCTTGCAAGAGAAATGAAAAAACTATGGAATACGAAAGTGACAGTGAACGTGACCTATTATAATTGGCGCGCTCGGTACAGTCACCAAAGGATTGGTACTATTTACCAACCCCTCCGCTCGGGCAGGATATGACACAAGGTCAATTTTTAAGCGGACTTTAACAGGTTTGAATTCAGAGTTTTCCTTCTCCTAGACTAGTTGCCTAACCATGGCTGAAGAACCTAGTCTGTCCTACTATTTACCCATAGCTGGAGGGAGAATTATTGGATTCATACCTTTCCCAAGGGTATTAGTGCTATGTGAAATGCAATCAGTCTCGTCCAGGATTTGAACTCGTATCGCCGTGTTCATTTCCTACGGCGATAACGACTACACCACGGGCAGGATTGGTACAAAGACTGGAAATCTTGGAAATGAGAGGACGGATAGCGACCATGCAAATTACAGCATTGTTGAGATCGGCTAGAATACTAAGAATCCTGGAGACTTGAGACTTGTTGTCGCTCAGATTCCATTGGAAAACCTTCAGCTAATTCCAGTGTGAAGAACTCTCAAATAATAATAATAATAATAATAATAATGAATTAGAACGCTTAGAGAGAAAGAAAACTACAAATACTTAGGATTATTGGAAGCGGGCACCATCAAACAAGCGAAGATGAAAAAAAAATATCACAAAGGAATACCTTAGAAGAACGAGAAAGCTTCATGAAACTAAGCTCTGCGGCAGAAATCTCATTGAAGAGATAAATACCTGATCAGTTACACAGGACTATTCTTATAAATGGACCAGAGGACAAGAAAGTTGATAACTATGTACAAGGCCATACGTCATAGAGATGATATAGACAGAATATATTTGTCGAGAAAATAAGGACCATTCTTATAAACGGAGAAGAGGACAAGAAAGTACAAGGCCATACGTCATAGGGATTATATAGACAGAATATATTTGTCAAGAAAATAAGGACCATTCTTATAAACGGAGAAGAGGACAAGAAAGTACAAGGCCATACGTCATAGAGATGATATAGACAGAATATATTTGTCGAGAAAATAAGGACCATTCTTATAAACGGAGAAGAGGACAAGAAAGTACAAGGCCATACGTCATAGAGATGATATAGACAGAATATATTTGTCAAGAAAATAAGGACCATTCTTATAAACGGAGAAGAGGACAAGAAAGTACAAGGCCATACGTCATAGAGATGATATAGACAGAATGTATTTGTCGAGAAAATAAGGACCATTCTTATAAATGGACCAGAGGACAAGAATGTTTATAACTATGTACAATGCCATACGTCATAGGGATTATATAGACAGAATGTATTTGTCGAGAAAATTAGGGGGATAAGGACTTACAAAGGATTGCATAGATACATTAATACAAGGACTCGAGGATTATATTAAAAAGAACAAAGAAAGATTAGATACAGCAATCTTTTGCAACAGTGGTTACATAAGTACAGCTACAAAAATAACAAAAAAGTAGAAAGCAGAAATACGAAGAAAAACAACTATATGGATATTTCAAGAGACAAACTGGGGAGATTACACACGAGATAACGTCATCATTGCTTCGAAAGCGAATCTTCAAGAGAGAGTAAGAGAGGGTGACGGTGAGACCAATTGTAACTGGTGCACTTGGAACAGTCTCTAAAGGCTTGGTAAAAAGACTTGAGAAATTGGAAATCAGAGGAAGAATCGAGACAATCAAAACCACAGCTTTGTTAAGATTGGCAAGATTACTCAAAAAAGGCCGAAAAACTAGAGACTTGCGGCCTCTCAAACTCTACTGAAAGACCACCAGCATTAGTTGGTGTGAAAAAGTCGCCAGCGGTGATATTAGTCCTTAGTCGAGGGTGACTCAAAGGTTCCCTTTTCAATAGCTATTACACCAAGGTGTAGGGGAGGGGGCTATTCCATTCCCAGGATTACTCCACTTTACCCTTGATCCTCATCTTATAGTGTTGCGTGCTAAGCAAAGCAGCATCAAGTACCATTTTTTGAGATTTTGGTATGACTCGACCTGGGATTGAACCCCGATCTCCCGGACCATTGGCGAGCACAATAAATCGTTAGCTTTGGTTTGGTTTGGTTTGGTTTGGCTTTTTGGCATATCAACCATTGTAGTTTATGTAATGCCAAATCCTCTTTATACATATATAATAAATACAGATGATTTATAAACACATTTTGTTGATAAGCTTTTTAAACGAGCCTAAGCTTATTCTGTTGCAATCAGTTAAATGATTCCAATTATTGCCATGTATCACTAACAATTCAATAAAACATCAGTTATTTGTTTACATACAGTTAAATTTCTAACAATTAGATTTAGAAGAAGTCATTTGTTTGCACAGAGTTTAAATATCAAACAGTTCTATTTGACCCAAAGATAGGACCCTATCAGGTGCTACCACTTCGGGCCAGAGTGAAACTGGGGGCAAACTCCGCATTCCCCCCAAAGCTCCAGCATTACTAGAGTCTCGCCATCAGATTGTTTAGTGTCATATCCAGGACCCTCGATGGGGTAGTATTACTCCTCTGCAGAGATGCAGTCGATGTATTCTACAGCCCCAGCCGACTGGATCCAATAATAATTATGAAATATACAACAAAGGATAAAAAAAAAAAATAATAACAGCAGTCAATAACAACAATATATTCAGAAATAACTTCAGTATAACAACAAAATCTAGAAGAAAAAAAAACAGGAAGAAAAACAACTGTACGGATACTTCAAGCAACAAACTAAGAAAATTACACACGAGATTACCATCATAATGGCAACGAAGGGGTACTCCATATTCCCCAAATCTTCAGAACTGGAGCCTCACCATCAGATGAAGTTTAGAGTCATACCTAGAGCACACCTTTTTTTGGGTGGGTCTTATCCTTCTGTAGGTCACACAGTCCGCCAATTGGGTTTTAGTGCACAAGAGATGCTTGTCGAGATATGTGGTAATAGAACATGGTGCAAAGAGAAGTAGATTCCTGTCCTTATCCAAAGAGATCTCCTTATAAAATTATTTGTGAATTCATTTCTATACGGAAATAGTTAGCTATACATTTATATTATATATGTGGCAGGATGTCGTCTCATTAATACTCGCATTGATTCTTCTCAGCTATGAAAGTCTTTCTTTCTAATTTTCAATATATTAATGCATTAAAGTCAAATCATTAATAATGTATTCTTATTATACTTGCACAATTCTTTCTGCGATATCTGCTTTAATTCCTGACCACTGACCATCCCTTTATATCCTAATACCTAATTTCATACAGCAACTGGCTAAAATCAATATCAGGTGTAAATTTACAAAATTTCTTATTTAGATGATCAAATCCTCTTTTTAAGTGCTAGTGTTATTCTGACGATTTTTTCATTCGATAACGTACAATCTAACGCAGTATGAAGACATGCAGTATGGAAAACGGTTATCGTCCAACGAAATGGACTCGAGTAACCAAGTTCAAATTCTTGACAAGGCTTTTTGTGTTTCACTTTGTGTTAATCCTATTTACCAACCCCTCCGCTCGGGCAGGATATGACACAAGGTCAATTTTTAAGCGGAGTTTAACAGGTTTTAATTCAGAGTTTTCCTTCTCCTAGACTAGTTGCCTCACCAAGGCTGAAGAATCAGTCTGTCCTACTATTTACCCATAGCTGGAGGGAGAATAATTGGATTCATACCTTTCCCAAGGGTATTAGTGCTATGTGAAATGCATTCAGTCTCATTCAGGATTTGAACTCGTGTCTCCGTGTCCATTTCCTACGACGATAACCATTACACCACAGGCACCTCGTGCTAATGCCGTTGAGAATGGCTTGAACCCATTTATTCTGTCCCAACTATGGGTGAATAATAATAATTTATTAATTCCTTATCTATCTATCTATCTGTTCATATCTATCATAGTCTGTTCATATATATCTAAGCCTGTTCATATCTATCTATCTATCTATCTATCATAGTCTGTTCATATATATCTAAGCCTGTTCATATCTATCTATCTATCTATCTATCTATCTATCATAGTCTGTTCATATATATCTTAGCCTGTTCACATCTATCTATCTATCTATCTCTCAATTTTTCGGCCATTGAATTCATTCGATAATGTCACTCTTCTATTCTTTAATCCTACATATCTTATCCTTCTATCGTGCTGATATCCTTCTTTATGCACACTTCCTTAAATGCTACCTTCAGCGGCTATTAAGTTTGATTTCGAAGTACATTAGCCTAACGAGTTGAGTGTTCACCAATGGTCCGAAAGACTGCAGTTCAATCCCAGGTCGAGTCATACCAAAGACTCAAAAAAATAGTACTTGATGCCACCTTGCTTAACATTCAGCATTATAAAGTACGGATCAAGGGTAAAGAGGAGCAATCTAAAGAAGGGAGTAACGCACTCCCCTACACATCAACAAAAAGGAATGTAATAAGTGGATAAACAGAGGGAACGCAAGAATATATATATATATATATATATATATATATATATATATATATTTATGGAGGTAAATAAGCAAACATCAAAAACCCATCGCTATTTTAACTACACTTTTCATTAATTTAAATTCCTGTAGAAGATTATCATAACCAAAACATTCAGTGTCGACTTTCATAATAAGTTCATCAAATTTTGGATTATTTGTTTGATATATATATATATATATATATATATATATATATATATATATATGTATGTATGTATGTATGTATGTATAAAGAAAAATTGACACTATAACGTTTCGGTTCTAATGAACCATCATCAGGACTGAATCTCTCCTTCTACATGGATAACCATGTTATCAATTTTTCTTTACATATTGTCGGATTACAATCCATTATTTACTACCAAACACCCCACACACACATATATATATATATAAATATTTCAATCCCAGGTCGACTCAAAAATAATACTTGATGCTGCCTTGCTTAACACTCAACAATATAAGATGCAAATCAAGGGAAAGTTAAATAATACAGGAAAAGGAGTAGCGCCCTCCCCTACACCTCGGTGTTGAAGCTTTTGAAAAGGAAGCCCTCGGGTTGTCCTCGACTATGGTAGCCAACTTTACTAATATATATATATATATATATATATATATATATATATATACATATATATAAATGTATATATATATATATATATAAATTGAACTCCGTTTATAAAATATATCAATAACTTCTGATTCCTCACCTACCATAATGAGTGAATAAAAGATACAAGACAGCTGTCATAAATCTTTGATTAGAATTCGAACTGGCTTACTACGATGTCGCAGTCCATCACGTTAGCCTACGCACTGGTTGCTTTTAAACGTTGCCTTAATGTCAAGTTTGAAAATGCAAAATTGTTTCCTTTTGTCCAGGCGTTTAAAAAAATAGATTGTGTATTGTCAAAATTCCTGAAATATTATATCCCTACTTCATTAATGTTCAGGACTTATATGTTGAAAAGTAAGGCTAGATATATTTCTGAAATTAATGTTTAGAAATACAACGAAAATCTAGAGTAAAAAAATTTCATTCAGTATATTTTTTTCTTTCTTTCACTTAATTTTCCTGCGCTGATTTTTATCCGTTTTCCTTTTAAATCGATTTGAAGTTTGTCTACATGTAGAGCGTTTTAAAAATGTGCACAATTATAGCACTATCAAAAACATCTGCTTCTACGTGATAGTTGCGAATATCTACATACTTCAACTTGAAATTTAAAACTGAGACAAGTTTGCAATACGCACTCACACATATACACCAACACACAAACACAAACATATATATATATATATATATATATATATATATATAGCATTTGTATGTGTGTACATATATATGTGCACATCGCATTTATATATATATATATATATATATATATATATATATATATATATATATATATATATATTCATGTATATAAATAACATTTATAAAAGTGTACGTGTGTGTACAAAGAATTTGGGCGTGCATATATATATATATATATATGCTCAACCAAATGCTTTGCATATATATATATATGCATATATATATATATATATATATGTGTGTGTGTGTGTGTGTGTGTGTGGATTGGTATCCAGCGATTTTGAATGTCTCCGTAACTGGTTGTACGACTTTAATATAGCTAATAAGCAGGAAATTTAATGCGCATGCGTGAATAGACTCCTAGTTGGCAGTGAGACGCCATTAAATGATCTTGTGCATTGTCGCATTCAAATAATAGATTCTTGATGCAGGGATTTTTCGAAAAGCATCGCTTCTTTTCGGTCAACGAAACTCCTTCTACAATCCCACTTTGTCTTCCAGCTATTCCTGGCAATTTTTTTTAAATATAAGTCGCCGTTGAAATGTTTGGGATGGGATGTGGAAGAATTGCAACAAGGATACTGATCCTGAAAAAAAAAAGGATTTTGCATACTGTCTCAATAAGTGGAAGAGAAGCAAGATTATATATATACATATTAATCTAACTCTAAAAGAAACTACCAGTAACTTCTGGTTTCTCAGTTTCACAGCGAGTGCCCAAAAAAGACAAGAGATCAGACATATAAACCTTGGACACGGCGACACGAGTTCAAATCCTGGACGAGACTGATTGCATTTCACATAGCATTAATACCCTTGGGAAAGGTATGAATCCAATTATTCTCCCTCCAGCTATGGGTAAATAGTAGGGCAGACTAGGTTCTTCAGCCTTGGTGAGGCAACTAGTCTAGGAGAAGGAAAACTCTGAATTCAAACCTGTTAAACTTCGCTTAAAAATTGACCTTGTGTCATATCCTGCCCGAACGGAGGGGTTGGGTAAATATGATAAAACCTTGGTTAGCAGAGCTAAAATTATCTCCCTTATCTAACAAACTTTATGTTCGAAATGATTCCTCGACGCCACTTTTATAATGTTCGTTCAGAGGGTAACTTTGGCCGACACTTTATAATTTCTTCACTCTCGTACAATGCCGAATACTGAGTATGGAATTGTATTGCCATACTTAAAATACTGACTCGCAATGCTACTCTACCTGCTTCGTTGTTTGACACCTCATCAGACCTCTGTCTGACTGATTAATATATCTACAATTTCTCGTCACGTGACCCCAGTAGCACAATCCATTTCAATTGTTGTGTTTGTTGGCTGGAGATCCGTGTTCAATCAAACGAGTCGGTATCGGCATATTCTTCTTGCATAACACAAACCTACCATAGAAAACCATAACACACCTCTACAAATATCTTTTTTAATCGAGTTAAGAATACAAAAATATACAGCATTTGTATAAAAGAATTTCAAACCGTGCTCGGATTATGCTAAAAGAGACTTCTGTTAGTTTTTAAATTGCTTCTGGTTGAAACTTCCCGTTCGCCAACAAGAATAACAGAAAGAAAAGCAAAATACTAAATTCTTGTCAACCATTTTGAATCAAACATACCTGCATGAGAATATGCTGCCTAAAAGTATTACATACATACATATAATTATATATATATATATATATAGAGAGAGAGAGAGAGAAAGAGAGGGAGAGAGAGTTTTAAAATGCCTTACAAATCAAAAAGTATTCAACAGAGCAGAGGTGTTGTTCTGATGGTGTAATGGTCAAAGCGATGGACTGCGGTATTGTAGAAAGCGAATTCGGACTCTGGTCGTGCTATTACGTTCACATTCGAAAAAATACCCTTAGGAAAGGTATGAACCCCCTTATCCTCCCAGCTCTGGGTTAAATAGTACTACTACTGTTTTTCTTGAAGTGTGGCTTTGGCATTAAATAACTCACAGAGGTTGATTTTCAAAAAAAGGACAAACAAACAAGCAAATCACCAGAGCAGAGTTGAAAAATAAAATAAATGAATGTTTACTCACCCCTTTGTGGAAGTTTCATTGCTTCTTGTTTCGTTTGTTTTAGAGAAATACAATCATCAGACAATGCAAAAAAATGGTTCTATCAAATACGAATAATTTTAAACAGATATATTTGAATTAAAGCCATGTCCAGGTTTTGTCGTGTGAGATGTTGTTTATTGGTCGTTTAAAACGCTCATGGCGTTATTTTCCTTCCCATTTTTGTTTCCTAGTTTTTGTCATTCTGTTATCTATCGTGTTGTCAGTATTATTATTATTATTATTATTATTGACTCCTTGAGTGTTTTTTACATCAGCGTTATCTAATGGTCTATTCACAAAAAGTCCCCCTCAAGTCTCCAGGACTCTTCTCAGTTTTCTGGCCATTCTCAATAATGCAATTGTTTGTGTGGTCTCCACTCGTCTCCTTATTTCCAAATCCTCGAGCCCCTTTAATAATCCTTTGGTGACTGCACGAAGAGCACCAATTACAATTGGTATAATGGTCACTTTCATGTTCTAATAGCTCCAGCCACTCTGGAGAAAAGTGGACCTGGGAGTAATGGCAATGAAAAGGTAATCCACGGGCCCCAGATCTACAAATCTTTAGTTTCACCACTGAATTCAGTTTATTGTCATACCCAGGACACTCTTTTCTTTGGGAGAGGATCTTATCCTTTAGTCAGGGATTCGATCAGTATATTCTAAGCCTTGCCAACAAGGCTGTACATTCTTCTACGAATCTCCACTCTTTGCTTTAGAGAAGCATCAATATAAACATAAACCTTTGTTACAGCAGCGAACCTAAATGATCCATATGTTGTCTAGTATATATATATATATATATATATATATGTACAGACTATCTCACATTCAACACTGTAAGAAAGAGAGGAAAACAAAAACAAAAACAACCCACTAAATGTATGTGTGTACATGGATACATACACTCACACACTTGCCCAGTCAGCTGGGGCTGTAGAATACACCAATTGCTTTTCCGCAGAGAGGTAAGAACACCCAAAGAGTGTCCTGGATATGACATTAAACAATCTGAACGTGAGGTTCCTGTAATGCTGGAGTTTGGGGGAGTGCCGAGTATCCTTGTATTGCCATCGCTCCCAGGTCCACTCTGACCCAGAGTGGTAGAACATGATAGGGTCGTATCTATGGATCAAATAGAACTAAACTGTGTACTTATGCTAAACTGAATTGTTTAAAATAGAACTGTTTTGACATTTAACTGTGTGTAAACAAAAACTCTACTCATACTAAACTGAATTGTTTGTATTTGAACTGTTTGACTCAACTGAATTGCTTAAAATAGAAATGTTTTTGATAATTAAACTGTGTAATTATGCTATACTGAATTGTTTTAAATAGAACTGTTTATTAGTATAAAATGGTTGATATGCTATAAAACCCGAACAAGCAAACAAACAAACACACACACACACACACACACAGAGAGAGAGAGAGAGAGAGAGAGAGAGAGAGAGAGAGAGAGCGTACAATCTTGTAAATGCATAAAAAAAAAAAAGATCTGCAGAGTCCAATGAATTTCATGGACAATTAACTCCGACCGGACATTTATAGACATAAACCCTGGAATTAAAAAGAATCCCAACCCTATCAAAACTATCTTCACTATAAAAGCCAGAAAAAAGACTGCCCTTACCATTATTGGCCACTTGAAGACATCCAAAATGTCAGAAACACGTGTAGAGCTTATGAAATAACATCTAAACTATTACAGTCAAATTCATTTGCCGACTTATCCACTTTATATATACATTTATGGTTATTGTGTTTATGGTCTGCCTTATTCATGTGCTCCTTATCAGGTATATCACTAAAAAATCTCGGGTAGATCTAAACCTATAGACACAGAAATCAATGCTGCATTAACGCTGTTACTTTCACGCCTTTCCTGATCATAATGCCAACTAACACTGCAAGCTGAATATGCATATATATTGTTGTATAGTAGCTCGTACCATGTGACTTCCGGTATCGTGGAAGTATAAAAGAAGCAGAAAGAGGAAGAGAAGTAGAGAAACAGTTGTGGAAGGACGCCGGTCAGTAGTAAGAACAACTTCGGATGTAACACCAACAGCGCGAGACTTGTAATATTGGTCGGATTGTACCACTTCAGTTAATAAATAATTAACTCTATTTCACTGTGTATCTTTTCCTTAACACGATACAACATATATATAGTCGACAGGAGGAATTATAAGAAGCCAGTTCACGCCATTCTTTATAGGGCTCAAAACAATGAAGTTTTACTGCGTATAAATTCCATAAAAACAGACTACCATTCTTAAACGGGACTCGAAAGACAACTGAAAACGTTCGAAACCCGGAATCTTTTGGTACATCTCTGGATTCATTCAATCCGGAATTATGTTCCCTTGTTTTAAACAAAAAAATCTTTTTAAAATCCTAAATGCTTCCTTGTCTGTTTTTTTTTTTTTCAACCAAACAGGCGTGTATATATATATATATATCATCAAGTCATTCTGACAGCACGGAATTGCTGACTTTCTCTCTCCATCTGACGCTATCATCCATCGCGCTAAGTAAGTCTTCTAAACAATATCTAGTGTCATCACAGAGTTAATGTAAATCATTGCTGGTCAGCCAACACTGGCGAGTCTATGTGTAAGAGTCCATTGAAGAACGTCACGTGAGTTCGTTCTTTCTTCTTTAGTAGTGCTCTGCATGTCTTGTTCGTTTTATTTGGATGGTTTTTGTGATGGGAGGTAAGTGGCCGTACTACTGCTGTTTTGTAGGGTGTTGCTTCCTAGAATTTTTTCAAAACAGCACATAGTGCTCTTGTATAGTTCCCATCTCGCTTTTTCTCCATGTGTTTTGTTAGCGCCTATGCGATGCATCAATACAGTAATTCTGACACAACCTCAGCATATAAGAAATCACGTTTTATTTTATCGGGTTGATCAGATTTCCATATGATCGAAAAACCGTTTGATAGCAGTCCATGCCTTCGCTAGGCGTATGTTGACATCACTTTCAGTAGATGGGATATTGCTGCCGAAGTATGTGGACATGTCTACTTATGTTTGTGGCCTGTCACTAGCTTCCATACGCTGAAGAAAGATGGAACAAATACAACTAGCATATGGTCTCCCCAAAGAAACTGTTATGGCTATAATTATGCTTAATAAAAACACGGAAGCAATTGTTCACTCACCTGATGGTGACACCAACTTTTTCAACATTGTCGCTGAAGTTTTACAAGGAGATACACTAGCGCCTTATTTGTTTATAATCAGCCTTGTCTGAAAACTTCAAACGTCAATAGATCAAATAAAAAAAAATAGTTTCAAATTAAAATAAAAAGCAAAAAGAAGACAATTTCCAACAGATAACTACAACAGACGCAGACTATTTGAAAATTTTTATTTGTGGTACAGAATTTTATAATAGATTTGAAAAGACCATATTTATTGTTCACAGTGAAAATTAAAACGTAAAAGATGAAAAAGAAAAGGCATGGTAACAGTTTTCGTACCTCGCTCGTCGGAGTTATTACCGAGATAATTCAACGATTAAAAAAATGGGGCAACTATATGTAGTGGGTGAAGAACAGTAATGGTTGGTTAGTTGCTTTTATGGCATATCAAACATTGTAGGTTATTATTGCCAAATCCATTTTTATACATAGAAACAGTTCTATTTCAAAGAATTCAGTTTAGCATAAGTACTCAGTTTAAATATCAAAGCAGTTCTATTCCAAACAATTCAGTTTAGCATAAGTACAGCTATTTTGTTTACACACAGTTGAAAGTAAAAACAGTTCTATTTCAAACAATTCAGTCTAGCATAAGTACGCCGTTTAAATTTCAAAACAGTTCTATTTTAAACATCTCAGTTTAGCATTAGTACACAGTTTAGATCTATTTGACCCATCAGGAGCTACCACTACAAATCAAACAGGACCTGGGAGCGATGGCAATGAAGTAGTACTCTGCATTCATCAAAGCTCCAATTATACTAGAATCTCACCATCAAATTGTTTAATGTCATATCCAGGACACTCGTTTGGGGAGTCTGACCTCGCTGCAGAGATGCAGCCAGTGTATTCTAAAGCTCCTGCTGACTGGGCCAAAAAATGGTAAAAGTGATGGGAGAAAAAATTCAGGGCGGATTAGATAGAAACTATGTCAAGTTCGAAATGTTGTATCCACTATAAGGGTACCCTGTTTAAAATGGGGAAAAAGGTCGACACTAAATTTGTTGGCGCATTTATGGTTTTTCATCAGATGATCTGCGATGGAAGACACGTATGTATTATTCAGAAGACCTATAGGAAGGTAGTAAAAATTTCAAAGTTTAGTGGGTACATAGTTTCATACTAATATCTAACCTTTGCCTCGTTCTACTAATGTAGCGCAAGCCATAACAATCAAGCAAGAAATAGAAGTATGATGAGGTGAAATATACATATATATATATATATATATATATCTTGCCGATCTCATCATTAGCACCGTTTTGCCTGTAATGTTATATACGAGGGAAACGTAAGCTTCCACAAAGAATAAAGAACAGTGACTGGTTACGACATTAAGGGCTATGGAAAGGTCTATGCTGGGAATATCGTTGCGTAAACTCATCCAAAGGGAGGTAATTCTGGAGTGGAGTGGATTGAAGACCTTAGTTGCGGAATAGTAAAAGCAGAAGTCCCGTTGGGCCGGACACGTCGCAAGGTGTACAGACAAGAGGTAGACCCCTAGCAGTTTTCAAGTGATATCCGAAAGACCGGAAATGACCACTTGAAAGACATCCACGACAATGAAAAGATAAAATTGTCAAGAGATTTGGGTTACCATGGTGAAGAAGAGTGAGATTGAGAACAAAATAAAAGTGCATTGTGGTTAGCTATGTGGAAAACATCAGATGACCTGGTTAATAAGGGAATATATATGTAAGTGTTTAATATATATATAGAGAGACAGACAGACAGACAGACAGAAGAAGAAGAAGAAGAAGAAGAAGAAGAGATTAAAATGCCGGGAATATGTTCGAGGTGAGTATTAGTTTCCCCACCTCGTCTTCTATGTCACTCAAGGATATGTTTGTCTCTTGCCGTTGGCTGTCATTTTGTACTCTTCATTGCACCTGGCTGACTTACAACGCTGATTTGTATTTCAATATCAGCCCTTGGCTTCGAATTCACTTCTATCCTCAATGTTGACGTTGAAACCTGCGTATAACGAGTGATGCGGTCTTTGCAAGCGCACAAACGTCTATGCGCATGCGCCGGGTACGAAAGAATTGTCAAGATGCCCGGATAATCTGCCTTCAGGCATGTTTTACTTTGATCTGAGCGACACCTGCAATGCTAATCAATGCATTATCATGCAGTACACAAGAATATGTGGATATGGCCTTTAATCGATATTTTGAATTCTTCGATCTGATCAAACTCTATATTGATAGAGAACGCCAAACCGCTTTACTTTCACTCTATCACAACCTATTCGGATCTGTCTACCACATCTTGTCTGTATTCGTCTATCAATCACAACTTAAGGTGAGGAAGTTCCCGTGGCCAAATGGCTTTAGTGCTGGACTGCGGCATTGAAGTAGTAATTTACAAAGCTTTTTACTCAGGTGTGTCACAAGGCCGTAAAAATGAGGCACTCCATGAGACTCAAACTCACGCGTGAAAGCTTGCTAGTCTTGATTGTTAACCCTAACACTACCCAAGATGCCCCCAGCAGCCTAGAAGCGAGTTTGAACTGCAGTTGCTATATGATATTTACTTTCGGACTAATACCATTGGAAAAGGCATGAACACCCTTTTTTCCTCAGGTTTAAATAGAATCATCTTCAAAAAGGAAGGTTTTAGCATTAAGTAACCCACGAAGGTTGATCTACCATTAAACAAAGAAACTGAAACAACCTAAGGAATGAAACCCCTTATTCCTCTTGCAATGGGTTAAATAGCTACACAGCTGTCCATCTACAAGGATGGCTTTAGCATTAATTAACCCATGAATGTTGATATGCCATTAAAAACCTATGACAATCTGTTCGCATCTACTTGTCGCAGCTTCTTTCTATCTATCTATCTATCTATCATGGTAGACTGGGATCTCAAGACTTAGTTGGGTGACCAGTCTAAGAAAAGCAGAAAATCTAACTTCAAAACACAAAGAGGAGTGAACTCTGATAAATCTTGCAACTCTTTGGGTAGCAGTAACTCTAAAGGCATACGTCAACAGAACGAAAATATGGCAAAAGAGTATTTTGATCTCGCAGAGGACCATGGCGATATCAGCGGGAAAGCACAGACGCTAAAGCTAATAGAGTTTCATAGTTAGAAGAAAGACATGGGGATTTGTGATTACCGATTATCTTGCCTCGGCTTGTCACTGAAGTATAATTACCATTACTCAGAGAGTGGTATTCGTGTTGTACAAGCATTTGCCACTTTAATCTCCTAATGTATACATGTTTCTTCTTTCTCCTTTATGTGAGTCAAGAGACGGCAATCATTAGTGTAGACAGAGTAACCACCATTATCTATCTATCTATCTATCACAACCATGGAATAACTTCTACTATCGAAGAAAATGGACACGGTCACCTGAGTTCAAAACTTGGACCAGGCTATTTGAATTTCACAGGGCGCTAATACTTTTAGGAAAAATATAAATCCGACTATTCCCCGTCAACAATTGGTAAATTGTAAAGAAAACAGGATTCCCTATTTTGGAAGAAAAACACTGAATTCAAACCTGTTAAACACCGCTTAATAATTGATCTTATGTCAAACCCGATCGATTTACTTATCTATCACAACCTGTTTGTATCTATCTATCAATAACAACCTGTTCGTCTCCCTCTCTCTCTCTCTCTCTCTCTCTCTCTCTGTGTGTGTGTGTGTGTGTGCAAGTGGATATGGGACTAAACTTTCTAAATATTTTGCACAGACAAAAGTCTTGAATTTTTTCCCCTATACATTATTTCGGTTCTGTTTATATATATATATATATATATATATATATATATATATTCATAAATATCTGTTCATCTCTGTTTTCGCATTTATCAATTGCAACCTTTTCATTCTTATCTGTCTATGTCCTAGTTTTGATATAATTTATATCTGCTCTTATTTATTCTTTTGCTTTGAAAAGATTAAATTCTTAATATATA
Organism: Sepioteuthis lessoniana; assembly: GCA_963585895.1. Taxonomy (NCBI): domain Eukaryota; kingdom Metazoa; phylum Mollusca; class Cephalopoda; order Myopsida; family Loliginidae; genus Sepioteuthis; species Sepioteuthis lessoniana. The sequence goes on from OY757906.1 coordinate 30,642,552, forward strand.
TATATATATATATATATATATATATATATATATATATATATATATATATAATCTGTATTCATCCCAGTTTTCACATTTATCTATTACAGTCTATTCATACCTATTTATATATGTCCCACTTTTAATATAATTTATTTCTGCTCTTATTCATGCTTTTGCTGTGAAAAGTTTGAATTCTTAAAATAAAGTGGCATTTAAATGCAAACATCGAATGCATTTCTTTTTAAACGTTAACTAAAATGATTACTTTATTAAAACTGGATTGGATTAATTTTTAGGTAAGGAGCAGTACTCACTCACATTTGTCTCACATTTTACACACACACACACTCTCTCTCTCTCTCTCTCTCTCTCTCTCTCTCTCTCTCTCACACACACACACACACACACACGCACACGCACATACACACTCACTCACTAAATATATACATATAAGTGAGTTTGTATGCGTGCATGTGCTTGTGTTAGGAAGATTATGGCTGGTTGGTTGGGTGCTCATTCATGCATGTAGATACATTATCACATCAAATGATCGTATGAACTTGGGAGCTCGTCGGAAACCATGCTGGCCATATATACATGCATACAGAAGACACGTATAGCGTAACGGTTATCGTTGTAAGAAATGGACTCAGACACCCGAGTTCAAATCCTCTAGGCGTTTCTTTTGGCGCAAATGTTCCTGAGAAAGTCATGAACTTATTCCCCACCCCACACCAGCTCGAATTATTTCGTCTGGGTTAAAAAAAATTTCAGCAGGGCTTAGAATAAGCTAATTGTATCAACTCCAGAGGGTTCCTACCGAGAAAAAAAGAGTTATTCTCGACATGGCACTAAAATGCAAGTGATGATGAGGCTCCAGTTCTGGAGGCCTGGGAGGTATAGAGTACTCCTTCATTGCTATAACTCGTTGATCGACTCTGATCATGAGTGGCAGAATCTGTTAGGCTACCATCTATGGCTCAAATAGATCTCTATAAAGTTATTCGTATTCGATAGGACCGTGAACAAAAAGAAAAATTTAAGGAACTTCACAAAAAATAAATATGTATATACAATGAGCGCGATTTCCAAACGTCAAAGCATAAAATAACCGTAGACAGGTTGACATGCCGTTAAGACCAATCAGTAAGTGAGTAAGCCTTGGTTAGGCAACAAGTCTAGGAGAAGGAAAACTCTGAATTAAAATCAGATTTTTACCGCTTAAAAATAAAATAGACCTTGTGTCACATCCTTCCTGAGGCAGAGGGGTTGGGTAAATGCATACTTCTCTTATCGTTTATTAACATGTTAAACGAGTTTTCGTTTTTTTCTTACGTCACTCAAACGTTTTTATAACTTTTCTATATTTACTGTATATACACGAGTATCATCTGTTTTCACGTATCGTGCGTCCTCGAGAAAGTCCCTGTTGCCTAGTGGCTTACATCATGGACTGCAACTCGAATTAAGCGAGTTAGGACTCCAGTTATGTTATTACGTTCACATTCGGACGAATGCCCTCGGGAAAGGTATGAACCCGTTTTGTCCTTTAGTACCACCACTGTTATTCTACAAGGATGGCTTTGGCATTTAATAACCCACGAAGGTTTGTATGCCATTTAGATAAAGAAATCGAAACCCAGTCCTCGTGGAGTAGTAGCTAACGTTCTGAACTCCTGTAATACAATTGAGAATGGTATGAATTCCTTTTATCCACCACCACCCCAGCTATGGTTTAAATTGTACGACAACCGTTCAACAAGGAATAAGCCACAAAGGTGATATGCCATTAAATAAGCCACGAAGGTGATATGCCATTTAATAATCCACGAATGTGATATGCCATTGAATAACCCACGAATGTGATATGCCATTAAATAACCCACAAAGGTGATATGCCATTAAATAGCCCACGGAGATGATATGCCATTAAATAATTCACGAAGGTGATATACTATTAAATAATCCACGAAGGTTATATGCCATTAAATAATCCATAAGCGTGATATGCCATTAAATAACCCACGAAGGTGATATGCCATCAAATAATCCACGAAGGTTATATGCCATTAAACAAAAAAACTGAAATCCTGTTTACAAACAAATTTCATCTCAAAAAGAAGATTTCATCATATATTTCCCGTATCATATGAGTTCTAAATCGATAAGCTAGGCAAAGGCCCATATATGTATATAAAAATATATTTTCTCTTCAACTTCTTTGGTTTTCCAAAAATTTTTGAGTGATTTTAACATTATTTTACATGAAACGGGTCTATTTGTCGACTTTAACTGCTGGAAATTGTTAGCGTGCCAGTTGACCTAGGCCTAACCTAGGTCAGATATTTATACACGCAAAGTTTTATCTCACGTATGGTGTAAAACTCCCCCTAATATTAGGCTAAAATTTAGGTTTTAGAAAGTCGCATGATACGGTAATTCGAGTAATTTTTTATCCCTCAATTTCTTTTCTCTCCTTGTCTTCTTCAACTGCGTTTCATTTCAATCCTTGATATATTCTTTTCACTCATTTTCCTGTCTTTCGTCTCACCTATCTTTCAATATTTCTTTTTTTTATATAATTTGTTGAGTCCCTGTGTCTTCTGCTCTAATTACCATCAAGAATGCTACTGTATCTCTCTTTACACCTGCAGCCTGAAATCAACTACTTTGATTACCTGTCCGAGTTGGGATAGAAGCCTATAAGACAAGATACGTCTTGAAGATGCTTTAAATCACTTCAATGTTTTTAATCGTCTTGGTCTGATGAAACCGAATATGCTTCGCTTCGCTGAACAGGCAAAAGAATTTCTTTTGTCGTCCGAATGGGCCCCAAAAGTTCACTAAGATAACTAAGCATTTAGAATCAAGACCTGGTAAATTTCCCATGAGTCATGGGCTAGTGGATAAAACCTCTTTTTGGTTACTTGTATCAGGAAATAAAAAGAATCACAGTGAAATCGCAAAAAAGATTCAACAAGTTTAAGAATTTCCTAGGAAGAATACTGATACTGATGTTTGTTGTTTTTAATGACATATCAACCTTCTCGGGTTATAATCCATTCTTCTAGCAGGACAGTAGTGGTACTATTTAACCCATAGCTGGGAAGATAAGAGGGTTCATACCTTTCCCAAGGGTATTTGCCCGAAAGTGAACGTAATAGCACGACTGGAGTTCCAACCGGCTTGGTTTGGTTTGGTTTCTTCGTTTAATAGCATATCAACCTTTGTAGGTTATTTAATGTCAAAACCATTCTCCGAGAAGAACAATAATGGTGCTATTTTACCCATAACTGAGAGGATAAGGGGGTTCATACCTTTCCCGAAAGTGGACGTAATAGCGCGACTGGAGTCCGAACTCGCTTACAACGATTCCGCAGCCCATCGCTTTAACCATTACACCACGAGGACACCCCCAACCAACTGGATTACTACGATTCCGCAGTCCGACGCTTTAAACATTACACCACGAGGACACCCCCAACCAACTGGATTACTACGATTCCGCAGCCCATCGCTTTAACCATTACCCCCCGAGGACACCTCCAACCAACTGGCTTACTACGATTCCGCAGTCCAACTCTTTAACCATTACACTACCATGACACCACCGAAGAACACTGAATCACACAGAGACAGGAATGAAAATGATACATGCCTTCATTTGAAACGGGGGGTTCAATTCTCAGAAGTCTTCTTCGAAGCCTAACTAATGCTAAAGAACACAGTCTGCCCGACTATATTGCCCACAGTTAGGGAGGAAAGCAGATGCATACATGCCTTTCCCTTGGACATTAAAGCAAACTGAAACGCCAAAGGCTGCGTCCAAGATTTGAATTCGGGTCGCCGATTGCATTTCCTACGACGAAAACCGTTACACTTAGTACGCTTCAACCACACCATTTCATAATAGCAAAATCATCTTGTTCATCATTTCTACTGCTGTGAGTTTGATTCTAACTGGGTGCTCTGAATTTGTAACCTGAAGATTAATAAAAGCCATCTCACTGTTGTGCAGTAATTAGCAAATTCATCTTGGGGGATCATTACTACAGTGGTGAGTTTGATTCTAACTGAGTGTGCTGCAATTGTACCATTAAGATTAATAAACCATCTTGCCGTTGTGTATGTATTTACCAAGTTCTCTGCTGCAAGCAGGATGTAACCCAAGATTAATTTTATTTTTGAGTGGAATGTACGTGGTTTGAATTCAGGATTGTTCTTCTCCTAGACTGGTTGCTACAGGAAAGTTGAAGAGTCCAGTCTGCCTGATTATTTTCTTATAGTCGCGGGTAGGGAGGAAAGTTGGAATCCATCCTTTCCCAAGAAATGTGAAATCCAAACAGCCTTATCCAACTTTTGAACTCGTGTCTCCGAGTCCCTGTGCTACAACTATAACCGTTACACCTTGAACGACTCCAGCTTGACCTTGTGTAATAGTCAACAAATTGATCTTGCTGGTTATTCCTACTGTAGTGAGTTCAGTCTTTACTAAGGTTCTACATATTTGCCGTAGTGCTGTACTGATTAGTAGATACTTATAAATTCTCTTTATGTCTTCGAAAAATATCCACTAATTTTAATTCACTATTGACTAGATGCTGTTAAAATCCGCATACTCAAAAAATGTTTTCTCCAATATGCGCGGCTTTTGAGCTGCTTTGAAATTTACTAATTTAAATTCTATGAAAGGATGTATAATTGTCTTCGCTATTATAACGTTAAGTCCTTTCGTTTTCGCTTGAGATGACTTCCTTGCTCTCAAGCAACGTAAGAAAACTTTACATTATTATTTTTTTTTTAATTCCTGAATTGCAATCGTAATCAAAAGCATAAATGCCAAAGAAATTTATATTTTTTCATTTCTCTGAAAGGCCGACTAAAAACAGTAATCATTCTGTATTGATTATAGTGATTTATCTCTAAGAATATCAAACGATCAACAAAGCAATATTTAGAAAATTTCTAAAGATATTTTTCGTTCATTTTTTGTTTTTGTTTTTTAACCTTTTTTCTTTCTTCCGGTTCTTTATTTGAATAGAATATTTCTCACTTCCGGCTACTTTCTTTCTTCTTTTTACTTTTCTTTAAATGATTTCTTTCTTTTTTCACCATAAAAATAAGAATACAAATTTAATGTAGTTTTTTTCCCACTCTTTTCCGCCTCTATGGACTGTACTTCTTTGTTTCTTGGACTTTTGTTCGGGCCAGTGAATTTATAAATAGTGGCGATTTCTTCACTATCAAAGCTAAAAGGCTTGATTTTTTTTTTTTTCGTGTGCTTCTGAATACGTGAATATCTGAAAATTGCAATTGATAAAAAAAATAAACGGTAATTAATTAAATAATTAAGTATTCTTCTTCTTTTTCTTCTTAAGTATTATATTTGCTTTGAATACTCTTGTGACGATTTCAATGGATATTATATTTAGTACTTGTTCAAAAATATATATGTCACGGTTTAAATGGTCGAAAATATTTTCTCTGTCTCTGTCTCTGTCTGTCTGTCTGTCTGTCTCTCTCTCTCTCTCTCTCTCTCTCTCTCTCTCTGCACGAGTGGATATGTGACTTAACTTTCTAAATATTTTGCACTGACAAAAGTCTTGAATTTTTTCCCTATACATTATTTGGATTCTGTCAGCCAAAGCAAATATATACCCCAATTATTTGTGTATAACAAACACCTGTAACTTTAGAGTACGACATTCTAGAAAACAAATCTCGTGAATAATACTCTCTGACTTTCGAAAATTTTCAGCGACTAAATTTAGCCAAAATTTAGATTCATTTCAACATTTTATAGATTCGTATTGATTAAAAATAAGAATTGATATTGTTTAGATTATGTCTTAAAATAGAAAATTTTCACAATATTTAGAGAAAACAGACTGATATGCTTATACAAACATGCAACAAGCTTGCTGTGAAAATAAGCTCGCATTCAGAGAAACAAAGGCAAATTTAAACACCCATTCTAACAGATATTTCTCTGTGACAGCAAAAAATACATTACTTTGAATTATAGATATAACATTTGGTTTAGTTGGTTTGGTTATATGGCTGAGCAACCATTATGGCTTATTCAATGCCAAATCCTATTTTTACATATATATTAAATATATGGTTTGTAAACACATTTTAAAGATACACATAATAAAATGATCAAACAGTTCCATTTCTATCAATTCAATTTAGCATAAGTCATTTGTTTGCTCTCAGTTTAAATGATTTATCATAAGTCATTTGTTTGTTTGTTTGTTTCAATGGGTTTTATGGCATATCAACCTTTGTAGGTTATTTAATGCCAAATCCATTTTTATAAAATTCGATTTCAAACAATTCAGTTTATCGTAAGTACACAGTTTGAATGTGCTACCACTCCGGGCTAGAGTGGACCCGGGAGTAATGGCAATGAAGGGGTACTCAGTATTCTCCAAAGCTCCAGTATTACTGGAGCCTCATTATCAGATAGTTTAGCGTCATATCTAGGACACTTGTTGGTGAGGGCGGGGGGTTCTTACACATAAGCACAGATGCAGTCGGTGTATTTTACATCTCCAGCCGATTGGGCTGAACTTATTTTTCGTCATCTCGTCCCGAATATGGTGAGACATATGGCTTGAAAAGAAATTCATTACAGAGTTTTGGTGTATAATACGCACCCCTAACCCTTGGGTTGAAAAATCTGGAAAAATAGTGCCCAAATGCGTGAATAATTGTAGTAATTCAAATACGAGGGTAATTCAGTGAATAAGAGGAATCTATCTATCTATCTATCTATCTATCTCAGCCTATTCATATCTATCGATCTATCTATCTATCTATCTCAGCCTATTCATATCTATCTATCTATCTATCTATCTCAGCTTATTCATATCTATCTATCTATCTATCTATCTATCTATCTCAGCCTATTCATATCTATCTATCTATCTATCTATCTATCTATCTATCTCAGCCTATTCATATCTATCTATCTATCTCAGCCTATTCATATCTATCTATCTATTTATCTATCTATCTCAGCCTATTCATATCTATCTATCTACGAGGGTCATTCAATAAGTAGGAGATTTTTTTTTTTATTCTTTGAAGAAAAAGAAAAGAAAATTCGGAATTTTTCCCATAAATATAAATTCTATATTGTCTGGAATTGATTTATTGCAAAAATATTTTAATCTCACAAAAATATTTGTTTTGATGTTATTCAAAATGGCATCAAATCAAACGGAGTGCTCTATGCTTAACCAAAGATGTGTTATCAAATTTTTGGTGGCTGGCAAATATAAACCATATGAAATTTACTGAAGAATGTATGATGTATACGAAGAAAAAATAGTCAAGAAATGTTTACAAATAGGCTAAAAATTGGTTTACTACGACGAGCCTGAGTTGAAACTTCAGATAATGGAGTAGAAACATACTGACTCTCCGATAATGGAAAGTTCTGGGCGCAGAAGTCAGGAAAGAAGGTGATGCTGAGAGTCTTATCGGACATGAAAGAACCAATCACCATTAATTTTCTTGAAAAAGGTGCAACTTTCCATAATGCTTGCTATTACCAAATCCTAAGGCAAAATTTACTTTGTTTTTTTAATAACCAAGATAGATAGATAGATAGATAGAAGAGAGTGAGATAAATAGGTAGATAATTGTGAAAAGTGAGATAGATAGATAGATAGATAGATAGATAGATAGATAGATAGATAGATAGATAGATAGATGAATAACTGAGACTTACGGTTTGGAAATATCTGAGTTAGACACTTTATCAAAACAACTAGATATATTTGGCTGAATTCTGAGACACCAGCCTAGTCGGCTGGGACTGTAGAATACACTGACTGCTTCTCTGCTGAGGGGAAAACACCCCCCCCTCAACGAGTGTCCTGATATATGACAATAAACAATCTGATGGTGAGGCTACAGTAATGCTGGAGCTTTGGGGAATTCTGAGTACCCCTTCATTGCCATCACTCCACTCTGCCCTGGAGTGGTAGCACTAGATTGGGCCCAATCTATGGGTTGAATAGAACTGTTTGACATTTAAACTGAGTGAAAGCAAATAACTAAAGTGAAATAGGATTGCTTAAAATAGAACAATTTAATCATTTAACAGTATGAAAAAAATGACTGATGTTTAATCAAATTGTTAGTGATATATAACAATACTTGGAATGATTTAACTTTGTTGACTTAAGCTAAATTGAACTGTTAGAAAGAGAACTGTTTTTACACTTAACTGCGTGTAAACAAGGGACTGATGTTTAATTGAATTCTTAATGATATATACCAATACTCGGAATCATTTAATTTTGTTATATAACCAACAATGGTTAATATGCCATAAAACCCAACCAAACCAATCTGACACACAGATTTTTTATCCAAAGAGTGCAATAAATAATTCAAGTTTGCTCTTAATTGTTAATCAAAAGGAAAACACATTTTTTTGTGTTGCTGTTTATTAAAAGTAGTTTTTTTTTTTTTGCACAAGCGTCCTATCGAATAAGAATAATTTTTAAACAGATCTATTTGACCCATAGAAAGGACCCCAAAAGATACTACCACTCCGGGTCAGAGTAATGGCAATGAAGAATTATTCGACATTCCCCAAATCTTTAAACAGCATCCGATGGTGAGGTTCCGTTATTTATTGCATAAAAAATATACAATCGCGCAGAAAGCCCGAAGCTGATGGTAAGGCTCCAATTATGGAGATCTGGAGAATGTGTCATACCCAGGGCACCCTTTTTTCGGGGGTTGGGGATCTTACCCTTCAACTGGAGTAATGTCCACAGCTTATTTTTTAATTCTTTATTGGGCTTGTTTTTTCGGGTTAAATTTGGTAATATTTCTTACTTCTTGAGTTTCTTGGACAGATGTGATGTTATTAGATATGTTTATTGTTTTTGCAGGTTTATTTATTCGTTAGTTAACTTGTATTTTTGTTTTTTAGGGGGGGGGTGTTCTCTCTATTTTAGTGAATTCCTGTTTGTTAACGTTGTAGTCTGTTGGGCGAAAATGTTGTTCAACTGGGAATAATTTATGATTATATATATATACATATATATATATATATATATATATATATATATATATAATTTATGATTATATATATATATATATATATATATATATATAATTTATGATTATATTTATATATATATATATATATGTGTGTGTGTGTGTGTGTGTGTGTGTGTGTGTGTGTGTGTGTGTGTGTGTGTGTGTGTGTGTGTGAGTGCGTGTTTGTGTGCATCATTTGTTCATCATTTGTCATCAGTGGCTGAGACGTAGATGGAGATGTGTGTGTATCTGAGTGTGTGCGCGTATCAGTAAGTGTGTATATGTATCTGTGTGTGTGTGTGTGTGTGTGTGTGTGTGTCTGTGTGTGTGTGTGTGTGTGTGAGTGCGTGTTTGTGTGCATCATTTGTTCATCATTTGTCATCAGTGGCTGAGACGTAGATGGAGATGTGTGTGTATCTGAGTGTGTGCGCGTATCAGTTAGTGTGTATATGTATCTGTGTGTGTGTGTGTGTGTGTGTGTGTGTGTGTGTGTGTGTGTGTGTGTGTGTGTGTGTGTGTGTGTGTGTGTGTGTGTGTGTGAGTGCGTGTTTGTGTGCATCATTTGTTCATCATTTGTCATCAGTGGCTGAGACGTAGATGGAGATGTGTGTGTATCTGAGTGTGTGCGCGTATCAGTTAGTGTGTATATGTATCTGTGTGTGTGTGTGTGTGTGTGTGTGTGTGTGTGTGTGTGTGTGTGTGTGTGTTGCCTATGTACATCATTTGTTCATCATTTATCATCCGTTGTTGAGACAGAAACGGATGAATGTTCGTGTGTCTGTCTGTCTGTGTGTGTGTATATGTGTGTGTGTGTGTTTACATATACATTTATATAAACTATGAGGCCCGCTTAGCGTTTAAGGAGAATTAAATTTAGGTGTTAAAGTGACATTTTATCTTCTATCGAGCAGTTGTGATTTTGTTCTTTAGACGGTAAGAACCGCTACTGACTTAACTCTGGTTTCCTTGAAGTGAAGGGGCGTTGGTTCGATCCTCACAGAAAGTTTAGCCTATCTTTATAATTTTCATAAATTTTTTCAATAATTTTTTATTGTTCAGGCTTTTTTGTCATCATATGACTCTCAGTGGTAGCTTGGAAAATTCTTATATATATTTCAGCCACGAGTCTCTGGCAGCAAAATATAAATGAACAATAAAAAAAATTCTTTTTTTTTTTTTTATCTTTAAGGGTTTTTGGACTATTGTCTTCATCTTTATTGTTTTATCCACAACGCCCCACTCGACAATAGTTCGAAAACCCTTAATGATAAAAATCATCAAGCTTCGTCTCAGAAATTTAGAGAACTAAATTATCCTTATTAGTTTCTGATGGATTGATTTTCTGATCTTAACGGCATGTCAACTTGTCTGGGTTCATTTTGTGCCGAGAAGTGATAGAAGTGCATATTTTGTATATTTATATTTACAGTTTTTGAGTAGTTTCATAGGAGTTTTTGCACACAATTACTTGATATCAAGTATTCCTATCCAATACAAACAGTTTGCTAACAGACTCGTAGATGGAATCATAGCAGGTACTAAAGAAACAACTACACAAAAATGTAAATATAAATGCACAAATGAATGCTATTCCCTAACCTCTATTCGGGTTGAGATGTCATTAAAATCAGTCAGTCGGTGGCTTGATAACGTAATTGGTATAGAAAATCTATACTGCTATGGATTGAAAATTCTATCCAAAACAGCATCATTCCAACGTAACATGAAATGAGCAAAAAAGCTTGATGTGTTATAATTACAGATTAAACAATCTAAAAAATAAAAACGTTTCAATTGCAAACACATGATGAGCACCGGTTCAAACCATTGTCTTAACTGATCGTATCAGAAAAGTGAATTATAAGAATATCTTGATAGAGCTACCATTACCATTTGCCTAAGCTCCCTTGCACTAAATTTTTTCAATTTCTCCACATTTACATTAAGAAAACAAATTTGGTTTTCTTTCTTTTTCTATTTTTCTTCTTTTGCCTTAATTTTTTTCTTTGTCTCTTTATTTTTCTTTTCTTTTTCTTTTCCTTTTTACCTTCAGTCTTGATACTTTTTGAACATACTTCATACGCACATAGATGCATAAAACATATCTATCAACCTTTTTCTTTCTCTAGATATTATGCACAAGTTTATGCACATATAATATGTCTTCACGCTCATTCATACATTCATACAACAGAATGAGATAGATAGATAGATAGATAGATAGATAGATAGATAATGAAGCGATTGAGACAGACGTGATTCTAAGATAGATAGATAGATAGATAGATAGATATGATTCGGTTTCTTTGAATTCTTTGTTTAATGACATATCAACCTTCTTGTGTTATCCTTCTATAACAGCAGTGGTACTATTTAATCCATAGCTTGGGGTAAGGGAGGGAGTCTAACTTTTTCCAAGTGCACTTGTCTGAAAGGGATCATAACAGTTTGACAGGACTTCGATCTGGGTTACGACGATGTTGTAGTTCGGCATGTAAGCCACTAAGCAACTGAACTCAACCCAGGTACATATATACTAAACGAGAGAGAAAGAAACTGAACGAGATAGATAGATAGATAGACAGATAGATAGATAATGAAGCGATTGAGACAGACGTGATTCTAAGATAGACAGATAGATAGATAGATAGATAAAACGATTGAGACAGACGTGATGCCAAGATAGATAGATAGATAGATAGAACAATCATATATCGGAAAATACCTGGGTTGCTACCTTTGAACAGATATACATTGCTGGTGGTGAACAGACAGAAATAGATGAATTAATAGTCCTAAAAGACAATGACAGTTTGTTCACCGTACAAAAGCTGATACGAATCACAGGGCTGCCAAATTTGGTATGTTCGTACCAAATTCGTTGGTACATTTAGTACATCTTTTGACGAAGTATTCATATTTACTGTGCATTTAACCATTGATTTCTTTGTTGTAATTGGGTAGTCGCGTACCATTGATGCTGGAGAAGTTTTTCACTTGGGGTTACAAAGTCTAGGATTTTTTTAAAAAATGAAGAACCTAAAGAAATCTAATATCTATCAGACTTTGCTACAACCCAAGCAAACATCACAAGATCTTTGTAATAATATTATTGAAAAAGAGTGGAGAAAGCGAGATTCAGATATAGAATTTTTTTTTTAATTTTCAGTAAAAATGGTATTCTTACCGTAGTGGTGGATATATAGGGTATTTTAAAAAAGTTTATATCCTTTTAGATGAGATTGAAGTTTCAGGAAAAATTAATATCATTTTGCGATCTAATTAATTAACTACTTCCCGCTCAAATGATCACAAATTTTAACGCCATCGGTAGAAACAACTCCAAATTCTCTATTTAATGTTTAAACAACTTTTACAGCATGGCTCAATTATCTTTAATTCATTGTAACATATTTGCAGAGGTGTTACCTAGCAGAATAAGAGACTACTCCAAAAGTGTTCTAAATAGGATTCATTATGGATTAACACCCAATGGATTAGTTCGGATTGATTTCTTTCCTTAACCTTCGTGCGTTAATCAGAAGCAAAGCTATCTTTGTAGAAGAACAGTAAAGTACTAACTAACCCATATCTTGGGGATAAGGATATTTATACCTTTGTTAAGAGAATTTGACCGAAAGTGAATATAATAGCTCAGCAGCCATTCGAACTCACTATAATGTCGGAGTCCAGCTCGCGAGCTACTATGCCGCGGTTTGGTTTGGTTTGATTCTCTGGCGTATCCACCATTGTTGGTTATTTATATTTACCCAACCCCTCCGCTCGGGCTGGATGTAACACAAAATCAATTTTTAAGCGGAGTTTAACAGGTTTGAATTCAGAGTTTTCCTTCTCCTAGACCAGTTGCTTCACCAAGGCTGAAGAACTAATCTGCCCCAGTTGGTTATTAAATGCCAAGTTCTGTTTTTACATATATATTAAAGATATGATTTGTAAACACATTTTGTAAATTCACATAGTTAAAGGTTCAAATAGTTCTATTTCTAACAATTCAATTTAGCATAAGTCAACAAAGTAAAAGGGTTCCAAGTATAACTATCTATCACTAATAATTTGATTAAATATCAGTGATTAGTTTACACGCAGTTAAATAATCGAAAAATTCAATTTAGCATAAGTCATTCGTCTGCTCTCAGTTTAAATGTCAAACAGTTCTATTTGACCCATAGATGGAACCCTATCAAGTGCTACCACTCCGAGTCAGAGTAGACCTGGCAACGATTGTAATGAAGGGGTAGTCTCCATTCTCAAAAGCTCCAGCATTACTACAGCCTCACCATCAGATTGTTTCAATTCATATCCTGGACACTCGTTGGAGGGGTTTTACTCCTCTGCAGTGATGCAGTCGGTGTATTCTACAGAACCAGTCGACGGAGCTGACTATGCCACGGGAACTCCCCCAAACTCAGTAGAGGAACAATAGATGCCATATTTATAAAGAGATAGATAATGGAAAAAGTTAAAAAAAAAAAGAAAAAGAAAAGAAAAGCCCCTTTGCACTTTTCTTTTAACGATCTAAGATCAGCCTTTTTTTTTCAGGATTGTATGTCTCCTTTCTTGTAGATGGGGGTAAATAATTATTACGGACTAACCTATTGGGATTTGTTTTCCCATATTAACAGAAAATAGGGGATGTCCTCGTGGTGTAATGGTTAAAGCGATGGACTGCGGAATCGTAGTAAGCGAGTTCGTACTCCAGTCGCGCTATTACGTTCACTTTCGGGCAAATACCCTTGGGAAAGTTATGAACCCCCATATCCTCCTAGCTATGGGTTAAATAGTACAACTAATGTTCTTCTAGGAGAATGGCTTTGGCATTAAATAACCTACAAAGGTTTATATGCCATTAAACAAAGAAACCAAACAGAAAATATTTTGTATTGCATCGGTATTATTGCTTCTTCACTATTACTTCCAATGTGACGACCTCAACTCTCGGGGCTTTTCTTGATTTCATCATTTTGTCAGCCGTTCTGATTAACTTCCTACTTATATCTCCTAAATTCTTACGCAATCTTTAGATTTTCACGATTATCAAAAGCTGAGTGATCATGCAAGAAGGCCATGTTAAGGTTCTCTTCAACTAGATCTTTCCGGTAGGTTAATACTTCATTTCTGTGTGTGTGGGTTTTTACAATTTTTGTCTCTGATCATTGCAAATGTCCTCTATCTTAAACAGGTTATCGGCTTTAAAATTAGCTTCTTCTTACAAAATGTCCTTTCCTAATATATGGGCCTTGCTCTCTGATGGAGCAGCTCCCATCCCCTCACTTAACTGCGCTTCTTCCCTGGTCCGATCGGTTGCTCAAATATCTCTTCTGTTTGCCATCTTTCTTATTCGTTGATGAAAAATGACAACGGCCTGAAAAGGGAAGCAGTGAAAGCAAGAGGTAGCTTTCAACAATTCACTTTAAGCGTCTCTCACTGACAGAGTAACTGAACCGTTTTGGTCACCTGACAGAAACTATCCAATCAGGGCCGTCGTCTCAGATTGACATTGAATTCAACTGTTGTCGATCACACTGTTTGAACTTACTGTGTCTTTCCACTCAGGACTTGAACGCCACACTACATGTAAAAAATAGATGTCACCTATCTATTATGTAAGGTTGTGTTTTAGTTATATTCTATTTCCATTTGTGATGTCGACATGTTTCTTTACCTCTTTATTTATTTATATCTCTTTCTTGCACTTTTGTGCTGTGAATATGGTATGTGTTCATATTTTGTCTATGAGTACGTGCATTCCAAGTACTAGTTTTTGTTGCTTTCAGATGGATTAATGAAACAGTCCCGGCTGACCCGGACAAAAGGATCTATATAGATTCTGTGTCGACATAATTTCTGTATCAAGTCATTTGATTAGTTGATTGGTTGGTTGGTTGTAGAGACTTTACTTAACTATTGCAGTGGGAAATTATAATTTTGTTGAGTTTTTTAAGAGGTTTATATATATATATATATATATATATATATATATATATATATATATATTACAACTGAATATTAATTTTGCCGAATCTACGTTCAAATCAAGATATCAAATGAGGAAGGGAGCACACTACTTGAATTCAGTTTTAATTATTTTCCGAAAAAAAAATCTCATTTGATTGTTTAAAAAATAATGGCCGATTTTATTCAGTATTTATATGTAAAATCAGTCATTTTCCCCAAACAATATTATACAAGACTGACATTAACTATTGATTAAGTTAATTCTTACAATAACTCATCAAAACAGAACATTAATTGCGATTTTTTTTATTACAGCAAAGTGATATAACAATCTTTAAATTCAAGAACGAGTTAATTCTCATTTCAATTTGTAACAGAATGATAAATTTTTCGGGTCTATTAACGCGTGAACATAGTTTTTAATAATCTAAATTGTTGATATAGCAGCCGTAACTAAAAAGATTCCTTTACTTTTAAAAAAAAAAAAAAGAAGCATTAATGCCATCGCGTTACCTGGGTATGACACTTAACTACATCGATGGGGAGGCTCCAATTCGGAAATCTGCAGAGTGTGAAGTATCCTTTCATTGCTACTACTCCTTAGTCTACTCTGACCTGGAGTGTTTGTATCTGTTAAACTCTCATCTGTGGATCAAATAAATCTTTTAAAAAATATTCGGATTCGATAGGACCGTGTGCAAAAAATTCTTAAGAAATAACTACTTCAAAAATGTAAATATGAACGTACAATAAAGGCAATTCCTTAAACTTTGGCATAAAATAACCCTTGAATCAGGATCGACCCTATGGTTGCTGGTGTCCTGGACATGTATATTTTTGGCGCCCTTTTTCTGTATAATCATATAAGTAAAGTAGTAAAGTTGGCGACCTTAGTCGAGGGTGACCCGAAGGCTCCTTTTTTGATAGCTACCACACTAAGGTGTAGGGGAGGTCGCTACTCCTTTCCCTGGATTTTTCCACTTTATCTTTGATCCCTACCTTATAATGCTGAATGTTAAGCAAGGCGGCATCAAGTACCATTTTTGAGTCTTTGGTGTGACTCAACCTGGGATTGAACCCAGGTCTCCCGGAACATTGGCGAACACTCTACTGATTAGACTAACGGCTCGGTGATAATCATATAAACTCACACGCAATCCCCAGTCTCTCTCTCTCTCTCTCTCTCTCTCTCTCTCTCTATATATATATATATATATATATATATATATATATATATATATAATGAATCTGTTAGGGTTTTTTTTATTTCGTCTTGTTTTTTCATCGTAAAAATGTAAGATTGAAAAGTATCTTATTATTTTCACTTTTTCGCGACCGAGCAACTGCCTGAGTTGCCAGTATCTTCAGCCAGCACCACCTAGACGGTTTGAAATGCCGTTAAAATCAGTCAATCGATATCATCATGGATGAGCGTTACTATGAGAATAAACCGCATAATCAAGTAATCCTTAAGCTAATTTTTTTTAACAATACTTTAAAAGTCTACCAAATGAACCACCGAGAATTTTGTTAAAGAGAATTTCCCGATGACAATTTCACACTGAAAAAATCTTAAGTAAAAAAAAAAAAAAAGCAATAAAATTAAAAAGATTTACTGAAGTAAGAAAATTAAAATCCTTAGCATAATAAATTCTTAAAACTGAAATAGCGGGAATTTATACATTTACCGGACGAGATAAAATAAAAGGCTCTTTCAGTCTCATTTAGTCATTTAACGATATCGTTAAAGAGACAACTTATATTTAAATCACGTGATGCATTTTTTTACTTTATTTTCAATTTAAAAAAGTAAAATTTTGAATATCTTTTCATAAAAGCCCTCCAGCCTACATTTTTCTGGAGATGTGAGAGTTATAACGAAATTTAATTTTTGTCACTGAAACCATTAATCGTTTTATTGAGGCATAAAATCGTCCGAATATGTCCTAACGAAAAAGAAGGCAAAAAAAGAAATGTTTCTCATAGTTTGAATCAACCATCTGCTTCAACGATCTATCACTTAAAAACCAATTTAGAATTTTAAAAAATAAATAAAATATATATATATCTACCGAAAAACATTTTAAACAGTTTCATTAAAACGTTTCAAAAATGTCCTGTGAAGTTTATTTTTTATTTTAGTTTTCATTTCTAATTTATGGTTTATCAAAAAAGGAAAAGTAACAAAAACAGATCTTAGTATTTTGTTACATTGACGAATTATATACATATATATATATATATATATATATATATATGTATATATGTGTGTGTGTGTGTGTGTGTGTGTGTGTGTGTGTGTGTGTGTGTGTGTGTGTGTGTGTGTGATATCAACTACAAAATTTTAATAACTTTCATCAAAACTTTTTTTAAAATTTTCAACGAATTCCATCTTTCAAATTCTTTTTTTCTAATTTACCAAAATAAGATCAGTTATAACAGGTTTACTTTGAGCTGGTTAGTATTTTTATGTAAAGGCAAATAATATATATATATATATATATATATACGTGCGTCTGTGCGTATTCGTGTATGCGTGTGTGTGTGTGATTTCAACCAGAAATATACAAAACAACTTCATCAGAACGTTTTTGAAATTTTCATTTAATTTTATTTTTGTTAATTTTTTTTAAGTTTTAATATGAGAAAATAAAATAAGTAACAACAGGTTTCACTGGTGAGTATTTTGATAAACTTAAAGTAATGAAATCTATATATAAGGTTTATATTGGGTATAGTGTTCGACAATAGCCCGGGAGACCGGCGTTCAATCCCAAGTCGAGTCGTACCAAAGCCTAAAAAAAATGGTACTTAACATCTTGCTAAACACTCAGCATTATAAGGTACGTATTAAGGGTAAAGTGGAGCAATCCAAGGAAAGGAGTAACGCCCTTACCTACACCTCAGTCTTGAAGCTATTGAAAAAGGAACCTTCGGAGCGTCCTCGATTACGGTCGCCAACTTTACTTTATATATATATATATATGTATGTATATTAATAGCCAGGAAGACATAAAGGTTTTGGGAAACTCTGGGCATGTTTATAATTAAAAAAACCACCGGTTTCGTCTGGCTCTTCACAAGCTGTTAACGCCAGAAGAATTTAAAAGGGGGAATATAATGGAGAAAAAAGTGGAGGAGAGGAAAGTGAGAAAAAAAAACAAGAGGGGGGAGTAGTAGTGATGAACAGATGGTCAGAGACCGATCACATTCAATCCCAACAGTCCCTCTGTTTACAGAGGGAAGGCTGAAGGGATCGAACGTAAAGGGTGTCCAACACTTTTAGATGATAAATCGAATGTGACCAGCTCGTATTTTGAATCTTGAGCTTAAAAGAGGCCAGCTTGTTAACACATCCGGGTCTTCTATAGCAGACCACATGATTGATAGTAGGGAATACGCGGCAGATTTTAATGTCGACCGATTCAGTATTCTGAGTCGGTCACATTCGATTTATCATCTAAAAGTGTTGGACACCCTTTACGTTCGATCCCTTCAGCCTTCCCTCTGTAAACAGAGGGACTGTTTGTTGGGATTGAATGTGATTGGTCTCTAACCATCTGTTCATCAATCCTACTTTCCCACCTCTTGTTTTTTTGGGTTTTTTTCTCACTCTCCCCTCCTCCACATTTTTCTCCATTACATTCCCTCTTTTATATTCTTCTGGCTTTAACAGCTTGAGAAGAGCCAGACGAAACCGGTCGTTTTTTTTAATAATAAACATGCCCACAGTTTCCCAAAACCTTTGTCTTCCTGGCTATTAATAAGTTTTTAACCCTCAATGATTTACTTAAACACACACAAACACACAAACACACACACATACACACACACACACACACATATATATATACATATATATATATATATATATATTGTCTTCTACATATCTATATCTAGAGTCTATATATCCTGGATAAGGCATAAATCATCTCTCTTTGAATTCTGTTCTTCGACAACATATTTTATCTTGAATCCTCACTGTGCTGATGTTTGATAATGCCATGGAATCTTTCTTGCTATTGGTGCCATATAAAACAATATTGTCTGTCACGTGTTAATTGGAGAGATTGACACTCGCTAACAACTCCACTTATTCTCTTATATGCAACCAAAGTTAGAATTATCTAGGTTAGTTAGAATCTGCAACTACAACTACTACTACTAGTAGTAAGACTACGACTACTGCTGGTTATAGTAGCAGTTGTAGTAGAAGTAGCAATTCCAAATTTCTTCTAAAGAATAGATCAACTAAAGATATCATATAAAAAAAAGAAAAGATTTAAACAAACAATTGATAAAACGGTATAATAATAAAGCTACTTTATATCTTTTTGGAGGCACACTTAGCATAACGGTTATCATCGTGGGAAATAGAATCGGCGATTCAGATTTAAATCTTTAAGGATGCTGTTTTGCAGTCACTTCGTGCTAATTCCCTTGTTAAGGACATGTGTCCACTTGTTCTCCCCACACCAGACATGATTAAATGGTAGAGCAGATAGGTGTTTTTTTTATAAACCTCGATTAGGCAACTAGTCTAGAAGAAAGAAAATTGCGCATTCAAACCAGTTTTACTCTGCATAAAAATTGACATAGTGTAAAATCCTGCCCGTCATGGAGGGGTGAGTAAATATATACTTCATCTCAGAACCCCAAAGCAACCAGTGTAATTTCTGATTCACTAACAAGACTCAATTGGCTAGAGATGTAATAACAAGTAACAAAAACATGAACACATTGCTCACTTTAGAAAAGTAAAAATTCTGCAAGATATTGAAAGATCTTTGCACTAGGGGGTAGTCCTCGTAGTAAAGTAGCCAACAAGCTGGACAGTGACATTGTTGTAAGCGAATTCGAGTCGCGCTGTTACGTTCACTTTCGGACTAATACCGTTAAAAAAAGGGCATGAACTCCTTTATCCTTCTCTTCGGTATGGGTTAAATAGTACCACAACTATTCTTCTACAAGGATGTAAGTAAGTGAATTTGGCGATCTTAGTCGAGGGTGACCTGAAGGCTCCCTTTTTGATAGCTACTACACCGAGGTGTAGGGGAAGGCGCTACTCCTTTCCCTGGATTGCTCCACTTTACCCTTGATCCTTACCTTATAATGCTGAGTGTTAAGCAAGGCGGCATCAAATACAATTTTATGAGTCTTTGGTATGAGTTGACCTGGGATTGAACCTCAGTGTCCCGGACCATTTGCGAACACTGACATTAAATAACCCATGAAGGTTGATATGCAATAAAACAAAAAAAAAAACTTTGCATAAAGATTATACGTATGAAATAGTTAGGAAAACCTAATATTCTGTACACTCGGTAAGGATCGTGTCAATTTTATCTGTTCTCTTCTTTACATTCAATAATTTCTGGGTGTTTCTTTGTCAAAGAGCAACAGAAACAAGTTGACTATCCCATATGGATAGTCAATTATATCAATTCCTTCACGAAATTTCCCTGTATGTATCATATTTACCAACCCCTCCGCTCGGGCAGGATATGACACAAGGTCAATTTTTAAGCGGAGTTGAACAGGTTTGAATTCAGAGTTTTCCTTCTCCTAGACTAGTTGCCTCACCAAGGCTGAAGAACCTAGTCTGCCCTACTATTTACCCATAGCTGGCGGGAGAATAATTGGATTCATACCTTTCCCAAGGGTATTAGAGCTATGTGAAATGCAATCAGTCTCGTCCAGGATTTGAACTCGTGTCGCCGTGTCCATTTCCTACGACGATAACCATTACACCACGGACACCTCCATGAAGGGGATAATAAATCTCTTCTAATGTCAGATATACTTGCCCAACGCAACTTAATATAGGCTGGTTACATGAACAGACTTAAGGACAGCAGACTTCCAAAACAGATCTTGTGCACTCAACTTAGGGAAGGGTTCACGTAAAACTGGTAGACCGACTCAGGCATAAGCTGTGTTGAACAGGTTTGAATTCAGAGTTTTCCTTCCCCTAGACTAGTTGCCTCAACAAGGCTGAAGAACCTAGTCTGCCCTACTATTTACCCATAGCTGGAGGGAGAATAATTGGATTCATGAATTGATAGCCTAAGATTATCATACCTTTCCCAAGGGTATTAGTGCTATGTGAAATGCAATCAGTCTCGTCCAGGATTTGAACTCGTGTCGCCGTGTCCATTTCCTGCGACGATAACCATTACACCACGGGCACCTCCTGTATATAAAGGGCCATAAAGATATATATGCATGATGATAAAACTGTTCGATATATATTTACCAAACTCCTGTAGCACGGGCAGGATGAGACACATGGCCAATTTTTAGGTAAAGTCCATCTGAGTTTTCCTTTTCTTCGATTAGCTACCTTACTAAGGCTAACGAGCTTAGGGTACTATACTAATTACCCTCAGTTGAAGGGAGAAGAGATGGAGTCGTGCCTTTTTCAAAGGTATTAGCTTGAAAGTAAAAAAGCCAACGGTTCGTCGAGGATTTGACACCGGGTTACGAATTTCATTCTCTAAGACGATAACCGTTTTGCCTTGCACTACCATTAAATTCTGCTGGTTTGGTGAGTATCTACTACAAAGCTAAAACTGCTCGATATCTCTAAAAAAAAAACTTAAGACAGTTACTACTGATTTAACAGCCAAAGAAGAATTGATAGCCTAAGATTATCGCGCTTAAAAGTAGCAACATGTTTTCGATAAGAAAGATAGTATTTAGGTCTGTGTCAACTCTCTCTCTCTCTCTCTCTCTCTCTCTCTCTCTCTCTCTCTCTCTCTCTCTTCTCCCAACGGTTTTCTTTCTGTATAGCTAAAGCGGTAAACTGATTTTTTATACTCTATTTCTTTCTTCCCGATACCAACGAAGAGGCGAATAAACATTTTTATTAGCGAACCAACACGGTGTTTTGTATGTTCATCCCTTTTTCTCACGGCTAGGTTACAACAGGGGTCCGACTGACACTTAAAGCGTAGTGCTATACTCATAGATCCGTTAAAACCATTATGTTACAAATGCTGGTTGGTTGGTTGGATTTTTTACAGTATATCAACCTTTGTAGGTTATTTAATGCCAAATCCATTTTATGCAAATACTCAGCTCTATTTCAAATAATTCAGTTTAGCATGAATAAACAGTTTAATTGTCAAAACAGTTCTACTTCAGCTAATTTAGTTTAGTATAAGTACATATTTTGTTTACTCATAGATAAATGTTAAAACAGTTCAAAATTAAGCAATTCAGTTTAGTGTGAGTACAGTTTCAATGTCAAAAACAGTTTCATTTCAAACAATTCAGTTTAGCATAAGCACGCTGTTTAAATGTAAGAACAGTTTAATTGTCAAAGACATTTCTATTTAAGCTATTCAGTTTAGTCAAACAGTTCTAATTCAAACAATTCAGTTTAGCACAAATATGCCCTATAGTTCTTTTTAACCCATAGATAGTGCCCTATCAGGTGCTACTATTCCGGCCCTGAGTGAACCTGGAAGCAATAGCAATGAAGGGGGTGCTCTACATTCCCCAAAGCTCCAGCATCACTTGAACGTCACCATCAGATTGTTTAGTGTTATATCCAGGACACTCGTTGGGGGGGAGGTCTAACCCTTCTACAGAGAAGCAGTCGGTGTATTCTACATCCTCAGCCGACTGATCAACAAATGTTTGTGTAGTGCCATAACCCTACAAGGGTCTACCGAGAACCGTGGTGGTGCAAACGTTTATTTAGTGACGTAATATTATAAACATAAATTTGAGAACCACAATGTTACAAACTTCTATTAGGTGTCCTGGTAGCATTACAATTGGGAAAGGCATGAATCCCCTAATTCCCTCTAGCAATGGGTTGAGAAGTACCCCTGGTGTTCTTCTATTTGCATAAGATAACTCACGAAGGTTGGTTGTGATTAAACAAAGAAACCAAACCAAAGAAAACCAATATAAATCAGAGATTAGTTTTATAACTATCATGTGCCTCGCATGATGTAATGGTTTGTGAGCTCAGTTAATAGAGTATTTCAAGTGACTTTGAGCCTCACTGGGACATCCAAACTTATGACCTTGTGACAAATGAGACTAAACTGAGTCAATAATTTCAGATAAAGTTTAATAATAATACTCCTTTGTAGGATTTGAAACCAAGAGTACTATAATTCCACGCTGTATTGTGTTGCCAGCAATACAGCGTGTAATAAATAAGAAACAATGACATAAAGATGACAGATGAGAACTCATGTCAAAAATAGAATTTCAACACAATATATCAATGCACTTGTAAAATCGATAACTGCTTTAATACGAGAGATACAGAAAAGATTTCACTGACGTGCTGCTCAGGAAATAATGGTGTTGTGTTACTAAGATTCTTACACAGTGTTTAATTCAGCGCTGGGAATTTAAACACTTCTTTAATATGTATTTGGTGATGGATTAATATTTATGCTTTTATTAGTTTCTTCTAAAAGCATCGATTTTTCTCTTTCACTTTCCCCTTTTTTTCTTTTTTCTTTGGTTTTTTTTTTTTGGTTTTTTTTTTTTTCAAATATTTCCATTTGCTACTAAGCAACAGATTGCTTGTCTATAGCATATCCTCGTGACTGGTTTTGTCTGAAGTTATGGGTAGACTTATACGTTTGCCTTCTTTATTTAACGGCATATCAACTTTCGTGGGCGATTCAATGCCAAAGCCATCTTTTTAGAAGAACAGTACTGATACTATTTAGCCTAAGTATTGGCTAGATAGTAGCACTATTGTTGGACTACAGGAATGGCTTTGGCTTTAAATATCCCACGAAGATTGATATGCCATTAAACAAAGAAACAAAACCATCTCTCTCTCTCTCTCTCTCTCTCTCTCTCTCTCTCTCTCTCTCTCTCTCTCTCTCTCTGAAGCCGTAAAAACAGAAAGAAATGAACAATGGACTCAACGTACGAGTTGTCTTCGTTCTTTTAGAAACTGTCTCTTCTTGTATCTTTTATTTATTTCTCGTTCCTCAATCCGTTCTTCTCCTCGTACCCCAGCTACAAAACGAGAAAAGACAAAATCACGAAATCCGGGATATATATATATATATATATATATATATATATATATATATATATATATAATGATTTTAATATATTGGAATTATAGATTGTCTCTAAAACTATGAAAATAGTTTTGATACATTCGAATACTAAAGCCATTTCCTTATCATTTGCTCCAGGTTGTTGTCCTTATTTCACACGAAGTAAAATGAGGCCTGTTTCATGATTATAGGTTTTTTTTAATCCCAAACCAAAAAGTAATCGATGTTTAAGCACCAATAAGAATAAAGAACTAGATTTCAAAAGTTTATTTACAAGACGGCTAGACTCTTAATACTCGCTAGAAAGACTGGCGCAACAGAGTCTTTCTGTGAAGCAATCGGTAACAACATTTGTCGTGGTAAGTTTAGTGAAATATCGTTAATAATTAAAATGGACAAACTGGCGCCTCTTGGGATGTTTTTAATTTGTTTTGTTTTGTCTTGTTCTTGTATTTAGTCAAATGTCCGTACACTTGACAATCGATCACATTATGCTTTCTGAGAAATGTAGCCTCTTTTTCGAAAGTAGTTTGGTCGAAAAGTTGGCAGACATAAAACAAAAGAATAACAGTAAAATCTCCGGGGAATATATTCACTGATCTTTTTTTTATTATTATTTCTTCTCTTCTCAGGTCTTTTTTATTTTGTCTTTTTTTTTTTTCCTAACTTCACGCGTTTTCTTTCCAGACATAAGATCATTTGATATTTAATTTGTTTATACACATGAGTTATGATATCTCTACGCACCCCCTGAGTCAAGTTTTTCAAACTCTTTATCGCCGTATCAAGATATGAACTTATTGATCCACCCTCCTCTGTCTACACACACACATATATATATATATATATATATATATATATATATGTATATGTGTGTGTGTGTGTGTGCGAAATGCTCAATTTTTTTGTTTTTTCGGTAATTTATTCAGCTATTTTACAAATAAAAGGAAACTTTAAGAGAGAAATTGAATCTCTCCTAATAGCAGCACAAAACAACGCCGTAAGAACCAATCATATCAAAGAGAGAATAGATAAGACTCAACAAAATAGCAAATGCAGGCTATGTGGTGACAGAGATGAAACCATCAATCACATAATAAGCGAATACTGCAATTTTTAAGCGGAGTTTAACAGGTTTGAATTCAGAGTTTTCCTTCTCCTAGACTAGTTGCCTCACCAAGGCTGAAGAACCCAGTCTGCCCTACTATTTACCCATAGCTGGAGGGAGAAGAATTGGATTCATACCTTTCCCACGGGTATTAGTGCTATGTGAAATGCAATCAGTCTCGTCCAGGATTTGAACTCGTATCGCCGTGTTCATTTCCTACGACGATAACCATTACACTTGTACACTCAACTTAGAGAAGGGTTCACGTAAAACGGGTAGACCGACTCAGGCATAAGAATTTCATCAAAAGAACCTTGGGGGTCATAAATAAAAGAAAGTGTCATCTAGTGGATTTTGCCGTTCTAGCGGGTCCTGGAACGGAAAAATCCACTGGCTGATGAGCGAAATTGAAGGAAAATAAAAGAAAATGAAAAGATAAACACATTTTTGGATCTAGCTGAAAAAATTCCGGAACATGAGAGTGACTGTGATACCAATTTTACTTGGTACACTTGAAATGTTCTCCTTAAGCTTGGAAAAGAGATTGGAGGAGGTGAAGATCAGAAACTGAATGGAGAAAAACCAAGCCACAAAGCTGTTAGAATTAGCTTGAAGACTTAAAAGAATTCAAGGAACCTGATTAGAATTATAGTTTGTCAGACTCTGGACGAAAACCATCAGTATCAGCTGGCGTGGAAAAACTCACGGGGGTGCGCCATCCCGGGTAAAGCTGAAAGAAAGCGAAAAGAGAGATAAGTACCAAGGCTTTGCTAGAGAATTGAAAATACTACGGAACACGAAAATGACAGTGATACCAATTGTAATTGGCGCACTCACTACAGTCGCCACAGGATTAGTGCAAGGACTGGAGGACTTAGAAATGAGAGAACGAGTGGAGAACATCCAAACTACAGCATTGTTGAAATCGACCAGAATACTAAGATGAGTCCTGGAGACTTGAAGAGATTTGCTGTGATCCCAGGCTACAGTGAAAACCATCGGCTAACACTGGTGTGAAAAACTCTCAAAAGATAATAATAATAATAATAATAATAATTCGACCATACGAACAAATGGTATATGTACAACACGGAGTCTGTCTTGGAGAATAAGACGCACGAACTCCACTGGGATTTTGAGATACAAACGGATCACCTTATCCCGTCCAGACGACCAAAACTTATAATAATCACCAAAAAAAAAAAAAAAAAAGAGAAGCTGCAGAATTGTGAACAGAGTAAAATTGAAAGAAAGCAAAAAGAAGGATAAGTACCGCGACCTTGTAAGGGAATTTTAAAAAATATGGAACATGAATGTAACGGTTATACCAATTGTAATTGGTGCTCTTGGTACAGTTACTAAAAAAATTGGTAAAAGGACAAGAGGATTTGGAAATAAGAGGACGAGTGGAGACAATCCAAACTATGGCATTGCTGAGATCGGTTAGAATTCTGAGAAGATTCGTGGAGACTTGTTGTTACTCAGACTCCAGAGAAAAACCATCAGCTAGCTAACGCTGATGTTAAAAATTCTCAAGGAGTAAAAATAATACTAAAAACTGAAGGAAATCGAAAAAATAGATATGTACATAGACCTTGCTAAAGAACTGAAAATACTATGGAACAGGAAAGTGACGGTGATACTACTTGTAATTGGCGCACTCTACAGTCACCACAGGATTGGAACAAGGACTAGCGGACTTAGAAATAAGAGGACGAATGAAGACCATCCAAACTACAGCATTGTTGAGATCGGCCAGATTACTAAGAAGAGTCCTGAGGATTTGAGGAGAATCGCTGTCACTCAGATCTAAGGGGAAAACCATCCGCTAACGCTGGTGTGAAACACTCTCGAATGAATAAAATAATGATAATGTACACAAATCAGAATCCTTTCTAGAAAATGTGTCGCATAAAATGGAATTTTGAGATTCAAGCAGATCACCTCGTACTTGCCGAAAGACCAGATTAATTAACGATAAAAAAGAACTAGTAATTAAGTGGATTTTACGTTTCCCGCTGATCACAGTGTGAAAATAATTTTTAAAAAAACAGAAAAGATAGAGAAGGACTAGGACCTTGCCTGAGAACTAAGAAAAATGTGGAACATAAGGATGACAGTAGTACCATTTGTTGTTGGTACCCTTGGAACGGTCTCCAATGGCTTGGAAAAGGGATTGGAAGAACTAGAAATCGGACGAAGAATAAAGACCATCCTGACAATATAATTGTTAAAATCGGCCAGAATACTCACAGGAGTCCTGGAGACTGAAGGAGACTTGCTGTCACTCAGACTCCAATGAAAGACTACCAGCTAACGTTGGTGTAAAAACTCACGGAGAGTAAAATAGCAAAACAATTTCTAGTTTCAGACATGGACTTTCGGAAAACACATTTAGGTTTTCCTACCACGAATGTGTCTATTTTAGGCCAATTGACGGTCTCCGATTGGCAGATAAGATTTTCTCCTTTCATTCTTTATCTGAATGAGCCAAAAAGCATTTTCTGTAGGATTGAATGTGCATTGTTCACTGAGGTTACCCTGCATTTACAGTAAAGGTCAATAAAATGCGAATATGAAAATGGCAAGGGATTGTTGAACCGAATTGATATCCCCTGGAGCCGGTGTCTATCTACAATGTTTCAGCCAAGTATACGTGTGACTAGTTAAAACAATAAAGAAAAAGATGATCGTCAAAAAGAATCTTTAGATATTTTTTTTTTTTTTTTAGTTTCAAAGAAGTTAAATTATTTACTCTCACCTAAAAGTATCGGACGCTCTCCCACCCTGACTATGGAATTCAGAACACGCTGACTGCTCCCTCAGCAGGAAAGTTAGACCCCTCAGAAAGCCGTGACCTGGGTATGGCACTAAACTGCATCTAGTGGTGAGGCTCCAGTTGTAGATATATGGGGACTGTGAACTGCCCTTTCATTGATATTACGCCCAGCTTTACTCTGTCCTCTCAGTATAAAATTACCCTTGACGGGTTGATATCCCGTTAAAATCCGTCAATCTCGAACTCTCTAAAAAAAACCAGACATATTCTATTTTGCAAAGGCTGTATTCGCTTCGAGTAGGGAGCAACACTCTTCTCCTTGAATTTTAGTTCACCAATAAAAGATTTTCACTTGGCTCATTTATGAGATAAAACTTGAAACATTTTTTTCTCCCTGCTGCAAAAATGATAGATTACGCGATGGGACTCTTTTAATCAAATTGCACAACGAAATATATACGAAATATATATATATATACATATATATGTGTGTGTGTGTGTGTGTGTGTGTGTGTGTGTGTGTGACGATTGGATATAAATATTCTATTCATAACATTTTTTTTACTTATGTTATTTTCTACTTATACAGTGGATTTGGGATTTGGATAAATGAGTGTCTTCAGGTGAATTTTAATGTATAAAATGGAAAAAGAGTCAGAGCAGGTAGGGTATCACAAAATATATAAATGATAACCATGTTCCACTCACACACTCACAGACACAGACACACACACACACACACACACATATATATATATGTATGATTGAATGTGCTATATTTATATAACTATATTTAGGAACAAATCGAAGGATAAATTAGCTGAAAGAAATACACACGCTCACACACACACACACACACACATATATATGTATATTCTGAAGTAATTTTATCTAAGGTATATAGACACATACATATATAGTAACAGAAATTAGTATATATATATATATATATATATATATATATATATATATATATTGTTTGCTATATTTATGAATAATGTTTGATATCCAAGTTAGAATAACGTAAACACAGACTACATGGTGCCTACAAATTTCTTTCAAATGCAATCATCGGACCGAAATAGATAGATAGATAGATAGATAGATAGATAGATAGATATACATTCTCTATCACCGATATTGAGTACTATTTTTTATAAATATTGCAGTACAGCAAACTATATATAAATAAATATATGTATCTATATAGTTTGTTATATATATATATATATATATATATATATATATATATATATATGTCTGAACATTCAATAAGAACAACCCATTGCTATCCACGGAAATAACAAAAATCGAGATCAACATAAAAACAACGATAGAAATAAAAACATACCAGATACAACAAATATCATTAAAAGCAAATGACAACCAAAAAACGTAAAACACACTACGTTAATCTAAAATTGGGGAAAACACAATGCATTGAGTCTCAAACTGCAAAAATTAAAAAAGCAGCATTCATAATTAATAGGAATTAAGGTGCAATTCGAAAAGATTACTCTATATAATCAAACGCACAAGCTACCATAAGTATACATTGTCTGCACTCAAGCACTGAACAACAGAATCTCTTTACATAAAAGCAACATTAATTCACCAGAAAATAGAAAACCTTATGTATTAAAACACGTTTATGAATGCAGCAATGGAAACTTTAAAATAATGCCAATATACCAGACAGATGGCTACTCATTACTCCAAATGAAAGAAAAAATTCATATAAATTTAAACCAGCATTAAACATAGCTTAACAGACATACGTAGGCTAGCTTAAAATACATCTATTTATGAAGTCAAATGCATTCTCACGTACACTAAATCAACCCAATGTTCTTGAAAAGACATATATGTGTATGTATACAAAGGTGTACATGCATGTATACGTGTGTATACAAAGAAAGAGAGAGAGAGAGAAGGAAAAAATGAAGGACAAAGGTGGATAAAATTCACCCCTGAAAATAAGTGTGTACATGTCCGTGTAAACATGAGTGTATAAGCATATTTAAGTCTGTACACACATACTCACATACGCAGGATACATACTTCTTTATAAATAAAATTGATTGGACCAGACGTCTTCACGGACAATTAACTGCATAGAACATTCTCAGGTACAAATGTGGAATTAAACAAAATCACGAGCCTTTCATTGCCATTACTTCCAGGTTGACACTAACTCTGAGTGATAGTACCAGTTAGGGTTCCATTTATGAGACAAATATAACTGTTTCATCATTTAACTGTATGCAAACAAATGACTGGTGTTAAATTTAATTGTTAGTGTTAGATAAGAATACGTGAAACGATTTAACTGTTTTGTTTGGTTTGGTTTTATGGTATATCAACCATTGTAGGTTATTTAATGCCAAATGCTATATACATATAGATTAAATATTTATGATTTGTGAACACATTTTGTGAGTAACATTTTTAAACGTGCCTACGCTCATTGTTTTACACACAATTAAATGGTTCCAACTATTGCTATGTATCATTAAAAATTCAATTAAACTTCAGTCATTTGTTTCTGCACATGAAAATAGGTCAAACAGTTCTATTTCTAACAATTCAATATAGCAAAAGTCATTTGTTTTCACACAGTTTAAATGTCAAACCGTTCAATTTAATCCATAGATAGAACCCTATCAGGTGCTGCCACTCCAGTCCAAAGTCGACCTGGGAGTAATGGCAATGAAGGGGTACTCCACATCCTCCAAAGCTCCAGCATTATTTGAGCTCCATCATCAGATTGTTTAATGTCATAATCAGGACTTTCATTCGAGGAGTCTACCTCTCTTCAGAGATGCAGTCCGTTATTTTAGAGCCACAGCCGACCGGGTTGCATTTAACTGTGTGCACACAAATGAGCTCTGCCTTTGTTAAAATATTATCAACAAATTATTCGTTTACAAATGATATGTATATATATATATATATATATATATATATATATATATATATATATATATATATATATATATATATGAAAAAAGTTCTATCACTGATATTGAGCACTATTTGATAATACCGCAAAATTTCTCCACCATTAACTCACCAAGTGAGCAAGTGATAACCATAAACCATAAACCATTACACTATATATATATATATGTATATATATATATATATATATATATGTGTGTGTGTGTGTGTGTGTGTGTGTGTGTGAACTGGGTTTGGCATTAAATAACTTACAAGAGGTCATACGCCATAAAATCCAACCAACTAACCTTTCAAAAATCATACGTTCGTATGTTTGAAAAAAGAAGGATGAATATTTCTCAGATTGAAAGGGACTGTAATTAAGCGTTCTTTTTTTCCAGCAAAACCTTATTTCGCATCATCGACGGGGATCAGAATACACTGAGTATATCCCCTCTAGTGGATTAAGGCCTTCACCAGAAATGGTGTCCTGTGTATGACACTAAACTGCATCTGATGGTATGGCTCCAATTTTGGAGATCTGGAGACCTCTTCATTGCCATTACTCCCAGGTCCCCCTCTGACCTGGGGTGGTAGCACTTGTTTGGATACATTCTATTAGTCTGTTCAAAAATTATTTGTATTCAATAGGGTCATGTGCAAAAAAAATGCACTTCTTAAGAAACAATTATTAAAAATGTAGATATATTTCTTATCTCAATATATAAAATAACCTGAGATGGGTTTGACACGCCGTTGAAATCAAACAATCAATCAAAAATATATTTCTTTTATTAACGTTATTCGGGTGTTTCAAGCGAAATTTAATTCTAGTCACGCTTTATGCAAGAGATGAACCTGTTCTTTTTTTAATATATCTGTGCACATATACATGTATTATCTTCAGGTTTTCAATAGGACTGTAATCTGAAGATTTTGCAGACCAATCCTTAACTGTATCACTTAAGCATTTAAACCATTCCTTTAGGACTTTAACATAATGAATAGTTGCAGTGTCCTGTTTTGTCGGTGATTATATGGAATACAAGTAAGTTTACGATCGTAGTCGTGGGTGTCCCAAAGGCTCCCCTTTCACTAGCTACTACACCGAAGTGTAGGGGACGGTGGTACTCCTTTCTCTGGATTGTTCTACTTTACCCTTGATACTCACATTATAATGCTGAGTGTTAAGCAAGGAGGTATCAAGTACCATTTTAGTCTTTGGTATGACCCGATCTGGGATTGAACCTCGGTCTCCCGGACAATTGGCGAACACTCTACCCATTACTTTTCCCTAAATCCTCCTTTTCACACAGCTCATTTTATTGCTATCCGTTAGTTTTTTATCCAGCTTTACAATTAGACTGTTTCTCGGGGAAAAAAAGACAGCGGTAAATTTCAGATGGCGTTCCTTTTCATTTCTTAATGTCAGAAATTTTCGAATCCTTCTCAAAATTGCTAATGGTGATTCATTTTCTGTGTGTGTGTGTGTGAGAGAGAGAGAGAGAGAGAGAGAGAGAGAGAGAGAGAGAGGGAGATGTATGTGAATGTGTGTGCATGACGCACCATCGCAGTGTTAGCTTATTAATATATTTACGTAATACTGTTGCTGTCTTGATAATAAACCAAGACTCTAAATTTTCTCTGTGGCCATATTATGAAGTCATTTATTTCGCAGATGATAATATTGTCCCTTTCAAAAAATTAAAAAGTTATCTGATTATTCAATTATCATCTTTGCCAAAAAGTCAAAACCTATGCGAGGAGAGTGATTGTTAAAAGCGCTGGATTGTAGAATCGTAGAAAGCGAGTTCAAACTCCAGTCGCGCGATTACGTTCACTTTCGGGTGAATACCCTTGGGAAAGGTATGAACCCCCTTATCCTACCAGCAATGGGTTAAATAGTATCACTACTATCCTTCTAAAAAAAAGAATGGAAATGGCATTAATTACTGTTATGGTACCCAACCTGCGGTCGGTAATAAACTCTTTCGTGACTATTAATACCGGGCACTGTACTTACACCCGGCGAACTCTTGGCAGTCGAACTGACTTCGAACTCCTTGTACATATGTTGTATTATACTTCATTAATATACTTTGTTCCACACAAACCCGAGTTGTGTTATTCTTCCGGACCTGTTACTGGTCCACAACAATAACCCGAGAAGTTTGATATGCCATTAAATAACAAACAAACAAATGAAGCTATATTAATAAATCAATACGTTTGGTTGGGTTTCTCTCTTTAATGACATATTAACCTTCGTTTAATGCCAAAGCTATTTTTATAGATGAACAATAATGGTACTATTTAATCCATAGTTGGGACGATAAAGGGGTTCATACCTTTCCCAAGAGTACTTGTCCTAAAGTGAGCTTAACAGTACGACTAGAGTTCGAACTCGCATACTACGATGTCCTAGTCCATCACGTTAGCCACTACGCCACAGGAACTCCCTAATTAAATCCCTAGCCTAATGATAAAGATTGTTTATTTTGTAAGACACATTAATTTTTCAGCATAATTTCCTTCTTCGTAAATTCTTTTAACTCAACGCTTCTCCATTATTTCCGTTGAACATTATCTGCTGAAAATTTAATGCCAAAATTCAGCTAATATCAACCGAATTACCCACCCAAACATGGGGTGGATCTAAACTTCTGAAAAAATTCACTTGAAAGAATTTGGGATACTGATAGATTTCATGATGCCCTTCTGTAGCTTCTAATCTTTTACTATGGTTATGTGATCACGTCTTTTATTTGGTAGGCGATACCATTAAGTGTGTCCGTGTGCATGTGTGGGAGGTGAATCTGATTGTGAGGGCGTCGATGCACAATAGCAGTGTTAGCATATTAATATATTAACGTTATACTGTCGGGACATAGCTGGTCTTTATTGGCGTGCCGCTTCTAGGATTTGTTCGAAACAGTTCATAGCTTTCCTTTGTTGTTTTCATCGAGTTTTTTGAAGCTATCATTTTCGCATAGCAATCTAAAGACATACGCGTATTTTTTTTGTTTTGTTTTTGTTTTTTGTTGTTGTTTTTTTTTTTTTGTTTGCTTGATTTTTTTTTTTTTGTTTTTAGTTTGTTTGGGATTTTTTTATTGTTTTATTTTTTACTACTTGTACAACGTTGAGATAACTTTTTTTTTCAGTTAGGTCATCGTTTTCTCTTTTTTAACGATTTTATCGATAAACTCTTAAGAGAATAATCAGCCCGTCTTGTTTGGTTTTTATTTTTTATTTTTTTTACCAGCAGAACAACCCACTGTAGCCAGGATTTAATAAAAGGAAGAAAGAAAGATCAATGAAATGCTATGCTTACATTGTTTTTTTAAATAACATGATTAAATATAATTGTAAAAATATATTTCTGCTTCTTCTCTTCTAAAAATCCGAGATAATCCACTTCAGTGAATTTAGGAAATGTATAATTCAAAGCGTTTCACTATTTGCGAAGTAAATTCAAGGTAAGCATTAACAATAAAGAAACTTGAATTTATTTTTGCTTTAATTTTCACTCTACATCAGAAATACACAAACAAATTTAAAACAATCACCCAATAGCATTGTTCACCCCGTCGGCTCGGGCTGTAGAATATGCCGACTGCACCTTTACTGAAAGACAAGACCTCCACCGTCAATAGGGCCATTTATTGCTGGTGGGTGACGGCTAATATTCACTGAGGACGGGATTCTAGTGGTTGTGGTAGTAAGTGACCTGCACCGCACCACTTAGGTCCTTATTTGGGCTTGATAGGGGTCGGAGAAGTCAGATCCGATGAATTGGCTGATTTTGTCAAGCCGTAGCACCTATGTAATTAAGTCCCAACTGTATTTTGGCCCAGTCGGCTGGAGCTCTAGAATACACCGAGTACCTCTCTGCAAAGGCGTAAGATTCCCCTGACAAGTGCCCTGGATATGACACTAAACAATCAGATGGTGAGGCTCTAGTAATGCTGGAGGTTTTGGGAATGCGAAGTACCCCTCCATTGCCATTACACCCAGATCCACTCTGGCTCGTAGTGGTAGCATCTGATAAGGTCCTATCTATGGATCAAATAGAACTAAACTGTGCTAAACATAATTGTTTGAAATAGAAATGTTTGGATATTTAACTGTGCAAATAAATAACTGATGTTTAATTGAATTGTTAGTGACACACTGCAATACTTAGAATCATTCAAATTTTTTGACTAAATTGAAGAGCTTGAAATAGAACTGTTTTGACATTTAAACTGTGTACTTAGGCTAAACTGAATTGTTTGAAATATAACTATTTATATGTATAAAAATGGATGTGGCATTAAATAACCTATAATGGTTGATATGCCATAAAACAAAACAAAACCTAGTTGACTGTATTTTTCAATTTGTTCTAATGACAAACAAACACTCAACTCTTTTTATCTTAAAGGTGCTAGAAGGCGATGGCTGAAGGTTAACTGCGTCCCGAGAGACAGTCAACGAAAATTAATATCAATA
Organism: Sepioteuthis lessoniana; assembly: GCA_963585895.1. Lineage (NCBI taxonomy): Eukaryota > Metazoa > Mollusca > Cephalopoda > Myopsida > Loliginidae > Sepioteuthis > Sepioteuthis lessoniana. The sequence continues at coordinate 30,677,944 of OY757906.1, forward strand.
GCCATGAAAATCATACATAAAAAACAAGATTTGGCATTAAATAGCCCACAAAGGTTAATATGCCATTAAACAAAATGACCAACCAACCAACTAAAATTTTCAATTAGCTTTTGTCTTGCGCTTAAACAATTCCTTTAATAAAAAGAATATTCACCTACAAACTATTAACTATTATACAAAAAGAACAAGATTTGACATTGATTAGCCCACAAGGTTGATATACAATTAATCAAAATAACCAACTACCATTTGTAACGTCTACACACCAATTTGACAGTCACCGGTAAAAGGAAAACATGATTATCCAAGTAGCGATGAGGCAAAGCTAAGAAAAGAAAAAGGAAGGAAACAAAGAGAAAAAAAGAAGAAAGATGGACAACATATCTGTCATCTAATCAAAATAGTTGTAGAAATATTAAGTAGTTTTGTTTGTTTGTTTGTTTGTATATATATATATATATATATGTGTGTGTGTGTGCGTGCGTATATATATATATGTATTTGTGTGTGTATATATATATATGTGTGTGTGTGTGTGTATATATATATATATATGTGTGTGTGGGTGTGGGTGGGTGTGTATATATATATATGTGTGTGTGTACGTGTATGTGTGTGTGTGTGTGTTTATATATATATATATATATATATATATATGTGTGTGACTTCTATCGCATTATTTAAAAGGATAAAATAAATCAATGATATTTTACAACAAAAAATAGGTGTCGCATTATATTCGGGATCGCCTTGTAATCAATTAAATATTGTATGTGTAGCCGAGAAGTTTATCTTCGAGATAATTCACTTGAATAAATTCAAGAAACCCTTTGATCCTATGAGGTCTTTGTATATTTTACTGGAGTGACGTGAACTTACTTGTGCTTTCGTTTAGCAGACGATGCCTTCGTCACCTCATCGAACCTGTGTTTAAAAGGGTTGCTATGTCAAACTATGATGGAATTTAGAAAGTAGACGTTTACAAAAGTAATATACTTATTATTTATTCTGCTCTAAATAGGTGTACCTTTTAAATATTCAATAATATGAATTAAATATAGCCAGCCACACACGAAATCGACCGGACTTCCTAAAAACAATGAATATGATAAAAAGAAAACACCAAAAAAATTCTATGTATACATATTTATGAGCGCGAGAAGTAGGGGAAAAGTCATTTCTACAAAACTAAAAAGCATTTAAAAATATTTCTGGACAGAATATTAAAAACATTCTCTACAACTAAATTACCTAAATTCAATCTTTTCTCTTTTATATACATGTATGTATGTATGTATGCGTATGTGCTCATACACCTATATATATATATATATATATATATATATATATATATATATATATATATATATATATATATCATAAAGATTAATTTCTCAAACACTCGCGGAAATACAGCATCCAAATATGTCTCTTAAATTCACAGGGCTAATCTCTTTAGGCCTGTGCGATGGGTATTTGAATAATTCGATTGAGGGTTAATTAAATTACTTTGAATTCCATTCGAATCTTATACTATACAAAGTGACTCTAAATGTTATATGAGTAATTATCAGATATCATTAAAAACAAAACAAGGACGTGCCCGTGGTGTAATGGTTATCCTCATAGGAAATGGACACGGTGATACGAGTTCAAATCCTGGACGAGACTGATAGCATTTCACATAGCATTAATACCCTTGGGAAAGGTATGAATCCAATTATTCTCCCTCCAGCTATTGGTAAATAGTAGGACAGACTAGGTTCTTCAGCCTTGGTGAGGCAACTAGTCTAGAAGCAGGAAAACTCTGAATTCCAACCTGTTAAACTCCGCTTAAAAATTGACCTTGTGTCATATCCTGCCCGAGCGGAGGGGTTGGTAAATATGATTAAAAACAAAACAAAATCTATTTCTTTAATGATCACACCAAGGAATGATATCCTTTTCATTCGGAATAGGTTTTTTTATCTTTATTTTATGTTTGTTTTGTTTTTTTCTCTACGTGTGTGTGTGGAGCATCATTATGTACCCAGGGATTTTTTCAAGCTGTCCTTGTATCGCCTCTTTGGTGCCACTCTGTCGCAATGGTCATGGAGAGTTCGCTGAGCAAGTGATGATCCCTCATCCGGAAGACATCCTACTCAGAGGAGCCGGGACTTCAGTAGTGTGGTTTCAATACTAGTGATCTTCGCCTATTCAAGAATATCAGTATTGGTTACGAAGTCACGCCAGTGGATGTTGAGGATAATCATATTTACCAACCCCTCCGCTCGGGCAGGATATGACACAAGGTCAATTTTTTTAAATTGAGATAAGGATAATGCAGTACTCTTTTCGAGGTGCATTCTGTGTTTTTCAAACTGACTTATAGCCCCTAAAGCTGGGAAGCCTCTATCAAAACGGTACCTGATTATGAATCCGTCCCCATCAATATTTTCTGTAGCCTGTTTGAAAAGATATAAGGACTCGTAAAAATACTTATACACACTCACAAACACATATGTGTGTGTGTGTGTGTGTGTGTGTGTATAAGGGGGAAATTCGTTTATAAAGTAAAATATCCTTTGGCCTAACAGGTTTTCGACGTTCCTTGCTGGTTTATTCGTATCTATTTTGCTATTTTGATACCTAGATAATGACGTCAAAAATTTATTTGAAATATTGTCAAAAATAGTATTAAATATATATGTGTGTTTCTATGTGTGTGTGTGTGTGTGTGGTTCCAAATTGTATAGGGGGTGTCCTCGTGGTGTAATGGTTAAAGCGATGGACTGCGGGATCGTAGTAAGCGAGTTCGTACTCCAGTCGCGCTATTACGTTCACTTTCGGGCAAATACCCTTGGGAAAGGTATGAATCCCCTTATCCTCCCAGCTATGGGTTGAATAGTACCACAACTGTTCTTCTAGGAGAATGGCTTTGGAATTAAATAACCTAAAAAGAGTTGATATGCCATTAAACAAAGAAACCAAACCAAACCAAATTGTATGTTACTTTTCTGACATACCCAAACTTTCGGTGATTATCTTCCAAACACTGTCTTTTTTCATGTCCAGCTGACTTGAACAGTCAACCGATGATTTCCAAGCACTAACTTCCGTAACCGCTCGATGTTGATCTGTCCCGTAAGCTGAAGGCCTCCCGCTTCTAAAGTCTCCTTTCACTTCCTCATTTTGAACCTCTTTTGCCACTCAAAAACATGTGAGCACGACATGGTGTTATCTTCATATTCTTGCTGAAGCAGTTCAAGTACTTGTGGCGAAGTTTTCCTCAACCGGATCAAAAATTTCAAGTTTATTTGTTCCTCGATGTTCATAGCTGAATAACCTGAAACAGAGACGATGTCATAAAAAAACATATGAAAAAATACAATTGTTGCTGAAAGCCAAGATTTCAGATGCATACTCCCAAGATATCATTGTAGATGATAACACAATTTGCTTATTCCTTTTTCTCCTATAACTCATACGGCACACCTAGTCCCGTTACTTTTCAGACAGACGTCGTTCTTTAACAATTACATGATCTGGTGTTGTCAAACATTAAATTTCGATTAATAGTTTCACAGAAACTAATAAATGGATATTATTTTCAGTACGACACTCCTTTTATGCGTGTGCACAAGAGAGAGAGAGAGTGGGGGAGAGAGAAAAAAACTGATAGACAAAGGAATGAAAAGGAGAAAATTTTTAAATTATTTCAGTTTTGCAGGTTTTGAGGACGGGGGTTATATCGAATTTTTCAAATATACTACACGATTTGTTTTAACCTGCACCGCTTTTTTTTTCGAACTTTTCTCGTTATTTATCTGCTTTTGCGACAATTTTACATAGACTGTTATGGAATTTCTCGTAAGTTTTTTTCTGCAGATATTACTTTAAAACTAAACCGTCAACTGAGTCTAGAAATTCGTGAAATGTCCAGGTGTGCAATTATATTCACAGTAACAAAAAAAGCAGTCTTCAGCTGCATAACAACATACTCACTATCAATGTATATGATGCACTTTTATAAATCATCATCTGCTTTCTCACAAACACTGCGTATTGTCCTTTATATATTGTGTTGTTTTTTTTTTAGTAAAAGTTTTGTCTGACCTAAAATCACAAATCTATAACACTTCATGACGATTGAAGCTATTTACATCAATAATGGTCTTCGAGATAAGCTTGCTAACCATTACTCTACTGTAGTGGCTTCCTTGTTTGTTTGTTCGTTTGTTTGTGTTGTATCGTGGTAAGGAAAAGATACTCAATGAAATAATGTTATTTGTCTATTAACTCAAGTATTACAGTCCGACTAGTATTATAAGTCTCGCGCTGTTGGTGTTACGTCCGAAGTTGGTCTTACCACTGACCGACATCCGTCAGAGCTATCTCTCTGCTTCTCTATCTGCTCCTGCTTCTCCGTGCTTTATAAAGACAGCGTCTTTTATACTTCCGCGATACAGGAAGTCACGTGGTACGAGCCACTATACAACAGTTTTCTTTTTGTTTTTTGTTGGCATATCAACCTTCGTGAATTATCTAAAGCGAATGTTATTCTTGTAAAAGAAAAATAGTATTGCTATTTAACCCATAACTGTGGAACATAAAGGGTTCATGCCTTTCACAAGGGTATTAGTCAGAAAGTTAACCTAATAGCATGACTGTGGTTTGAACTCTCTTACAACGAGGTCACTGTCAAACACATTAACCACTTCGCTACGTGAACTCCCCTGCCTCTTATCCACGGTAAGACATCAAATGTTATTGATATGTACATTGTATTGGTTAAACTGGCCATCTGCTGGATGTAACAGAAGATCAATTTTTAAGCGAAGTTTGAACTCAGAGTTTTCCTTCTCCTGGACTAGTTGCCGAATCAAGACAAAAGAATCAAATCTTCTCAACTATTTATCCATAGCTAAAGGAATAACAGCTGAATTCCTTCCTTTTACAAGTATATAAACATGGAGTGAAACGTGGGTAGCCTCGTCCCGGTTTCATTTCCTACGACGATTACACTTATGCTCAGAGCTGGCTCTAGGATGTATGGGGTCCTATTAAAAAATTTTTATAGTAACCTCTACCCTGAAAATGGAAATACAGGGTCTAATTGAAAAACTGAGGCCCTCTACCGGACAAAAAGGAACTATGGGGCCCAATTAAAAAAATGTTAGTGGGCTCACTACCAAACTAAAAAGGAAAAATAGGGCCAAAGTAGAAACTTTTAATGAGTCCCTCTACCCAACAAAAAAGGAAGTACAGGGTCCATTTAGAAAATTTTTTCTGAGGTCTTCTCCTCTACGAAAAAGGAAGTATGAAACCCAATTATAAAATTGTTAAAAGGGCCTTCTACCCAACGAAAGAGAAAGTATGGTTTCTAATTAGAAAATTGTTTATGGGATCTTCAACCGAATAAAAAAGGAAGTACAGGGCCTAATTAGAAAATTGTTTGCTGGTTCCCTTTTTTACAAGAAAATTCAGGACCCAATGAGAAAATTCTTTGTGGTGCCTTCCACTCAACAACAAAAAAAAAAGGAAATGCGGAACCAATCAGACTGATCTGCTCATAAATTGTCAGCACCACCTCTGTAGAACACCGAGTGTGGATTAAGTGTACTGTTCTTAGACCCCATTTTTTAATCAGGGATCTCTGGCAAAGCTCCTAATATTAATGATATGTACTACTTGAACTTTAGTCTGGTACAGACCCGCAAGTATGATGAACTCTGAAAAAATAAAATTTATTACAATATAGTGTCATAGGTATTTACAGTGAACCAAACCTAGATCCCCTTGTGAGGCTTGAGACTATTTTCATTTGTAATAGTCTGTGAGGTAAGCTTGGTAACCAATTTTCCACAACAAGGCACCCAATGTTACTATTATTCATTTAGCTTTGTCTAACACATCTCCCTATCAGAGTGGGGGTTAAGATACGCTGTATCCTCTGCAGGGGGATAAGAGCCCCCGAAAAGTAATGTTCTGTTTAGGACACTAAAATTCATCTGAAGGTGAGGCTAAAGATCCGTAGCTCTGGGAGCGTGGTGTACTCATTCGTTGCCAGTATACCCAGGTTCACTCTGATCCAAAATGGTTATAAAAGTTAGAGTCCCCTCTATAGGTCAAATAGATCTGTTTAAAAATTATTCACATTCAATAATACTGCGTACAAAAAAAACTTTTAAGAGACAACTATACAAAAAATGTAAGTATGAACGTACAATAAACGCGATTCCTTAACCTCTCAGAATAAAATAACCCTACGTTAAAATCAGTCAATAAAATAGTCCAACAATCATATAAGCATAGAGGACTGAATGAGAATTATTTGTTCACTAAGCTTTTTTATTCTGAAACCATAATGATAGGCAGAATTATCAAAATTAATTTAGTATGGTAAAAAGGTATAATATTTGGGCTTCATTTAAGAATCAAAATACTAAACCATTGTTTAAACAATTAGTTATTGCTCTTTAAGTTCCAAGGAGTTTCAAATAAAATAGCCGATATTTCTTAAGCTTTGAATTTTCGAACATTTGACATTGCGATATATTTTGTGGGTTATGCTTTGTAAATACAGTCCCCCGTGGTAAGATCGTTAACGTGATGGACTGTGACATCATCGTAAAAGATTTCGATCTCCAGTCACGCTATTATTTTCACTTTCGAACAAATACCACTGGCAAAAGTATTGACACCTTTACCCCCACTATATATATATATATATATATATATATATACGTGTGTGTGCATATATATGTTGCTATCATATATAGAGAGAGAAAGAGAGGGAGACAGAGAGACATATGAGGGTCATTCAATGAATAAGGTGAGTTTGACCTGAGGGGTTGGCAATAAGAAGCACTGTTTACACTTCCACCTTTTTCAAGAAAATCAACAGCGATTAGGTCCTTTCTTGTCCCAAAAAACTACCTGCATGACCTTCTTTATTGTCCGCTCCGCCCGGAATTTTTTTCTTTGCTAGGAAGTCTCTTTTCGGCAAACCCATGTTCAGTTCTTTTTAAAACATTTCCCAATATATATGTATATTTACCACATTCGGCCTAATACCCTTGGAAAATATAGGAACCTTCTTATCTCTCCTCCAGCTCTGGGTTAAATATTACTACTACTGTCCTTCTGTAAAGATGGCCTTGGCATTAAATAACCCACGAAGGTTGATATGCCGTTGAACAAAGAAACTTAAACAACACCGCCAACCCATCACTCAGATAACAAATAAGTCTTTTTCTTTTCTTTTTCTTTTCTTTTTCTTTTTCTTTTCTTTTTCTTTTCTTTTCTTTTTCTTTTTCTTTTCTTTTCTTTTTCTTTTCTTTTTCTTTTTCTTTTCTTTTCTTTTTCTTTTTCTTTTTCTTTTCTTTTTCTTTTCTTTTTCTTTTCTTTTCTTTTTCTTTTCTTTTTCTTTTCTTTTCTTTTCTTTTTCTTTTTCTTTTTTCTTTTTTGTTAATACTGACTGTCGTGTTATGATCCAAATAAATGTTTCACATAGTCACATGGTCAGCGGTGATTGCAAAGTCAGCGAGACTATTTGTCCACTTGGGAGGAAAACATACAAAAACACTACTCAATTTTTAACGTTAGGACCTTCCGTAGTCTTATTCTCTCTCCGTTCACAATGTAAGGCAGTGAAAGCAAGAAGTAACCGACAACGGATACTGCATAGAAGCTTCTTAGTTATTTGAAAGAACAGGCTGGTCTCGAATCTTTGTTCTTGTTCTCACACCAGCCCCCCTAAAAGAAAATAGATGCTGAATCACAAAATCCGTGATATATGTATATATATAAGCAAAAGTAAAGTTGGCGACCTAAGTTGAGGATGACCCGAAGGCTCCCTTTTCAAAAGCTATTACACTGAGGTGTAAGAGAGGGCTCTACTCCTTTCCCTGGATTGCTCCACTTTACCCTTGATCCTTACCTTATAATGCGGAGTGTTAAGCAAGGCAGTATCAAGTACCATTTTGAGTCTTTGGTATGACTTGACCTGGGTTTGAACCCCGGTCTCCAGGACCATTGGTGAACACTCTTCTCATTAGGCCAATGACCCGGTTATATATATATATATATATATATATATATATATATATAATAGTGTATAATCCGAGAACAATAGTCCAAGGTTTAGACTTATTTTGTCGTAATCTAAGGTTGATTGGAATTTCCTTTAAGTGCTCAATGACGACGACTATCGGATATATGATTAATTTTCGATTAAAAATATGCCGAAAATTACATGCAGAGCGAAAACATTTTTTTTTAATTTGACGAAAAATCTTCCATTTAGTGTTTCCATCATAAATTTATTTCTGGTCCTTATGACCTTCATCAGATGGAGTTAATACAATGGTGCTTTGGCTATTCGCGAGACAGCCTATCATCATTTCTACCGCGAGTGGGTGACACTTTTAAATAGTGATGATGCAAGACCGATCACTGCGTTGTAGATCCAGCGTATCATGTTACTGCCAGCGCATTTAAATGGAGTTTGAATGCATTCGCTCATAATGCTGCGTTACGTCTTCTCATAATCAAGGTAACCTATGCAGCCTATTTGCTTTAGCTTGCTGCATCAACTAAGTTAGAGTAAATATGGGATCCATCATTCTTTAGTTCTTACGAAAGTCTACTTACTTGCTCCGTTGGCTGTGGGTCATTAAAATGTTCTGCCAGTCCGGTGACGATGAAATTGATGAATAGCTTATAGAGATGAGACAAAAAGAAAATGAGTGATAGTTTCTCAGATCTTTTTTATCGTTCGTTTTTGTGAAGCCAAAATGAATTTCGGCTTCTTCCACAATGTGGGTATTTTCGAAGGGTACTACGAGGGCTTTCCATTGTAGCTACGACGCATTCCCAAATATTTCTGTTGTTGCTATTCTATCTTTTCCTGGAGTTTTGTCACTTTTCATCATCGAGAAGGACATTCTCGATCTCACAAACTATGATTGATGACATCGTCTCCACTGATATGTGAGGCTATCTGTCACTGTGTGCTCGTCGCTGTTCTTAAGCGTCCTTACTTCTATTTTAACCTTCTTTATATTTCTAATTCACAATCCCCTGTCTTGATTATGAGGAGGTCTTCGACAGTGTAGAGATTAATGTTGTGCTAAGTTCGCTGAAAATTCAACAGCTACGAAAAGCCGGACATATTGTAAGGTTTATTGACAACAGGTGAACCTGTGCAGTTGTTTAGTGGTATCCGAGAGACGGAAAACCACTACTCAGAATTCCTCCACGACGATGGAGAGACGAAAAAATCAAAGGATTCGGGCCAAAATAAAGGAGGATGACATCAAAAATGAAATGGAAGTGCAATGTGGTCAACGATTTGAAGATCGTCAGTCAAACAAACAATAAGAAAAATATCTACACTAACATATTTTTCCTTAACTGTATGAATTAGACATCTGAAAATATTTTCGATGTTTCGATGATTAAGAAAAAAAAAACAGTGTGAACTGTGACACTATGAGTTGAATATATGCACATACATGTATACACACGTGTTTGTGCACCCATACATGTGTGCGTGTGTGTGTATATATATACGCCCACGCACGTGTGTGTGCACACACACACACCTACACACACACACACACACACATATATACACACATATATATGTGACAAGATGAGTTAGATTCGGCCTGGGTATCAAATTTCAAATGTTAAGAAAAACCCATTAACTAGATTAAGGAAATCTAGATAAGAAAATGTTTATACATATGGCCACGGACGTGGGTAAGTGTTAAGTACTTGTCAGGTACTGGTCAAAAACTTAAAATGGTCTGAATTTAATGTCCCTCTATCGGAGACGGCCAGGCTAGAAATTATTTTTATGTCCAGTTTTTAAAGAGAGAAATTGCCCCCACCAAAAAAAATTGTATAGGTCTATTCGTGGGTGTCCCTTGGCTGGAAATAATAATGAAACATTCTGTATATATACAGGTGCGTTTTGGGTCCTAGCAGTTAGACTTAGTTTGGGTTCGAGGAAAGTTGATTAGGCCGGAGCAAAGAACAACGAACTGTGACATTACCAGCCGGACCCAGTTAGTTAAGATAATCTTTTGCCAGCCAAAACTCAACCTAGAACTAATTATCCACAAAGTGGCGTTCTAACCACAAAGTTGTTGTGTTTTTTTTTCTTTTCCCTGTGAACCTGCCTCTCGCTCGATCCGGCCAGACATAAGTTCTCGACATGGGGTTAGTAACTTATGCAACGAACTGCAGAGGTGGGTATTCTAACAGAACTACTCGAATCAGCGTAATGAAAAACTTCTATAATTTGATGCTTTAAAGAATATTTTTTGCTGAATTGATTTTTCTTGTGACTTTAATAATATTGCATTATTTCCGATATGCTTACTACTGACTGTAGATGAAAAATACACATGTCAAAAATAACTGACACCGATTCCAATAATTAGATGGGAGTTCCCGTGACGTAGTGGTTAGTTTGCTGGATTATGACATCGTTGTATCCGAGTTCGAACTTAAGATTTGACCATACTACCAAATGTTATATAAACAAACCAGAAATCTCCAAGAAAATGAGACGTATATAATTCTTTAGGATTTTGAAATACAAATAGATCACTTAATTCCAGCCTTAAGAATTGGGCAAATCTTAATCAACAAAATAGAAAAGAATTTGACATCTAGTGAATTTTGCTGTTCCAGTGGTACACAGAGGGAAAATGAAAAGAAGTGAAAAGCTGAAAAAATAATTGGATCTTGTCAGAGAGCTGAAAATACTATGAGACATATGGGTGACGTCGATACCAATAGTGGTTGATGCTCTTGGAATGGTGTCCAAAGACTTAGAAAGGAGACTAGAGGAACTGAAGATCAGAGGAAGAATCAAGACCATTTAGACAACAATATTGTTGAGATTGGTTAGAATACTTAGAAGAGTTCTGTAGACCTAAGGAGACTTGCTGTCACTCACGCCTCAGTGAAAATATATCAGTTAAAACTGGTGTGAAAAAGTCACAAAGAGTAAAATTTCCGAATGCTCAACTACGCAATCCACTGCTCTTAACCTGATAATGATTGCGCCTCTTATTTTTACGACCCTCACTGTGTAAATACACAAGATCCTCAACTATAATGGCTGTATTGGGTCCAATCTTTTCAGCTGGGACCTTATACTTTTTGACTGTATGGGTCTTTTACCTTGTGAAATCTATGTACTTTTTGAACATCAATTGTTGACCATTGACAGGAATCTAATCGTTCGTATCCTGATCTCGTTGGGACCACATCTCTCGAGCAGACAAGTGAAAAAAATGAGACACCTTAAAAATTCCACCGTACCAGTAATGGTGGGAGTATAGGTATGATCAAGAAAAGGACAGATAAAAAACATTAACAAGAAACCTGGCAGTCCTAAAAAAATTGCTCTTTGCAAAACTGCACTTCTCCTTAGAAGAGTATAACTAATATGATGGGAAGAGTAACACCCAAAAGAACCAGCAATTACCTTCCCTCACCCTAGGTCTTGTGTAAAGACCTGATGAATGATTGTAAGAAATAAATAATAATTTGGTAAAACCTCAAAAAATGCACAAACTAGACTAGAATATTGGTAAAGCCCTGGGAAACAGTGGAGACTAGTTGTCGCTTTGATTTCAGTATTATTTTTCTATCTGTAACAACATCATTACAACGTAACATGAAATGAAGGTAACAAGGCCACTGTGTAGCAATTGCAGATCCACCAGTCTTAAAAAATAACGTTTCAACTGCAAATGCATGGTGTGCACCAGTTCAAGCCATGATCGTAACTGATTGTATCTGGAAAAATTATAAGACATTAGCTAGAAGGAGATACCATTACTGCTTGCCAAAATTCGTTTTCGTCACACAAGTGACAGTTTAAATGTGTGAGGTATTTTTGCTGTTCCCAGTAGAATCAGATTCTTCTAAATTCAATCTCCCTCTCTCTCTCTCTATCTATCTATCTATCTATCTATCGTATTGACTGGAAAATCTATTCATTTGATCGATTTTAATTCTCTTAACACTGTTCCATAGTTAACACTCAGTAATATGGGTCGGGGCGTTTCGAATATTGGTTGAGCCAAATTACAATCTTTTGAAGTCTATCACGAAGTACAATTCCAATCATTCAAGAATTTCCTTCACCCCGACTTCCTCCTCTAACCCCTCTCATTCCTATCTTCCCATCGGCTTCGTACCATCTATTTCTCATTTCCTCTTCCTTCCCCTCCCCTTTTTCTCTCTCTCTCTCTCTTCTTTCTCTTTCTTTTTATTTTTCATCACCCACCCCACCAGTTTTTCTCCTTCCTTTGTTCTTTACCCTCTCTCTCTCTCTCTATCTCTCTCTCTTAGTTTTATCCCTCATCCTAGTTGTCCTGCTTTTTCTTTTTCTTCCTTATACATCTATCACGTCTATTTCTTTCTTCCCGGTTTTTCTTTTTGTTTTTCTTCTTCCATCCTCTCTATCTCTCTCTCTCTCTCTCCTACCCTCTACTTCTTTTTTAACTTTTTACTTTTTGTTTTTTCTTTCCTCTCTCTCTCTCTCTCTTCTTCTTCTTCTTTCTTTCTTTCTTTTTACTTCAACTCCTCTTTTCATAACCCTTTCCCTTCACTTATTCAACCAATATTATTCACCTAAAGCCTTTCATCTTATCAATGTCTAAATTATGCTTTACCTACTTCAAAAGGCCACTGTCTCGTACTCAATTCGCAACATCTGCATACTCGATTGAACTGATCGTAAAAGAAATAATCTAGCCATCAAGTTTACGCAGCTAATCAATGTGGTATTAACTGTATTAATGGTAATAATGAGAATCTAGTTGACGAACTTAATGATGCCAATATATGATTATCTTATAAATATTTAGAAAGCTTGGTCTAGTCTGACAAAAGGCCACACAGAACTCACAACTCCAATGATAGTCTTTAAGAACAGTTGACTAATCATTACTCCACGACGGAATACTCTAAATATCAATAATCAAGCGAAAGCAAAGTTAGTTGTTATATGAGCATTTGAAACTGTTGGGTATCACCCACCTTTTCCTCACAATGAGCTAGTCTCTCTGCCATATATAGCAGTAGCAACTAATACAGGGCAGACAAGAAGGTGAAGAGCCGCTTCTTGTAACGGAAGCCAATACTATCGTTGGACTATATCCTTATTCTGTATTCACTAATTCCATGTTCTTGTCTGCTAACAGTCTCTCTATTTATATAATTTTTCCTGAGAACATAACTCTATTTCCTCACATATCGTGGTTTGTCCTTTATTTAATACAACAAGCGTTCACTAACCAGAACGCAACAGAAACAGACTTAAAAGTCTATTTACACTAAAACATTTTTTACATGTACGTTTGTAACATATTGACCTCCGACCCAGCCATCGATCAAGGAATAGGTGCATACGATCGAAGATATCAGGGTATAACCTTGACTGTGGACGGGTTGAATTGGGTGCAGATGTGACGCTCACAGGAAGTAGGTGGATGTCAAACAATTATATAACTGTTGCGTTCTGGTTAGTGAACGCTTGTAATATTAAATAAAGGACAAACCACGATATGAGAGGAAATAGAAATATATTCTCGGGATAGTATTTGCTTCCGTTAACACGGTAGCAAGTAAGGGGATCTAGTACGATCTCCAGTCTCCAACGCTCTAATACTATTCCTATAAGAAACTGCTCTTCACCTTCTAGTCTGCCCTGGTATCAGTAGCTACTGCTATATATGGCAGATAGACTAGTTCACTGTGTGGGAAAAGGTGGGTGATACCCAACAATAACCATGTGCGACAGGAAGTTCAGAGTTTGGAGTCAGTTGTTGCAGTTCGAGGCAGTGAGAACCAGCTCTCAGCAGAGGGCTGGGTCCTCAGGGCCCCCGGTTGAGCAGCCCAGCAGAACGAGAAAGAAGTGCTGCTAAAGACGAAGGAACTGGGGGTCAATATGTTGCAGTCTTTGTTCAGTCTCCAACTCACCTCTCACACATAACCCTTTCGTAACCCTTTCGCAACCATTTCGAATAAAGTGTGAGAGGTATATTTTTCTAAAGAAGTGTGTTAGTTCGTCATTATTGTGTTAACTATGTTTCTGCATGCATATGTGTATAGTTATATATGTATCATGATTGTGACTATGCAACACGTTACTCATTCTCCAGTAAAAAAAGTCCGGTGAAAAATGATGTTTAAAATACACAAATAGTTTAATGATAAATGAACCAGTGGACAGGGAGGTTAATGACGATACACAAGGCTTTGCATCCGAGAGATGACATAGATTGTATGTGTCCATAAAACAAGGAGGAACAGGACTCGCCAGCGTTGAAGATTGCATCGATTCATCAATACAACGTCTCAATGACTACATCGAAAAGAGCAAAGAAAGACTAATAACAGCTACAACAGTAACAACATAAAGCCACACAAAACAACAATAACTAGGAAATAGAAATGGGAAGAAAAACAACTGTTTAGAAATTTCAAGTGACAATATGGTGAAATCTCACGTGCCTACGAAAATAAAATCTTAAGAGAGACACTGAATCTCTTCGAACAGCGATACAAAACACTGCCATAAGGACCAGCTATATCTACGCGAAAATATCAAATGAAGGTTTTGTGGCAACAAAGACAAAACGATCGAGGACATAAGTGAATGTAGCAAACTATAAGAGGAGTATAAGACAAGACATGACATAGTGGGAAAGATGATCCGGTGGGAATTGTGCAAGAAATTGAATTTTGTCCACTCGACCAAATTGTATAAACACAAATCAGAACCTATTCTAGAAAATGAGGTGCATAAAATTCTCTGGGTTTTGAGATACAAACGGGTCAACAAATCCTGGCCAGTGTTGTATAGTCACAACCAACTATACGTACACATATACATGCAGAATCATAACGACGACACAATAAAGACGAGCGACACGGTTCTTTAGAAAAATATACCTCTCACTTTATTTGAAAGGGTTCAAAAGGGTTACTAAAGGTTTTACTGTGAGAGGTGAGTTGGAGACTAAACAGAACTGCAACATATTGATCCCCACTCTTATGGCCATAACAACGTTTCTTTCCCGTTCTCCTGGGCTGCTCGACCTGGGGTCTGGGGGGAGCCTCTCTGGGACATGGTCCTCATTCCAGCATCTTCTCTCCAACTGATCTGAGGCTCTGAACTCCAACTGCTCAATCGGGGGTCCTGAGGGCCCCCTCTGCTGGGTGCTGGTTCTCTCTACAGCATCTTATCTCCAACTCCAACTTCCTGTCGCCGGGGTTATATTATAATTTGACGTCCACTCTTCATCCTGCGAGCGTCACAAGTTCACACTCAGTTCAACCCCTCGACAGTCAAGGTTATATCCTGATATTCCTCGACCGGATGCACCTGTTATTTACACAGGTGCATTTCCTATTTTGAGAGCTTGGCCGGGCCGGAGGTCAATATGCAACAGCTGTGTTAATTAACAAAACAAAATTTGCAGTGGGTTATGCAGTCCCGGTAGATCAAAAAGTATAGATAAAAGAAAGCGAAAAGAGAAACAAGTACATTGGGGTGACGGTGTTACCAGTATTAATTATTACACTTGGAACGGTCTCCAAATGCTTAGAAAGAGGACTGGAAGAATGGAAAATTAGAGGAAGAATCGAGACAATCCAGACAACAGGATTGTTAAGATGGGTCAAAATACTGAACAGAGTCCTGGAGACCTGAGGATACTTGCTGTCACTCAACCTCCAGTGAAAGCTCACTGGCTAACACCGGTGTGAAAAACTCATAAGGAGTATAATAATAATCATAATAATTATAAAAATAGTTATATGGTGATAGAGACGAAACAATTGATCACATAATAAGCGAATGCAGCGAATTAGCATTGAAAGAGTATAAGACTAGACATGACAGGGTGGGTAAGATGATCCACTGGGGCACAACCTAGAATCTGTACGGGAAAATGAGACGCAGAAAGTTCTCTGGAATTTGGAAAGACAAGCGGATCACCTAATCTTAGCCAGATGACCAGACCTTATAATAATCAACAAAAAAAAAAAGAACTTGCAGAAGTATAGACTTTGCTGTCCAGGCTGACAACAAAGTAAAATTGAAAGAAAGCGAAAAGAAGGATAAGTACCCCGACCTTGTAGAGAACTTAAAAAAAACAACAACTGTGGAACATGAAAGTGGCTGTAATACCAATTTTAATTGGTGCTCTTGGTACAGTTACCAAAGGATTAGTACAAGGACTGGAGAACTGGACGAGTGGAGACTATTCAAACAACAGCATTATTGAGATCGGCCAGAATACTGAGAAGAGTCCAGGAGAATAGAGAAGAGTTCGAACTCCAGTGAAAGACCATCAGCTAACGCCGGTATGAAAAAAATCGCAGGAACTATAATAATAATAATAATAATAATAATAAGAAGAAGAAGAAGAAGAAGAAGAAGAAGAAGAAGAAGAAGAATATTCTATCCAAACTAACAGAAAAATAAAGAGCAATCGACCAGATATAGTGAGAACATTATACTTTTTAACTGACATGTCAGTGTCAATGCATAATAAGTTATCAGTCAAAGAATATGATGTAATAAGTAAATACAACGACCTGGTAATAGAAATTGAGAAAATATAGCACCTTAAAACTACCATCATGCCAGTAATAGTGGGAACCGTGGATGTGTTCAAGAAAGAGACAGATAAATACATTAATATGGGAGCTGGCAGTCCTAGCACCCATAAAATGAAAAAAATTACTTTGCGGAATTGCTCATCTTAGGAGAGGACTATTAATGCGACTAAAATATCACCTTAAAGAAGCCACAAAAAGCGTTAATGCATAGAATGCACAGAATAGAATCTCTTTTGATTTGAGCACCAAAAAAAAAATGCTATAAAGACTAGTTATATCATCACCCTATCGACTGGGACTATAGTACGCCGACTGCATTTGTGCAGAACGGTAAGACACCACACCAACGAGAGTCCTGATATGACACTAAACTGCATTAGATTGTGAGCATTAAGTCTTTGAGCTTTGGGAAATAAGTATAACGTTTTCATTACCATTACTCCCAAGTCCACTCTGACCCGGATTGTATGTACCGGTAAGGGTCCTATTTATGGGTCAGATAGAATAGGTCAAACATTTACTTAGGAATATTGCTATTTGAATCCATACAGCAGTGAGCAAAATATTCATATTACATAGGAATACTTCATGAATAGAATTATTAATGTTAAATAGCAATACTTAAAACTGCTTAACTATCTGCTAACAAAGGATTGATATCAAATAGAATTATTTTTGCTTGATAAGAATTCTTGAAACAGTTTGTGTGCTGACAAATGGGTTCGAACTACTCGTTTACAGTTACCGACAAACTATTCGATTACAAATTACATATATATATATATATATATATATAATTTTTTTCAAAATAAAAAACAACACTCGATTACATTAAGATGATAGATTTATTTCCATCCTATTAAAAAGCATTGATATTAGTCATATATATATATATATATATATATATAAAGGACTACGTGCTTAGAACATCGATCGATAAAATCAGAGAGAACGGCTTCGAGCTGACAAAGAAAAGCAGAAGGTACCCCGCAAAAACAATTACCGACGCCGACTAGGCTGATGACATAGCGTTACTAGCAAATACACCCAACCGAAAAACTACTGCATAGTGTGGAACGAGCCGCCGCAGGAATTGGCCTCTATGTCAATGCACACAAAACTAAATATATGTGCTTTAATCAAGCAGGCGACATTTCGACACTAGACGGAACCTCTCTGAAACTGGTTGACAAATTCACCTACCTAGGAAGCAGTGTCTCATCAACCAAAGAAGACATTGACACGCGGCTAACGAAGACATGGACAGCTATCGATAAGCTATCGGTCATATGGAAATCAGATAAAATGAAACGCAGTTTCTTCCAAGCAGCGGTTGTGTCGATACTGCTGTATGGATGCACCACTTGAACGCTAACAAAACGGCTGGAGAAGAAGCTAGACAGCAATTACACAAGAATGCAGCGAGCAATATTAAACAAGTCCCGGTGGCAACACCCCACAAAGCACCAACTATACGGCCACCTGCCACCCATCACGAAAGCTATCCAAGTCAGACGAGCCAGGCACGCAGGACGAGTTCATAACTGATGTACTCCTATGGACCCCCACATATGGACGAACTAAAGCAAGACGACCAGCTAGAACATACATATAGCAGCTATGTGAGGATACGGGATGTAGCCCTGAAGACCTACCGGAGGCGATGAACGAAGGGAAAAGTGTCGAGAGAGGGTCAGGAATATCCGTGCTAGCGGCACGACATGATGATGATGAGGATGAACTCACAAGGGTTGATATGCAATAAGATACCAACATACCACTAATTATATAAAAAATTGATAACACACAGGAAAATAGCAAGTGTAAACTATATGTTGACAAAGATGAAACAATTATAAACATAATTGAATGTAACAAACAACTACAAAAGAAATCGAAGAACAGATACAATAGGGTAGGAAAGGTGATCGATTGGTCGTTGTACAAGAAACTGAAATTTCACTATTTTATCAAATGTTATATTCACAAACCGGAATCTGTCTTTGAAATGAAAAATAAGATTCTCTGGAGCTTTGAATTACAAACGGATCCTCCTATCTAGGCTAAAAGACCAGACCTAGTTTTAATTAACAAGAAAAAAAACTATCACCTAGTGAGTTTAGCTATGTCAGGAGACAACAAAGTGAAAGTGAAAGTGAAAGAATGAGAAAAACTGGACAAATACCTGACCCTTTCCACTGCGCTGAAAGAGCTGTGAAATATGAAGGTAATAATGATACCAATCGTAGAAGAGCCTCTTGGAACACTCCCCGGAAACCCGGAAAAGAGACTCAATGAACTGGAGATTAAAGTGGGAATTGAAAACATCCAGACCACAGCGCTTCTAAAATCAAGTAGGATACTACGAATAATCCTGGAGACCAGAAGAGACTTGCTGTCACCCAGACCCCAGAGAAAAACCATCAGTTAATGCTGGTATGAAAATTTTTCAATAATGATAATGAAGCGCTCGGAATGTTCCCCACATGTTTGTTAAGGAGACTAGATGAGTTCGAAATTAGAAGACGAACTGATACCATCCAAAATACTGAACTAATAAGATCGGCCAGAATACTGAGAAAAGTCCTGAAGATTTGAGTAGACTGGCTGTGATTTAAACTCCAGTCAAAGTCCATCAGTTAACGCTGGTGTGAGAAATTTGAAAGGAATAATAATAATTATAATAATAATTCGTAACGGCCCCCGAAGACTTGGTAAGGGGACTGGAAGAGTTCAAAATCGAAGGACGTACTGAGACCATCCAAACTACAGCAGTAGAAAGAATACTGAGAAGAGTCCTGGATACCTGATGAGATTTGCTGTCACACTGACTCCAGTCAAAGATCACCAGCAAATGCTTGTGTGAAAAACTATCAAGTCTAGTCATAGATATTTTTAGACTTGTACGGGAAATATTATTTGGAGGAAAAAAATCATTATATTTGATAACATGAATCGTGCAATGACGAATAGGAATCGTTTTGTGAGAACGACGAAAGAAAGTCCCAGTCGATGGCACCTGTAAAGGTGAGCGATAAAACAGAGAAACGGGTCTTGAATAATAATACTCTGTCAGGTTCTTATTCAAATTATAATATTCTACCACACAGATACAGCTAAAGTGAAATCATTTCTTACACCATTTATAAATTTGATCTTTATTAAATCTTTTTTTTTTTTCCTTTTCTTATTTAGAATAGGTGCTCAACGTCAACCTGCAGAGCTAGTTAAAAACTTGAGATAATCGAGGTGAACGTAACCGCTCTTCGGCTGCCATGTTAGATATAGCTATGAAAAGAATGGAGGAGACAAGTAAATATTGACTATATATATGATAGAGTATTTTGCATTTGTGAACCAATTCATTTACACACTCACACACACACATATATATATATATATATATATATATATCAAAATGAATAAGTCTGCAAATGATTTCAAATTCGGTATTTATAGATGTATTCATTTATTATTCCATGTATTTGAACGACACGAATTTCAGACTTTCTCGTCCTCTTGAGGCATTTTAGATTTTCGGGAGTGTGTTTTTTTTCTTTATAGTAAAGGTTGTTTTGGTGGGTTGTTTTGATTTTGTTTGATTCTATGTTTTGTGTATGTGATTTTCCTACTGGAGGTAATTGTCCGTGAAGATTTTTGATTGTTTCCTTTATGGCTTTTTTGTCTTTCTCTCTTTTTACCTCTAGCCTATATAAATTTGTTTCTGTTTTGGGGAGTTTTTTGTTATTACTGTGTTTGTGTGTGTATATATATGTATTCTCTGTGTGTAAGAGGGTCCAATAGATGCGTGTATTATTTGTATCATTCTGTTTTGGTGACTGGTGTGTGCAAATGTATGTGTGTCTGTGTGTCTCTGCGTGTGCGTATGTTCGAGCATACGCACACGTATATATGTGTGTACACTCATACATATATATTCAGGGGCATCGGGTGGATTTAATGTGTCAAAATGTATCTATCTCCATAAATATATGTTTTGGGGCTAGTCGGTGTGTGAATATTTTTGAGTGTGTGTGTGTGTGTGTGTACGTGTGTGTGTGTGTGTCTCTCTCTCTCTCTCTCTATATATATATATAATGTGTGTGTGTGTGTCTCTCTCTCTCTCTATATATATATATATAATGTGTGTGTGTGTGTCTCTCTCTCTCTCTATATATATATATATAATGTGTGTGTGTGTATGTCTCTCTCTCTCTCCCTATATATATATATATATATATAATGTGTGTGTGTGTGTCTCTCTCTCTCTCTCTATATATATATATATATAATGTGTGTGTGTCTCTCTCTATATATATATATAATATGTGTGTGTGTGTGTGACCTGCTTTTTCCAGTGTCCCATTTTATAATGGGAGATTTATCCATTTCAACTTTATTAGCCATATATGTTTTGAAAATGCTGCGTTGTTCAGCGATTATGGTTTTACTATCTATTTTCCCTACTCAATTCAGTGTCATCGATGTATAACGTTTCATCATAATTGTTATTTTCTTCCTTTCTAACAACGATTTTTTTTATATCAGATTCTCAATTAAGCAATTACCTTTCAAAAGGTATCTAGTTTTAATTCAGCAGCTGCATCTATCATTTTAATAATTACCATTTTGATTTAATCTTTTAAAATCATATCTGCTTATAATATATTTTGTTATTGTTCCTACAACGATAACTCAAAAACGAATATATCGATGCTCAGAGAAAGAAAAATTATTATTTTCTGTTGTCTTAGCTAAGTTTATGGTTATACCAACTCCGTTCAGTGTTATATAATTGCGGAAGGATTTTTGTAATTATAATTTTTCGTTGATAATATCTTATCTTTCGGTTTACTTAGGCTTAGAACCTTTCGGCTTAGTGCACGGGTAGGGGCACACATTGAGCGCAGGTATTCACGCTCGTGCGGGGAGGATGTGACAATCACAAATGTTATAATAAAAACTCCAGATAGGAAATGAGACAGGGGATGTGAATGACGTCATGCCTGGAAGCGATGGGCAGGGATTCTTGGATATTTTGAAAAAAGCAGTTAGTTGAGATTTGAGACTGGACGAAGCGAGTTGGGATTCGAATCTCAGCGAGGCCAGTGCAGTTGTTTGCTGCGGGATGCGCGTGCGTTTGTTGGGTCAGTGAGTTGAGAGCTGACGCTGGACGAACAGTCAACATAGTAGAAATTGTGTCTCTCTCCCCTCTTGTCGAAAACCTAAAAGTCAAGAAGGTGATAAAAGTTTCGTACCTGAACTACCGAGAGTCGTCAGTGTTTCGGGATTCCTATGCATAGGTAATGTTACATCAGTAGCACCGATGTATAACTTTTAATCATTGTTGTTTTCTTCTTGGGGTAGTCCCCGTGGTGTAGTGGGTACCATACTGGACTGCGACATCGTAGTTAGCGAGTTTGAAATCTAGTCACGCTATTACATTCACTTTCGGAGTAATACCCTAGAAAAAAGACTGAACCCCTTAGCCTCTCAGCTATGAGTTAAATAGTATCATTGTTGTTCTACAAGGATGAAAAATAATTCAAGAAGGTTGATATGCCACTAATGGCTTTATGTACCACATAGTCAATTAAACATGTTTTAAATTATATTCTGTATCGTTCTTATTTGAATAATAATATTCTGTCTCATTCCTATTGGAATAATAATAGTTTCATTCCTATTTAAATTATCATATTCTGTATCGTTCTTATTTGAATAATAATATTCTGCCTCATTCCTATTGGAATAATAATAGTCTCATTCCTATTTAAATTATCATATTCTATCTCGTTCTTATCAAAATAAGAATATTCTCTCTCATTCTTATTTGAATTACCATATATTATCTCGCTCCTATTTAAATAATATTTTATCGTTTTACACTATTTATAAGTTTTATCAATACAAATTTTACCCTTTCAATTACTTTTTCTTCGTTGTAGAGAGAAATTGTGGCGCGTTCCACTGCACCCCCGGGCAGGAGTGTGTTGAAATCAACCCAAATCAATATGAGTGTGTTTGTCGTATCGCTTGTAAGAAGCACAATCGTCCTGTGTGCGGTAGTGATGGCGTTACGTACGCAAACCATTGCGAACTGCACAGAACGGCATGTGTTGAAGAGAAAAAGATAAGGATTGTACATAGAAATAAGTGTCCAGGTAAGTCGATTTGAATATTTTCGTTGCATCCGTATCCACTTCTAAACCGATGGTTTTATATATATATATATATATATATATATATATATAAGTGAGAGAAAAATGAAATGAATCAGACAATTATTTTGAAAAGATAAACGGAAGAAAAAATTTTACTTTCTCCTGAATGAAACTGCGTTGTATTTATTTTGCCGACACGTGTTTTGACAAAAGTTTTGCCTCCATAGACGGTCCTATATCTAAAATATTTTAAGTATAAAAATAAGAATACGATGATAATAATAGAAAATATATTAAGCATGCAAGCCGAAAAGTCGTCTCTCTCTTTTTCTTTCTCTCTTTCTCTCTCTCTCTCTATATATATATATGTGTGTGTGTGTGTGTGGAGGAATGCTCGTGGCGTAGTGACTAAGGTTCTGCATTT
The DNA here is from genome assembly GCA_963585895.1 of Sepioteuthis lessoniana. Taxonomy (NCBI): domain Eukaryota; kingdom Metazoa; phylum Mollusca; class Cephalopoda; order Myopsida; family Loliginidae; genus Sepioteuthis; species Sepioteuthis lessoniana. Next base: position 30,701,173 of record OY757906.1, read on the forward strand.
GGCATCGTAATAAGTGAGTTTAAACTCCAGTCGTGCTATAACGTTCACCTTCCGGCTAATAAAAGGATGGCTAAGGCATTAAATAACTCGCAAAGATTAATATGCCATTAAACAAAGAAATCACACCATATCTGTGTGTGTGTGTGTGTGTGTGTGTGTGTGTGTGTGTGTGTGTGTGTGTGTTATGAAGGATTTATCCAACCTCATACCAGGTCCGATTAGACATCAAGTCATTTTGATGCAGGAGGTGATGCACAGATTGGGAGTCACAAAAATTTCCCCTTTGGAGTGTCTCGGGAGTAAAGCAGGTATTGCCAGGTGGGAAGATCCCTTGGGAGCTGGTGATCAACTAAAGATGGCTCACCCAGTGCAACCACAACGGGGTCTGCGCGAGGGCAGCTAATCATATATAATATAATATAAAAAGATAAATTCAAATGAGAAAAGTTTACAAGAAAAAAATGCTTGACTCTACTACATCAGAGCAGGTATACAACCCCGAAAAATATCAAATTATGAACGCTAGAAGCCTGTTACTTTAAATTTCATTAGGTGAACTCAATCATCAGACGGAAGAGTGAGAAAATGAGCCAATCAGTTGTTATTGTAAGGTAGTGTAAAGTTACCGGTTAAGATGGAAGTACACACATACACAGACACACATACACACACACGCGCTCACATACATATAGGGCTGTCCAAATAAAGAAAAATAAATATAGAATCAGTTGGATGGTAAATAATTTATGAGAAATTCATTAATTTGGCAATACTTTGATATAAATTTGTCTCTTTTGTTCAGCAATTTTTTTTCAGCGTGTCCTTGGATAGATTCTCTTTTCTTCCAAACACAATATGCCGTACTTTTACCTACTTTATAAGCTTGGGTCATTTTTCACAATGTCACACTTTATTAAAAGAGATGTACTCGTTTCATTTACTGTTATATATATATATATATATATATGTTAGAAATATGTGTAAAGTTGGATAAATCAAACACTTAAATCAAATTTGGATGTGCACACAGATCCAAATTTTGAGTTAAGTGATTTATCCAACTTTCCACATATTTCAGTCATACTGTCAGATTCACAACAAATCTATCTTTTCAACGGATATATATATATATATATATATATATATATATATATATATATACGTGTGTGTGTATGTATGTGTGTGTGTGTGGGTGTATGTGTGTGTGTGTGTCTTTTCAATATATATATACATATATATATATATATATATATATATTAGGCTTCTTTTAATATTAATAATGGTGCAATACATTGACAAATTGATGGTATATCTATGGGTTCAGTTTTAGGTATGATATTTAGTAATTTTTACATGTCTAATCTAGAAAACAAAATATTCAATCACATAAAAAACATATCTATTTCCGCTATGTTGATGATATCCTTATTCCAGCAGATGGTACCGATGGAATTAAAAAAATACAAGAAACATTCCAAAATAACTCAGTCCTCAAATTTATTTATGCACTAAATATAAACAATAAAATTCCTTTTCTTGATGTACTAATTGATGCCAACAATGATTATTTTAACACTTCTATATATAAAAAAATATACGAGTAATAATTCATGTATTTTAAATAATAAAAGTGAATGTCCACACCGATACAAAATAGCTATCATAAAAAATCTGTTAAATCGCGCAAAACAAACCTCTTCATCCAATAAGATATTTCATAATGAATTAAAAGATATCAAAAAAACCCTTATCAACAACGGATTTCCAAACTACATAGTTGACGAAGAAATTAAACAAACGATTGACAATGAAAATAAAATAAATGATATAAGTTATGTTACATAAGATAATTATAATCATATTAATTTCATTTTATTGTAATCAAATGTATCCGAACCTTAGATTAGATGAAATACTCAAAAACATAATCCATAAATACGTATATATACCCCACAGACAATAGTAAAAGAATTAGATTTACAATTTACTATAAAAAATTTAAAGCATTATTTTAGTCATTAATAAAAATTCTTTCTCTCCCACAAAAGTAATGGAAAAAGCCAATGTTATTTATCAATTTAAATGTCCATTGGGAGAAGCATCTCCGACAATAAAAAACGGTAAGTTACATTGGTCCTACCACAACAAAATTATCAAGGAGGTTCACTCCACACCTTTCAGATTCTAGCGCCATATGACAACATTTAAAAAAATATAATTGTCTTAATGCAACAAATAGAAATATTTTTGTTAATATTACCAAAATACTCCATACAGACAATAATGTCAAAGAATTAAAAATCCTAGAAGCTTTGTAGATTAAATTTAGACAACCCACTATTTATAGAATTAACTTCGAAACTAGTGATAATATTCTAAGATGTCTAAAATAGAACAATCCATATTAGAAAAGACAGAACAAATTTTTTTCTACTTCATGTAATAGAAACATTTAAAAATAAACAGCCAATACCGCTTAACATCACCTTAGTGATGATAACAAGCCGCACTTTGGTGATAAAAACAAAAATGTAATAATAATTTTGTTTAAATATTAAACATCCTTAATTCAGAAATAAACATACATATTACTTTGATAATGGTTCTGATAAGAACCGAAAGTACTTGGTATACAACAGATAACTCCTTTAGTGAAACACTTAACAAATTTCAAGAGTGTGACATAAAAAAAACATAAATACTCTAGAAAGAAAAAAGAAAAAACTTCAAAATAACAAGGATTCCATTTTATTCAATCAAACTTCTTGATATATATATATATATATATATATATATATATATATATATATATATATATACATATATATATATATATATATATATATATATATATATATATATATATATATATTTACTAATCTAATATCTACCAGCAATCACGGTACCAGAAAAAACGAAAAAAATATATATAAATATATATATATATATAAATATATATATATATATATATATATATATATATATATATATATATATATATATTATAATGTAATTAGAAGAAAACTCAAACCTGGTTAACTTGTTTTTATAAATTCACTTCGGATGCTGACTGGATATTACTGATATATATATATATATATATATATATATAGAGAGAGAGAGAGAGATAGACAGAGAGAGAGAGATGGGGGAGAGAGAAATATACACACACGCACAAGGGCCATGTAATAAATAAGGTGAAATTTACCTATGAAGTTGGCAATAGGAAAAACTGCTGACAGTTGCACCTTTTTCAAAGAAATCAATAATCATTGGTCCTTTCAGATCTCAGAAGACTGTCCCTTTATTTACTGACCCCTGAATCTGAAATTTTTTCTTAACTGGTGAGTCAGCCATCGACGGTTTTTTCGACTCAGGCTTGTAATGGCAAATCCATGTTTATCCCTTTGTAAACATTTTTACTTAAACACATTACATTATTTAAATTTCATACAGTTTGCACTTCTTCGAGACCAAAAAGATTATGGAAGAACTCTGTTCAAGCGAGGAGGACTCTGATTTACTGCCATTTACAAAAGCCTCAAAACTAATATTTTTATGGGATTATAATGATTTTTGCAATAAACCAATACTAAACAATGCTGAATATTTTTTTAAATTCTGATTATAAATCTATTTCGCTTGTTTCAAAAGCGCCCTGTCGACAGGAGATGTAGAATATACCGACTGCATCTTTTCAGAGGGGTAAAACCCCGTCCCAACGAGTGACCTGGATATGACACTAAAAAACCTGATGGTGAGGCTCCAGTAATGCTGGAGTTTTGGGGAATGCAGAGTACCCTTCATTGCCATCGCTCCCTGGTATAATATGACCCGGAGTAGTAGCATCTGATAGGGTCCTATCTATGAGTCCAGTAGTTTGACAATTAAACTGGGTGCAAAAAAAAACTTTGATTTGTTAGAAATAGAACTGTTTGATCATTTAACTATGTGCAATGAAATGACCGACTTTTAACTAAATTGTTATTGATGCATATCAATACTTGAAACCATTCAACTTTGTTGACTTATGCTAAACCGAATAGTTAGAAATAGAACCGGTAGATCATTTAACTTTGTGTATTTACAAAATGTGTTTACAAATCATATACTTAATATATATGCGAAAACAGGATTTGGCATTAAAAAAAAATTATGGATTTTCCTTCGTTATTGAATGAACCTCGAACTTATTGACACGCAGGGAGAGAAAAAATCATTCAAAACGTAGAATTAAAAAATCAAAGCAAGCCAAATTCTCAAAGCCTTAATTGTAGGCAAAAGATTAGATCTACCAATCCATGAGTAAAAATTTTTATGCGGTTGAAAATGAAACCTAATTGGAAGGACCATAAACAAGTCACGATTTAAAAAATCAATTTCGTAAATTAATGATTTTGTGACCATAAATCAAGGGTCGACCCAGATGTGAAATTACATGACCTGTATAAGAATAGAAGAATGGGTCAAACATGTTTTTTCAATAATCAAATTACTATTACTCTCACTCACCAAACCAATATTTTGGTACTCAAGACCCAGGCTAACCCAAAGAATACACAAATTGGCCCCTACACTAACACGAAAAGGTGTTGTGAACTCGCTTGAATAATAAGATTGATCAAAATCGTTTTGTTTTTGCTTCCTTTTAATTTTATTCACAAGCGAAAAGAATGAAGAATCTGTTGATCCTCTAATCTCGGGGATCAAAGAGGAGAAAAATAACCTTCTTAAATTAGACCCTATGCTTCTGAGTCACCCTACTGATTGATACTTGAATAAGCTGGCTGCATCCCCTCTAAAGAGATGAATCCTTCAACAAAAATGGATATCCTTAGCATGTCACAAAACTGGACCAGATGATGAACTTCCAGTTTTTGAGATCTGGGTAGTGTTAGATACCCATTTATTGCCATTACTCCCAGATCCACTCTGACCCAGAGTGACAGCATCTGTTAGGGTCCTATCCATGGGTCAAATAGATCTGTTAGGGTCCTATCCATGGGTCAAATAGATCTGTAAGGGTCCTATCCATTGGTCAAATAGATCTGTTTGAAAATTGCTCTTATTTTATGGGAATACTTGATGACATATAACGGTAAGTTATTTGTATGAACCAATATTTGTAATTTTAAACTTGTCCATTTCCTCTGTTAGAAAAATATTCAACAAAATCTTCTGTTATTTCAAATGGTTACTTTTTGAGGTATTTGGAATTTACAAAAATGGACTAACTGAAGTTAGTGTGCAGATAAAACTGATATTTGCTTAAGACCTCTGAAATCAAATAAAACATTTTTCTTTTTGTCCATAATATATGATGAAACATGAGTAAAGGGAAGGATCTAACAATTCCTGAAAAACAGAAATCAACAAAGTTATTAAGAGAGGAAATGTCTACTTTGGATATATATAACTGTATGCAAAGGACTATTTCACTGGGCAACAAATTTTACTTTTTGAATGATGTCTAGATTTCTACAAGTGATTTAGGGTATTTTCGAACTGCTGAATCAGGAAATGGCATCCGTTTCTTTCCATCAGGTCGGAGTTTTGTGCTAAGCTGATTTGAAAAAAAATCAGATCTTGTGACAAAATCGATGACATTTTTGTGGCATTATCAGCTGATTATTGTCAACACATATCATCCGAAATATGTTTTTAAGAGAAAAATGTTTTGCCAAGAACATATATTGATTACTTGATAGAAAAATCGATTACTGTAAACTGAATGGTGGGCATTGATAAAACTAAGAACACGTAAATTGCATGGTTCTTCATCATTGTTCAAACTTCAGGGCTTGAACTTCCGTTTCTTCGAACTCCTGGAATGCTCAGCGGCAGGGAGGTCTCTCTTCAGATTCCAACAGTAGTCAGCCATCATGACTGCATCCCAATGACCTTGATACCTGGTCTCCATCTCTTTTAGGTCCTGATGGAATCTCTCCACCTGCTCGTCACTCATTGAACCCAGGTTCTCAGGAAACCGGGCCATATGTGAAAATAGGTAGTGCATTTTGACGCTCATGTTGCAGCTCAGGTTTCTGAAAGCAGTCAGCATGTTGTTGACAAGTTCTGCGTAGTTTCTGGCCTTATTATTGCCAAGAAAGTTCTTCACTACCAGAACAAATGCCTTCCACACTTCCAGCTCTACTTCGTTCATTGAGTTTTCGAACTCTGGATGTCTGAAGAGCTGCCGGATCTGATGACCGTCAAAGATACCAGCTTTAAACTTCTACATCGTCAAATCCTGGAAAAGCCTGGCACAAGTAAGTGAAGCAGTCACCATCCTTATCTAGAGCCTTGGTGAACTGCTTGATTAAGCCGAGCTTGATGTGCAGCAGTGGGAAGAGTATTCTGTCTCAGTCCACCAGAGGGTTGTTGATGATGTTCCTTTCTTTGCAAGGCACCAATTCCTCCCGCAAAGGCCAGTCCTTCTTTGTGTAATGCTGAGCACGGTCCCTACTATCCCACATGCACAGAAAACATGGTTTTATAACTTCAAACTGATCCCTTTTCGACATAATCACCCAGAACTATCGGACCTGTATACTTCTTGTCATTAAACTAATCATTTCCAATCAAAACAATTATTCGACATGGCATTTTACCCCCACCAACTTCTTCTAAAATGCTCCACACATGCGTACATGTGAACAAAAACGTAAAAAACGACATGTGGCCATAGCTAAAAAAAAGCCTGACCTGATTAAGCAAAACCAATGTGATTTTTGGATTCAGCGAATCAGATTCGTCCTAAATCAGCTAAAAAACGCAGACAACAAACTTGTTGTTGACCAGTATTTTTAAATAGACGTAATTACTTGAAACTATATAACTGTAAGCAAAGGACTATTATTAAATAGACGTAATTACTTAAAACTATATAACCGTAAGCAAAGGACTACTATTAAATAGAGGTAATTATATGAAACTATATAACTGTAAGCAAAGGACTATTATTAAATAGATGTAATTACTTGAAAGCATATAACTGTAAGCAAAGGACTATTATTAAATAGACGTAATTACTTAAAACTATATAACCGTAAGCAAAGGACTACTATTAAATAGAGGTAATTATATGAAACTATATAACTGTAAGCAAAGGACTATTATTAAATAGATGTAATTACTTGAAAGCATATAACTGTAAGCAAAGGACTATTATTAAATAGACGTAATTACTTAAAACAATATAACTGTAAGCAAAGGACTACTATTAAATAGACGTCATTATTTGAAACCATATAACTGTAAGCAAAGGACTATTATTAAATAGACGTAATTACTTGAAAGCATATAACTGTAAGCAAAGGATTATTATTAAATAAACGTAATTACTTGAAACTATATAACCGTAAGCAAAGGACTACTATTAAATAGACGTAATTATTTGAAACTATATAACTGTAAGCAAAGGACTATTATTAAATAGACGTAATTACTTGAAACTATATAACCGTAAGCAAAGGACTACTATTAAATAGACGTAATTATTTGAAACTATATAATTGTAAGCAAAGGACTATTATTAAATAGACGTAATTACTTGAAACTATATAACCGTAAGCAAAGGACTACTATTAAATAGACGTAATTACTTGAAACTATATAACCGTAAGCAAAGGACTATTATTAAATAGATGTAATTACTTGAAAGCATATAACTGTAAGCAAAGGACTATTATTAAATAGATGTAATTACTTGAAAGCATATAACTGTAAGCAAAGGACTATTATTAAATAGACGTAATTATTAGAAACTATATAACTGTAAGCAAAGGACTATTATTAAATAGACGTAATTACTTGAAACTATATAACGGTAAGCAAAGGACTACTATTAAATAGACGTAATTATTTGAAACTATATAACTGTAAGCAAAGGACTATTATTAGATAGATGTAATTACTTGAAAGCATATAACTGTAAGCAAAGGACTATTATCAAATAGACGTAATTACTTGAAACTATATAACTGTAAGCAAAGGACTACTATTAAATAGACGTCATTATTTGAAACCATATAACCGTAAGCAAAGGACTGCTATTAAATAGACGTAATTATTTGAAACCATATAACTGTAAACAAAGGACTATTATTAAACAGGCGTAATTATTTGAAACTATATAGTAATTAGTCTTACAAATCACAAAATAAATGGAATAATTTCTTTTAATTTTTCTCTAAAATCAAAAATTAATCTCAGTTCATAAACTTGTATCTTTGTATTTGTTTCTTCTAATCCACTGTTTCACCTAATTTAGTCGTTAAAAGTATATTAGCTCATCTGTTAATTAATCATCTAGAATTTTAGCTTTAAACCTCGACTTATACACGATTCTGCAGGCAATTAATACGTTTTTAGTGCGCCAGACTTGTATAATAAAAGATTTCCATCACCTATCCAACAATATCAACACATTTTATTTTAAATGTGAATGCTCGAAGAATCCTTCTTGATCATAGCCAGGAGTTTAACAGTTCATTAACATCATCTTTGTCAGACTTTTTCAAAGAAAAACAAAATGTGACGATGTTGTTCACCTCTTTTTCTCTCTCGAAATAATAAAGCCATTCTCAGCGAGTTGCTGCAAATGCCTTGGTAGTTTCTACCAATGAATGGGCTTCATTAAGCCACGTGACTTTCGCTGTTGTTGATTCGACAAATGTCAGTGGCAGCAATCAGAGTCGACAAATTACATGACATTCAGTCAATGGTTTCTCGTTGGAGGGAACGAAAACTGGGGCAAGGAAAAAAATGGCTTCTTATTGAAAGGCTGTAGAGGACATTTGAAAAGAAAGTAAGAGAAAAATAGAAAAAAAAAAACGAACTGATTAAAAAAAAGAGACACAATAAGAAAGAAATAGTAAATAAAAACTCGTCAATAAAATAAACAAATTTTGATAGATAGATAGATAGATGTGGACTGAAATAGATAACTTCGTTGCCTGGTTGGTAGGTTGGTTGGTTTATTGTGTCTTATGGCATATCGACCATAGTGGGTTATCTAATGCCAAATCCTGTTTATACATGATTTTAAAGAAAATAGTTTGTAAGTAACATTTTAAACGAAGACGTGGTCATTTATTTTCACACAGTAAGATAGTTTGCTTTTGTTTTCACACAGTTAAATGGTTTCCTGAATAGTAAATTATTAAATAGTTCTTTTGAGCCCATAGATGGGGTCCCAACAGGTACTACCACTCCGGGTCAGAGTGCACCTTAGAGTAATTACAATGAAAGAGTATTCCACATTCCCCAAAGGTTCAGGCCTGGAGCCTCACCATCAGATGGTTTAGTGTCATGTACAGGACCCTCATTGAGGAAGGGTCTTGCGCCCTCTGCAGAAATGCAGTCAGTATATTCTTCTGCTGCACCTGACTGGGCTACCAAATACGCACACACACACACACACACACACACACATATATATATATATATAGAGAGAGAGAGAGAGAGAGAGAGAAAGTGAAATAAATTTATTTATTTCTCTCTCTCTCTCTCTCTCTCTTTCTCTCTAGATAGATAGATAGATAGATAGATAGATAGAATCGGGAAGCGGGTATTAATAGGATGAAATCATTAATTGGATACAAGCAGTCTGAGATCGATAGAGAATTAGACTTAGAACGATAAATATCAAGCAAGAGATTGAAAGTGACTAGGAAAAATACATGACATTTTTTTGCGAATTAGCTGCTGATATGTGGTCTGCGTGTGCGATGTATGTTACAGGTGATGTGTGCATTCTTGACAACTAAACCTCAATCTGTTGTATCTTGCAATGTGTACTCTCTCACTCTCTCTCTCACTCTCTCTCTCTCTCTCACTCTCTTTCTCACCCTCACTCACTCTCACTCTCTTTCACAAACTCACTCTCACACTCAATCACTCTCACTCTTTCTCTCTCACTTTCTCTCACTCTCTCTCACTCTCTTTCTCACTCTCACTCTCTATCTCACTCACTCTCACTCTCATCCACTCTCTCTCTCACTCTCACTCACTCTTTTTCACTATCTCTCTATCTCAGTCACTCTCTCTCCCTCTCTCTTTCTCTCTCTCTCTCTCTCTGTCACTCTCTCTTTCTCTTTCTCTTTCTCTCTCTCTCTATCTCACTTACCCTCTCTCTCATTGAGCTAAGCTGAAAAGTCTGAACGTGATAAAGAATAAGTCGTATCTGTAAGAATTTATCGTCACAGTGACATGATTGTTTGCTGTGTTGCAGTTACAGCTGCAGAATGTGGACGGACGATGCTATACAACAAAATCCTCAGTCGACATCCATGCCCAGAAGAGGCGTTCGTAGCATCGCGGTTAAAGAATAAAATTGGCCAAAAATTGGCTTTGTAACGCATTCTACCTGTGATGGATGGGTTGGGTCATAATGTGCGATAATGAATCTCATGAAAATGTTTATTAATGTAACAGGTATCTGCACTGAAAATTAAATCGCCAAACCTAGTCCGAGTCTCGGTCAGATACATTTACATTCTTCTCATACTGGGGAAAAATAAGTCTAGAGTCACATCCTATCCGAGGAGAAAGAAACGGTTATATATATATATATATATATATATATATATATATATATATATAGTATTATTCGGTCCAGTTAAACCAGAGTTGGGAGTAATTCCTTCAGGACAAGAAAATCATTCAGGAGCTGAACATTTAAATTTTCCAGGTGGAGAGCTCAATGTAATTTTTTTTACAGAAACTGAAAAACAGGATGGAAATAAATTTATAATCCTAAAATAACCGGTCTTTGGTTTTTTCTTTAAAGATATATATATATATATATATATATATACATATATATATATATATATATATATATATTTGGAACAAATTATTTTATCAGGGAATATATATATATATATATATATATATATATATATATATACCCAGATAAAATAATTTCTGTTCCAATGCATCATTCAAACGACTGGTTTACCTTTAAATTTTCTCCGTCCTGTCAGCGGGCTTCGAGTAAGCTACATCACCACCAAAAAATGAGTATTCTAGGTTTGACTCTAAACTGCATCTGATGGTGAGGCTCCAGCTCTGGAGAAGTGGAATGTGTTGAGTACCCTTTTCATTACATTACTTTCATAACCTCTCCAACCCGGAATTTTTGGTTGGTTGGGTTTTATGGCATATCAACCATTGTAGGTTATTTAATCCCAAATTCTCTTCATAAAGTATATTAGATATATATATGATTTGTGAACACATTTAATAGATAACATTCTTAAACGAGCCTGAGCTCTTTTTTGCATACAGTTAAATGATTTCAAGTATCGCTGGATAACAATCACAATTTTAACATGTCATTAGTTAAAATGCAAAGTTTATTCTTTTTGATCCATAGATAGGACCCTATCAAGTGCTACCACTCCGAGCCAGAGTGAACCTGGGAGCAATGCTAATAAAAGAGTACTCTATATTCCCTAAATCTCTCAGGCGGGAGCCTCACTTCAGATGGTTTAATATCTGTTGTAGAGTAGCTGGCACCCTTTTGGCACTCTACCAGATGGACTGGCTCATAAATAGCCTACGATTAAGGACTTCGATGGTTGATTAATAAACTATTATCAAGTTGATCAATATTCGAACTGATCTTGCTTTGTTTGGCGATACAGCATTTTGACCCTCCTCTATTTCTTCTCAGTTCCTACGTTAATTGTTTGTAAGTTATTGTACTGTGTGTGTGTGTGTGTGTGTGTGTGTGTGTGTGTGTGTGTGTGTGTGTGTGTGTGTGTGTGTGTGTGTGTGTTTATATGCATCCGCTAGCACTGGTTATTGGTGCTGAATAAATATATTAAGTACTCATTCTTCTCTGTGTATCATTCACCTCGACGATACAACAATGTCATAACCAAGACACACGTTGGTGGGGATTTACCCTTCTGCTGAGATGCAGTCGGTGTATTCTACAGACCCAGCCGACTGGGTTCCCGGAATGGCAGTAACTCTTAAGGTCCTATCTAATGGTCAAATAGGTCGGTTTGAAAATTTTTTTTATTTGATAGTATGCCAAAATAATCCTCTTAAGAAATGTAACAATGAACGTTACAAAAAATGTAACAATGAACGTACAATGAACGTTACACAAAAATGTAACAATAAACGTACAATGAATGCAATTCCCAAACATCTAGATTTAAAATACCCCTCGACATGTTGACGTGCCAATAAAATCAATCAGTTCTTAAACTTCAAAAAAACAACTTCTACATCAATTTAATATTTGTCTTTTACTTTCACACTTTGGTAATTCTTCGCGCCACATAAAGACTGTATGAAAGCCCCGGATGTATGATACGATCGTGTTAAGGAATGAAAATATCTCACCCATTTACAGACAGAGTAATTCTCGCTTGCCTCATTCTTATCCACACGAGAGATTCAGCCAAGCTGATATTTCTGTCCGAGCCTCTCAGAACCGAGGCAATATTCGAACGGCGTAATTAATGCTTAAAATTACTTTAGGTATTTTTGTCGGCCGTGGTGTGAATTTAGCTCCGACATTGTTTCGCGCGCTTCGGTGATTCGGCGGGAGATCGAGCCACCCAGCAGAGAGGCCATTGCTATAGTTTACGGTCGTTTCCCAATTAAAATAAATTTGGAACTGTTTTGTGTCGCCCCTGTCTCTTCGGAATTCTCGGATTGTTAACTTTATTTATTCATTTATTTATTGACGATGAGATTCTTTTGTTCACACTTTTTGTCTTGACATCTACAGTTTTCCTTATATGGACATGGCGAAAAGCTCAACACGAAAATAGTTTGGCCTATTAGAGGGGCTTAAAATATGCTGACTGTATCAACTTCAAAGGGTTAAGACCTCCCACTCCAAAAAAAGAAGTGTCCTGCATATGAAACTAAGCTGCTTTTGATGGTGAGGCTCCATTTCCCAACCCGATTTTTAGTATCCGTTTGAATCCTGTCTTTGGATCAAATTTAAAAAAAAAAAAGATATTCGTATTTTCGCAAGAAAAAACCGTATAAGAAACAATTATACAAAGAATGTAAATATGAACGTACAATGAAGGTGAGTCCCTAACCTCTGAGCATAAAATAACCCTAGAAAGTTTGACATACAATTAAAGTCAATTAATCCGCACTTGGAATTTTTGAATTGTTACCTTTCTCCTGAACAGGTCTAAGAAGGTGCTCGGTCATGTTGATTGGTTTGGTTTGGTTTCTTTGTTTAATGGCATATCAATTTTTGTAGGTTATTTAATGCCAAAGCCATTCTCCTAGAAGAACAGTAGTGGTACTCTTTAACCCATAGCTTGGAGGATAAGGAGGTTCATACCTTTCTCAAGGTTATTTGCCCGAAAGTGAACGTAATAGCGTGACTGGATATCGAACACGCTTACAACGATTCCGCAGTCCATCGCTTTAACCATTACACAACGAGGACCCCCCCCACCTCTGTTCAGGTTAAACTTCTCTAAATAAACATATCCAGAAGGGTTATGGACCGAACAAATACCTGAAGAAGGTCCAAAAGCAAAGTGGCTAAAAGTCTGTGATAAGACAACCAAGATCAGGAGACAAGACTTAAAAGGCCCAAAAACAATTGCCTACTAAACCCAGCAATAATCAGACTCATGCTTTATTTCTGTAAAGCAACGCTCAGACTTTTCTCCGCAGCATTCTCTGAATTACTGAATACGTAGATCTTTAAACTGCTGTATATACTTGTGTTTAAGTCGACCCTTAAAGTCAGTCTATTATTAATTTATAGATTTAAAATGTGAAGCCAAGCGTTTGTACTAGTTCTTCCTATTATGTCTGAATTTCAACCTCATCAGAGAATTGTGAACAGATCAATGCTAATTATCTACACGAATCTGAGTCTTCAAAATCTGACCTATCCACGAGTATATACTTGCCCAGTTAGCTGGGACTGTAAAATACACCGACTGCATCTCTGCTGAGGGGTAAGATTACCCCCAACGAATGTTCTGTTATGACGCTAAACAATCTGATGGTGAGGCTTCATGACTACTGGAGCTTTGGGGAATGCAGAGTACCCCTTCATTGCAATCGCTCCCAGGTCCACTTCAGCCTGCAGTGGTAGCACCTGAAAGGGCTTTATCAATGAATCAAATAGAATTAAACTGCGTGCTTAAGCTGAAATGAATTGTTTGAGATGGGACTGTTTTGACATTTAAACTGCGTACTTACGCTAAACTGAATTGGTTGAAATAGAACTGTTTTATGTATAAAAATGGATTTGGCATCAAATTACCTACAAAGGTTAATATGCCATAAAACCAAACAAAACGAGTATATACGGTATTTGAACTTACATAAAAGTAAATACTTTTAAAAATGTTATATATATATCATTACTCTACTCCTCTGCTACATTTGATTTCTGATGTGGACCCAATTTGGGAACCACGAAAAGACAACTCGGAACACGGTATAAGTTTAAGGATATATTGTAGTAACAAGATACAGAGAAAAGAGGTGGCGTAAGCTAGGCTTACTTGTCAATCGAATATCCAATCTCTACGACCGGCTGACCATTCATCCCAACGAGAGTACTTGGCTCTCCATTAATATAAGATTTGGAAGAGTCCATCAATGGGTAGGTAACTGTCCCATAACAGTTTGGTTTTAATTTTACGGAGTCTCAAATCTTTTCGAGTCATTTAACACCGAATTAAGTCATTTTGATAAAAGTTTGTATGTTTCAAGGTCTTCATATAGTCAAATATTTATGTTTGCTTGGGTTTTATGGCATATCAACCTTTCTAGGTTATTTAATGCCAAAACCATTTTTCTACAAGTAGACAGTTCTATTTCAAACAATTCCATTTAGAATGAGTACACAGTTTGATTGTTAAAAACATTTCTATTTCAAGCTATTCAGTTTAGTCAAACAGTTCCATTTCAAACAATTCAGTTTATTATAAGTATAGTTTTTGTTTACAAAGTTGAATGTCAAAACAGTTCTTTTTCAAACAAATCAGTTTAGCATAAGTAAACAATTTAGTTCTATTTGACCCATAGTTAAGACCCTATCAGGTACAACCACTCTGGGTTAGAGTGGATCTGGGAGTAATAGCAATGAAGGGGTACTCCGCATTCCCCAAAACCTCCAGCATTACTGGAACCTGACCATCAGATTGTTTAGTGTCATATCAGGACACTCGTTGGGGGTTCTTGCCTCTCTGCGGAGAAGCAGTCAGTGTATTCTACAGCACCAGTCGACTGTGCAACCCAGAGGCAGGATAGGAAACAAACAGAGTACAGCTACTTTGAGTTTTCCTTTTCCTAATCTGGTTGCCTTACCCAGGCAAAAAATAAAAACAGTCTGGCCTACAACTTACCCATAACTGGAAGGTAAATAGATAGATTCGTGCAATTTTTCTTTGGTCGAAGTGAAATGCAAATAGCCCCATTCAGGTTTTCACTTCAAATTGCCGATTCCATTTCCGACGACAGTAACCATTGCACTTATCGCGCCTCCAATGCCATGTATATGAAATAGTGGCGATAAACAAAAGCTTTTGTGTACTTATTTTATAAGCTGTGTATTTATAGGCTGCACAACTAGCTGCCATTAGAAATAATGGTAATAAATTTATATTGAAAAAATAAAACCCAGTGAAAGCATTTGTAAATGTCGTTAGTATTTGTTAATATAGATGTTATCATTAGAGGAGACAAGTATTTTTACTTATTTCATACGTCCTTCTCATTTTATCGCATTCAATAAATGTATGATTAATCATATTTACCAACCCCTCCGCTCGGGCAGGATATGAAACAAGGTCAATTTTTAAGCGGAGCTTAACAGGTTTAAATTCAGAGTTTTCCTTCTCCTATACTAGTTGCTTCACCAAGGCTGAAGAACCCAGTCTGTCCTACTATTTACCTATGGCTGGCGGGAGAATAATTGGATTCATAACTTTCCCAAGGGTATTAGTGCTATGTGAAATGCAATCAGTCTCGTCCAGGATTTGAACTCGAGTCACGGTGTCCATTTCCTACGACGATAACCATTACACCGCGGGCACCTCCTAGAAATGTATGATTAATTACCAAATAAAGTAAGCTAGTCGTTGTTTTCAATAAAATTTTATTCTTTTGCCCACTCACAGATATGAGGTGAATACTAACTACTTCAGTCTTTCTACAAGGGTGGTTTGGCATTAAATAACCCACGAAGGTCGACATGCCACGAAATAAAGAAATTAAAAGAATATTTTTTTCAGTGGGGTTAGGAGTGTCTTTTGGGGGTATTTTGTTTACCTAGCCTTTGCTTTTTTTAAGGGTATTTGATTAGGTAATTTTTTTGTGTGTGGGTGGAGTATTTGGTTTGCTTAGTTTTTTGTTTTGTTTTTGTTTTGTTCTTTTTTCTTTCTTTTTTTTACGTATTTGGTTTTTGTCGTTGCTTTATTTTAAGAGGGTTTTTGTTTTGCTTGTTTCTTTTTAGGGGGGGCGCTACATTTGGATTGTTGAGGATTTTTTTTTAATTTTGTTTTCTTTTTTCTTTTTTTTTCTTTTTTTTTTCGATTTTTTTGCAAAACGGTGGGTCTGATCAGAAAACGGAGAGACTTTGTTTGTTTTAGTTGTTGTTGTTGTTGTTGTTGTTTGATGTTTGTTTGTTTGTTTGTTTGTTTACTTGCTTTTTCTCTCGAGGGGTTTGAAGAAAATGTCGCGAAAGTGTTAAATTTCTAGTCGATAATTACAGGCAAAGAAGGAATTAGAAAAAAAAAAAAACAAAAACAAAAATAAAACTATCGTGTTTGTTACGTTTGTATGTGGCCAAGTGTTGCAATTATTTCTCTAAAGAAGAGCAAATAATTAATGTTTCTTAATGAGAACATCGCAAAAAAAAGCCAAAATGTTTTCCCAACTTCGTTTTATTTGCTTGAATAGAGAAGGAACAATCAAATTAGCAAAAGCTATTTCTTTGCCTATCTAGTAAATGTTAGTGAAATGATCGGGTGACCTTGTCGATGAGATAATTGTCTTTTCCGCATGAGGCAGTGACCAGTTTCAAGTAAAATAATAGATGAGATTCTCTTTCAAGAAAATGGGGAATATCATTGCAAAACATTTTTATCACTTCGGATTGGCTGAGTAAATTGCTAACAACCTCGTTCAAAATTTGAACTAGGGTAGCCGATTCCAATTTCTACGGTGATAATCATTACTGTACGAGGTGGTGTAATGGTTATCGTCGCAGGATATGGACACGGCGACACGAGTTCAAATCCTGGACCTGACTGATTGCATTTCACATAGCACTATTACCCTTAGGAAAGGTATGAATCCAAATATTCTCCCTCCAGCTATGGGTAAATAGTAGGGCAGACTAGGTTCTTCAGCCTTGGTGAGGCAACTAGTCTAGGAGAAGGAAAACTCTGAATTCAAACCTGTTAAACTCCGTTTAAAAAATTGGCCTTGTGTCATATCCTGCCCGAGCGGAGGGGTTGGTAAATATGATTGACAGGTTAGCGACCATATTGAAACCTATTCTCTCCAATAAAAGGGGTTGGGTAAATATGATCATTACTGTACGAGCATTTTCAATATATATATATATTACCTGAACATTTTCTAAGTTACAAAATATGAGCACTTTTTAATCATCTAGGCTTTTTCTTTAGAAGAGGCACGGGGCAGTATGAATTGGTCACTTAATGAGACTCGTACTCACTCGTAAAGGTTTGCTTGTCAAGCTTGTTAACCATTACACCATCTGAGGTACCCAAAGTAAGAGCACATATTAGTGCCCATGTATAGGAGATTTCATGCCCTTAGTTAATGGGCGATTCCTTGTGGTGAAGTGGTTTAAGTGCTGGACTGCAACATCGTAGTAAGCGAGTTCGAACTCCGATCACGCTATTACGTTCACGTTCGGAATAATACACTTGTGAGAAGTATGAAACCCCCTAATCACTCTAGCTAGGGCTGTGTTAGATAGGACCACTAATGTCCTTATGAGGATTAATAAAAATAAAAATGAAAAATAGGATAAAATAAGTGTAGCAGTTCCCAGAAACCTCTGACAGAAAGTAGGAGTTGTACATGCCTGAAAGACAGATTTACTGGTGCTAAAGAAAAACTCTTCCTTATTTAGCAGTGACCACTTGCACTAGAAAGAACTACCTCTCTCTTGCTACTGGTGGAGATCATGTGTCTGCTTAACGGTACGCTGGCTCACTCTTCCACCAGGAGCAGCCTTTGCTGAACATATTGACTAGACAACGGGACAGACCTTTAAATTTACAACTCACCAAAAGTGACTCACCTGTGAGCAGCGGTCTCTGCAAACATACCTCATAAAAACACCTACTCGACAGGAACACATACTTTAAACTCATCACTGACCGAAAATGACTAATATATTTCAAGGCTTTGTTTGGGAAACATGACTATATCTATTAGTTCAGGAAAACAACTCGCAAAAGAAGAGCCTTTTTAAAACCTAAGATCAAGCTGAAATTTAAAAGGTATCTTCGTCTCTTTTCTTCCTTCCCCCCGTAATTCTCTCGCAGCCTTCCATGGATAAAGAAGACGCCAACAAGTTAGATGGAGTAAGAAAAAAAATAAACGGGTGATCATACACTAAACCCAAATGCCTGCAGCAATCACAACCACAGCAACAACCTACGAAACAAAACAAATAATACCAATAAACCTTCAGTGCTCTGTATCCTTCTGCAAGGATGGCTTGGGTATTAAATAACCAACGAATGTTGATATGTCATTATTAAAAGAAACTAAAACAAAGTTAATGAGGGAGATTTGGAAAGTTGGGCTATGGTTTCTTACTTTGTCATCCAAAATTTTACGGACCTAGAAGTTTCACATTAACGTAATTAAGTTTCACATTATATATATATATATATATATATATATATATATATATATATATATATATATATATATATATTATAACAGTGTTGGTTGTCACTAAATCACTTTGTGGGTTTGTGACGAACCAAGTGCAATATAATATGAAGAGTGCTCAATATCTAGGATAGAGCTATTATATCATAATAATCAATAAATATATATTATATATCTGTGTTTAATGCTTGAAATTTAGAAATTCAGACTGCGACCCCTGGGTTGGAATTGAGACTACGACCTCTGGGTTTCATGGAGTTTTTTTTTATTCCATGAAACACAGGGGTCGTAGTCTCAATTTTAAAAAAAACTCCATGAAACCCTGGGGTCGCAGTCTAAATTCCATGGCATTGAATATATATATATAATATATATTTATTATCATTATATATATATATATATATATATATATATATATAAAGAAAGAGGGGGGTTCTTGGCTACTGAGTGTATCAGAAGTTCATTTTTATTGCCATACCTCACCTCCGTATGGGTAATTGATTGTCAAAAATATCTTGGCTTCATCTGCTTTCACCATGATGAGTTGCTACAGGCATCAGACAATAAACCTGATCCAACACGCCTTTACTCAAGGGTGGTATAAACGACGTGGGGTCAGATTCATTGGGCTATATCAGCGTGGCTTTCTAAAACTATCATAGAATCTCTCTCTCTCTCTCTATCTATCTATCTCTCTCTCTCTCTCTCTCTCTTTATATATATATATATGTGTGTGTGTGTGTGTGTGTATATATATGTATATATATATATATATAGTGAACTCTATGGATGTAGCTAAGAGTCACCACCAATGCATTTGAAGTTGAGAGTTGAAAGTTGAGTAACGTTGAAAGTGTATAGAATTGTACATGATCGCACAAAGGCACTACTTATACAAGTGCATAGTGTACAAGTGCTTTATGTGTGAGAGTGCAGTGTGCACATGCGTGCAGTATTTGTGCGAGTGCAATAAGTGAACTAGGGCATTGTGAGACAAAAGTTAAATTATCGTATGGCCCAGTCAGTTGGGGCTGTAGAGGGGTAAGACTCCCCCAATGAGTGACCGGGATATGACACTAAACAATCTGATGGTGAGGCTCCAGTAATGCTGGAACTTTAGGGAATGCAGATTACCCCTTCATCGCTATTGCTCCCCGGTCCACTCTGACCCGGAGAGGTAGCATCTGATAGGGTCCTATCAATGGGTCAAATAGAACTAAACCGTGTACTTACGCTAAACTAAATTGTTTGAAATAGAACTGTTTTTACATATAACTGTGTATTCGTATTAGATATATGTGACACTTTGTAACTGTGTGAAAAAATGGACCCAGGCTCGACTAATATTAATCATATATTTAATATACATATATAAAATGATTCAGCATTGAATGACCTACAATTGTTGATGTGCCATAAAACCAAACCAAACCAAACCAATAATAGTAGAATTTTCGTTTTCTGTTTCTTTGTGTTTATAATAGCATATAAAGCTGTTATTTATCGCCCAAGGTATGAATCCAATTATTCTCCCTCCAGCTATGGGTAAATAGCAGGACAGACTGTGTTCTTCAGCCTTGGTGAGGCAACTAGTCTAGGAGAAGGAAAACTCTGAATTCAAACCTGTTAAACTCTGCTTAAAAATTGACCTTGTGTCATATCCTGCCCAAGCGGAGTGGTTAGGTAAATATCATCGCCCAAACCATCTTAATAGAAAGACAAGAGTGGTACTATTTAAACCATAGCTGGAGGGACAAGTAGGTTAATATCTTTCCTCATGGGATTAATTAGAAAATGAACGTAATTGCACAACTCAGGTTTGAACTCGCTTACAATAGTGTCACAGTCTAGCACTTTAGCCTCTACGCCAAGAGGATTCCTCTAATTATAGAAGTAAAGAGAGTCAATGAACTTGTCAATGATTGTACGACAAGAAGTACGTGTGATTGATGTATGTATACGAGTTCAGTATGTGTGCAAGTGTATTCGGTTGTGAGAGCTGTCTTTTTACGAGTGTGCAAGTTCAATGATCGTACGATCACAATAAATATGTGAGTGCTGTGCTGGTGAAAGTGTAATAAATGAGCAAGTACTTTGGTAAGGATTATGCTATCGCGGTTTTTTATTTATTTCATGGCATATCAACCTTCTTAGTCATTCAATGCCAAAGCCATTCTCGTAGAAGAATAGCAATTATACAATTTAAACCCTAGCTAGGAGTATTAAGGGTGCTTGACATATTGGTTAGCGTGTCTGCCAATGACCCCAAGTGACCGGGGTTCAATCCTAGTTCGAGTCATACCAAAGACTCAAAAAATGGTACTTTATTCCCCCTTGCTTAACACTCAGCGTTATAAGGTATGGAACAAGGGTAAAGTGGAGCAACCCAGGGAAAAGAGTAGCGCACTCCTCTACTCCTCGGTGTAGTAGCTATTGAAAAGGGAACTTTTGGGTCGCCCTTGACTACGGTTGGCCAAATTTGCTTTACTTTTTACGGTATAAGTCCGAAAGTAAATGTAATATCAAAGAGGTTAGAACTCTTTTGCTTCGAGACTGCAATCAACCACGCTAACCATTACGCCACGGAAACTACCAAGTGAGAGAGAAGGTGAGTGTGCGAATACAGTAAGTGTATATGTGAAATGAATGTAGAAGTGCTTGATAGATTGAGTAAATGACCGATTTTAACCGCATGTCAAAAAGATCCTTTAAGAAACAACTACACAAAAAATGTAAACATGAACATCCAATGAATGTAATTCTCTAACTTCTAGGCATAAATAACTCTAGACGATTTGATATATCGTTAAAATCAATCAATCTTAAAAAAACAACTATACTAAAAATTTGAATATTAACATACGATGAAAGCTATTCCCTAACTTCTAAGCATAAAATTTCTAAAGAAGTTAGGTAATCACCTTCATAGTACGTTTATATTTATTTTTTAGTGTAATTGATTCTCAATGGATTTTTTGGATATTTTCCCATTGAATATGAATAATTTCAAAACAGACCTACTTGACATATAAAATGGGACCCTAACAAAGAGTTCTATTCTGAGTCTAAGTGTACCCGAGAGTCAGTAAAGGAATACTCCATACTCCCAAAGAACGTCTGAACTATCAGATGCAGTTTTGTGTCTTGCCCAGGACGCCAATTATTCTTGGCTCCTCCGACTGGTCTGTGTGGAAGTGGTGTGATTGTGGAACTAATATTAGTATCACAGTCAGTGTATGGTCATAGTAAACAGGACACCAACTAAAATAGAAGCAGTATTTCAACCATTGCAGGGTTTTATCTGATAGATAGATAGATAGATAGATAGATAGATAGATAGATAGATAGATAGATAGATAGATAGATAAGCAATTAGAGAAGTAAGCGCACTGATATAGATGGTTGGTTTGTTGGTTGACGTGGGTTTTTAAGAATATCAACCCTTTCAGGTTATTCAAAACAAAATGCTGTTTACACACACACACACACACACACACACACACACACACACACACATATATATATATATATATATATATATATATATATATATATGATTTGTAAAAGAATAGTTAGCTTGGAACGTTTTAATCAAGCTAGAGGTCATTTGCTTGCACACAGTGAAATGATTTCAAGTATTCCTATCTAACACTAACAAATTAATTGAACATTACTCATTTGTTTACACGCTTTAAATGATTAAATATTTCCATTTGACCCATATTTAGAAATCTAATAGGTAAAACCACTCCGGGTCAGAGTGGAACTGGGATTAATGCCAATGAAGGAGTACTCCATATACACTAAAGCTTGTAGCCTCCCCATCAAATGGTTTAGTGTCATATCTAGGATACTCCATGGGTATCTTACCCCTCTAAAGAGATGCAGTCGGCGTATTCTACAGTCCTAGCTCTGACTTGGCACCGACATAGATAGATAGATAGATAGATAGATAGATAGATAGATAGATAGATTAAAGTGTAATAAGCAGTTTCAAAATATGTATGAACATAGATAGGTTCGGCTCGTCATTCTCCTTTCTGCAAATTAATAGTCTAGTGCAAATCTTCTGATTTTAATAAGACTTTAGCGACAGATGTAATGTTTGAGAATCTCTTTTTTTAATACAATTTAACAAAAAAAAAAAAAACAATAAAAAAAAAAAACGAAACCGATATTTCCGAAATTGCTTCATTTAAAACTCACAATCCCAACAACCCACTATCCCTGCAGTTCAAATATTATCAAAATGTTGAGGGTGGGATGGAATATTTACGTTGAAATCATCAAGAAATATCGATCAGTTGATTCTCAAAAAAATACTCGATCCAATTATAATTCTTTTATCAGGGTTTTTTGTAATTTTTTTGTTTTGGGATATTTTTTGTTTTTGTTTTCTTTTTTTGTTGTTGTTGTTGTTGTTGTTGTTGTTTTTAAGTTTTTTGCATTTGGGGGGGTTGTTTAGTCTTTTTCGTTTTTTTTTGTTTTGTTTTTCGTTATTTTGTTTTTTGCTATTGTTTTCTTTTTAAAGATTTTTATGTTTTTTGTTTTGATTTACTTTTGTTTTGTTTTTTGTTTAGTCTTTTGGGATTTTTTTTTTTTTTTGTTTTTGGTTTTGTTTTCTTCTCAAAATACTGATTCAAAATTGTGGTAATCTTTAAAAATAAAAAAAGAAGATAAAACGCCATGGCCAACATTATAAAGTTGCAATGATATCGCGTTAGATTTCGTTGTTACAAAAACTTTTAGAAATTTAGTTATGTTTTATTAGAAACTTATCAAGTTATCACCAGCTGTACGATAAACAAGAACTTGTAAAATCTGCCACTCAACTGCCAAATAAGTAGAAACGCATAATTCTATATACGAACCGCATTCAATAAATTAGGTGAATTTACCTAAAGAATTGGCAATAGGAAGCATTGTTTACAGTTGCACCTTTTTCAAAGAAATCAATATTAATGGTTCTTTTCATGTCCCAGAAGACTGTCATCAACTTCTTTACTGACTACTACAGCCGGAACTTTTTCTTTACCGGAGAGTCAATGGGTTTACACTCAATCGACTCTCTTTTTGAGTCAAGCTGGCAGTAGCAAAACCATTTGTAAACATATTTGGGCTAAGATATGCTTCTCCGAACATATACATTCTTCTGTAAATTTCCGGTGGTTTGCACTTCTCAGCCATCAAATATTTGATGACAGACCTCTGTTCAAATCTGGGACACTCTGTTTGATTTACCACCATTTAGAGTGACCACAGAACAAATATTTTTGCGATAAAAAGATAATGACTACTATAAACAAATCTAGAGCTTAGATTTAGGGAAAAAAATTTCTGAAAAAGAAATTAATTTTGGTTTTTCAAAAACATATTGTGTTGAATAATAATTGTTGTGTTGAATAATAATTGTGTTGAATAAGAATTGAGAAATGTTTGTTTGTTTGTTTGTTTGTTTGAGTTTCACGGCACATCAACCACTATGGGTTATTCAATGCCAAATCCGGTTTACATATATAAATTATGTATGATTTGTAACCATTTTTTATATGAACTTACTTCTTCTTCGTAAACTCACTTTTCTTTTAAATTCATGTTTGATCCATTCGACCCACAAGTAGGTATGAGAAATGGAAGTGTGTAACTCAAGACATAAAATATCCCCAGACTGGTTGGCAGATATAGATAATCCCCATATGTACATACACAACCCTGTCCAGGCTGTATCCTCTACCGGGAGGTAAGTCTCCCACAAAAAAGTATGTCACTAAATTTTATCTGATGGTGAAGCTCCAGTTTTGGAGTTCTGGGGGAGTGTGTAGTAGTTCTTCATTACAATTACTCCCAGGTCTACTTTGACTCTAAGTGGTAGTACCTGTTTAGGTCTAATACATATGTTCAAAAATTGTTCTTATTCGATTGGACAGAGTGCAAAAAAAACCCTCTTAAGAAACAATTACACAAAAATATGTAAATACAATAAACGGGATTTCCTAACTTCTTGAAGGGTTAACATGCCGTTAAAATCAATCATTCCATCGATAAATATGCTGCGAGCAATACTGAACAAGTCCTGGAGACAACACCCCACAAAACAGCAGCTGTACGGCCACCTACCACACATCACGAAAACTATCAAAATTAGACGAACCAGACATGCGGAACACCGCTGGAGAAATAGGGACGAGCTCATAAGTGATGTACTCTTGTGGACCCCTTCACATGCCCGAGCAAAGGCAGGGCGACCAGCTGGAACCTACATACATCAGCCCTGTGTAGATACGGGATGTAGCCCTGAGGACCTGCCGGAAGCGATGGACGATAGGGAGGGGTGGCGAAAGAGGATCAGGGATATCTGTGCTGATGGCGTGACTTGATGATGATGATGATGATGAATATGCTCATATTATCTATCAATCTATTAGATCGTAATTTAAATTATGAACTTAGTCTCGTCCCAGGCTATATACAAGCATTCTCATGAAGTTGAAATTCATGAGAAATAGCTTGCGAGAGTAGCTTGTTAACCAGTGCAAGATGGTACGTGGTCAAGATAATTTGGGCCTATTGCTCCTATCATTGTCTTGCCAAATAAGCGACCGTTGCCACTAGCCACTGTTCTTTGACCCTAGATAATGGTATTGAAAAGAGAATAGGATTCCTTGCTTTCTGATAAAAGAAACCAAAGTAATCTGCATAATTGTGGTCGGGTGCTCATCGACATTCGGTATTCTGTTCGTATGATTATCAGGATAGTTATTATGTTAGCATCCTATCGTGTTGGCCAGCCTTTTCCTCGACCATCTGCAGGTGATAGATTGTAACCGCATATCTTGATTTTTGTGTGGAACTTTGGAAGAGTGTCAAAATTCCATTGCTGTTTGCAGACATTCAGATCCGAAAAAGACATTATCGACAGAAGGCGTAATTCAGTTGAAATGGAAAATGGTGAAATATCAGTGAATATTGGAATATATTTTGGAATATTACAATATTTGGGATGAAAGATTTTAGAATAAAATATAATCATTCAAATATTCAATTAGGAAAAGTTTGCAATTTTTAGATTAAAGTAAATATCTGTATTGTAGGAATGATATATTTTGGGAAAAAAAGCAAATACGTATTTTGATATTAGTATATTTGGAGTACCAAAATTTTAACTTTTTGAATAGATAAAACGTTTTGAAGCAAAATATCGTTAGGCAAAAATGCCTAACGATATTTTCTTGTGAGGATGTGGAAATATTTGAATTTTTAAATTTAGATTGAAATATTTATATATTTACTAGAAGAGATATCCAGCATTTACCGATTTAAAGGAGTAACAACACAACAAAATAGTAAGAAAAGTATTTTATTACATATTTCTTTAAATTAATTGGTTGGTTGAAGTTTTATGGCATATCAACCCTTTTCGGTTATTTAATGCCAAATCATATATATATATATATATATATATATATGATTTTTATACGAATAGTTTGTAGGTAACTTCATTTTAAACAAGTTGTTAGAGCACATAATTAAATGGTTTCAAGTATTCCTATCTAACACTTATAATTCTATTTATCAAGTATTCCTATATAATATAAATAATTTGCATTCAACTGCTTATCGTTTCAAATAACTAATGATAAATTTCTTCAGGAAATGATTGAACTGTTTCGTTTGACCCATAAATGGGACCTTAAATGCTACTACCAATTCGCGTCAGAGTTGATCAGGGAGTAATGATAATAAAGGGGTACTCCACATGCCCCAAACTCTAAGACTGGAGCCTCACCATCAGATGCAGTTTAGTCTTATAGAGAGGACCCTTTTTGAAAAATTCAAAACGTAAACGAATTAACAAATAACAACGTTAAAAATATTGATATATTTCTTGAAAGTTTTTTTTTTCTGAAATAAAAACGTAAACCTTTCTTACGAGTAAGTAAGAACCAAAAGTTTATTTTAAGGCATTTTTTTCTTTTTCTTTTGTTTATAGCAGATTTGCTACCAAAAGGGATTTCGCTGTTCAAAATCTTTTTAACGATTTATATTCTCTGCGGTCTTATCTTTCTAAGAAATATTAACATTTTTCCATGTAGATATGTTTTTGGTCTTGATTTTAATTGCGAAAGAGTGAAATACAAAGGAGACAATTGTATAAGTGTGTATAAGCGCTGATAATTTTCCATATCTAAATGCTGCGTAAGTTACTCATAACTCGACACCCGCTCACCGAATCGAATCAGAACCAATTGTCATTGCCGTGGAACTCTTAGAGTACCTTATTATAGAAAGACTAGTTGGATGGGGATGTAGAATACGCCGTTTGCATCTCTTTCACTGACTGTTCTGGATATGATACTGAACTGAATCTGACAGTGAGGCCCCACTCCTTGGAGATTTGGAGCACCACTTCATTGCTTTTGTTCCCATATCCACTCTGATCCGAATTAGCAGGACCTGTTAAGGTCCCAAAAATATGTCAAACAATTTAATGATTGACTATATTTGAAAGCATTTAACTGTATGCAAATGAATGAATCGTGTTAAATAGAATTGTTCGTGTTAGCAATACTCGAAACCGTTTTGTCTCCTGTGTAGGACATTAAGCTGCATTTTCAATCTTAGAGTTTTGGTAATGTGGCATACCCCTTCATCACTAATACTCCCAGGCCTATTCTGGCCCGGAATGGTAATATCTGTTATAGTCTTAACTATGGGTCAAATAGAACTGTTAAATATTTTACTAAGAATTAATTGGGCCATTAGCTGAATGAGTAGAGTGTTTGCCACTGGTCCGGAAGACCGGAGTTCAATCCTTAGTCGCGTCATACCAAAGACTCAAAAATGATCCTTGATACCACCTTGCTTAATAGTCAGCAGTATAAGGTAAGGATCAAGTGTAAAGAGGAGCAATCAAGAGAATGGATTGTCGCCTTCCCCGACATCTCAGTGTAGTAGCAATTGAAAAGGGGGCCTTCAGGTCACACTCAAGGTCACCAACTTTACTTATAATTATTAGAGCTAAATAGCAATACTTGAAACCATTTCACTTTATGCTAACAAATGAACCTTGACTAGTTTTAAATTAATGTCACCAACAAAATATTTGCTTTCAAATCTTATATATATATATATATATATATATATATATATATATATATATATATATATATATATATGGGGGTGTTGATATTGATATTGATATATAATCGAATTATTGGAAAACGGGTAATTTTAGTATAAAGTTTTCCTTGCTGAGTTTTGGTTTTATGGCTTATCAACCCTTGTGGGATATAAATATATATATATATATATATATATATATATATATATATATATATATATATATATATATATATATATATAAACAGGATTTGTTTTTAAGTAATCCTCAAAAGTCGATATGCCATAAAACCAAAACTTATGGAAAAGTTTATGGTAAATTTACCCGTTTTTCCATACTTCAGTTAAAAACAAACAGACCCTGAGATGTGATATTATAGCAGCTTTTGCCCAGTCGGCTCGGGCTGTAGAATACACCGACTGCTTCTCTGCAGAGGGGTAAGACTCCCCCATTGAGTGTCCTGAATATAACACTAAACAATCTGATGGTAAGGTTCCAGTGATTATGGAGCTTTGGGGAATGCGGAGTGCCTCGTTATTGTCATCGCTCCCAGGTCGACTCTAGCCTGAAGTAGTAACGCCTAATTGAACTAAACTGTGTACTGATGCTAAATTGATTTACCTAAAATAGAACTGTTTTGACGTAAACTGTGCACTTATACTTAACTGAATACTTATGCTAAACTGAATTGTTTGAAATAGAACTGTTTTGACATTTAACTGTGTGTAAACAAAATCTATACGTATACTAAACTGAATTGATTGGAATAGAACTGTTATGCTAAACGGAATAGCTTGAAACAAAAATGTTTTTAACAATAAAACTATGTACTCATGCTAAACTGAATTGTTTGAAATAGAACTGATTTTTTCTATAAAAATGGGTTTGGTATTAAATAACCTGCAAAGGTTGATGTGCCATAAAACCCAGACAACCAACCAACCAATATAGCAGATTATAAATTATTAGAATATGATGATCGAATAGTGCAATTGTGGAATATTTGGATCAAGAGAATAATGAAAAGTCTGGATTAACAAGGTTTTCGGATATTTTGATTATTTGGGGCTTTAATATTTTGTATTAGATATATTTATGAAATATTTCCACATTGGAATAATAAGAATAAGAATAAGAATAAAAGGAGGAGGAGTAGAGTATTTGAATAAGACATGATGAAAACTGCTATCGTAAGAACTTTTCGTTATCATGTCCAACAGTTTCCAATTTCAGAAAGCATTATTTTTGCCCTAAAGTCAACAGGTGAGAAGTAGCTTTGAGCAACGTCTACTTGGATGAACAAGCAAGTCCTGTTACTTTTGATGATTTTATTAGATTCTCCTTTCTCTTCAGGGCAGTCCGTTTGAAACTGCATCCACAGTTTCTGGCGGACACAGCAAGAATTCGTTCTCTTCATTTGGATAGAATTTTCATTCAAAAAAAAATAATAATAATCAACTCATCTGAAAGAAAAAAGAAATGAACAAAACAATCAATATTTTCATCTTATTGTTAAAACTCCCTTTCTTCGATGAAGGATTGCATTTCTGACGACGTCATCGACCATCATTGTTTATGCTTCTAAGGAAATCGATGATAAGGGGGATTTTGTCGTACAACAGGCGTCAGCATTGGAGATCGGCCTCAGAAATGGTTGAGTGACAGTGAGAAAGAATTTGAAATTTCGCCTGATTAACCATTCCTTCAGATTTTTGAATTGCACAGAAAATATTAGGAATTTGGGGGAGCTCAAGGCGAAATTTTTTCCTCCGATCTGTCGACAAGGGCTGTTGAATATACTGACGGCACGTATGTAGAGAAGTAAGAGACCCCTCCCCCCACAAACGAGTGTGATACAAAACTAAATGTGATGGTGGGGCTCCAGTCTTAGAGTTTGGAGAAAATGGATTTCGCCTTTATAACTATTACTCCCAGGACCACTCTGATCCGAAGTGGTAATATTTTTTTAGGATCTCATCTATGGGTTAGAGAGACCTGTTCAACCATTTACTAAGGATTATTATTAGTTATTTGAAATCATACAGCTGTTTGCAAATAATTTATATTACGTAGGATTTCTTGATAAATAGAATTACTTATGTAAAATACCAATACTGAAACCATTTAACCGTGTGCAGTCAAATAAGTAATATCAAATAGAATTATAAGTGTTAGATAGGAATATTTGAAACCATCTAACTGTGGGCAAACAAATGAGAGCTAACAACACCTTTAGAAATAAAGTTACCCACAAATCATATAAATGTATATATATATATATATATATATATATATATATATATATATATATATATATATATATATGTACGTGTCTGTGTGTCTGTTTGAGTGTGTCTGTGTGAAGAAAATTTGAAAAATCAAATAATCCAAAGTGAAGTATTCAAAATGAAAGAAAGACAACGTTATAATGTTTCAGTTTCAATAACCCATCATCTGAACTAAGTAAAGATCTTATAAAGTGTCGTTATATTACAGATGGATACTTAACTTTGGATTCCTTTGTTTTTCAATTTTTCTCCCCATTGTCGAAATATTTTCCATAATTTTCTTCCATATATATATATATATATATATATATATATATATATATATATATATATATAAACAGGATTTGGCATTAAATGACCCACAAGGGTTGATATGCCATAAATCGCCAACCAACCAACCGACCAACCAACCAATTAATCAAAAATGTTTTTCTTTCACAATATATAAAGAGGATTTGGCATTAAATGACCCACAAGGGCTGATATGCCATAAACCGCCAACCAACCAACCAAAAATGTCTTTCTTTCACAATATTTAAATTGCTTTCATTAAATTAAAAAGAAAAGAAAAGCTGCATTATATACTCATGTATAGGTCTCATTTACAACGGTAATTTTGGGGGCAAAAATACATGAGTAATAATTTTGTAAGATGGAAATTCAAATATAATGGAAAAGACAAGAAAAACATCCTTTGGTTTCAATAATTAATCCCATATATCACTGATTTCGTGACCATACGTAATTTTGGATACACACTTCTGAAAAGACCAGCAACGGAGAACTTCGTCTGAAAAAAAAACGGATACTTAGACAAAACACCAAGGCCTTCTCTCCGGCATTTTTTATTGCTTTCTATGCTCGATTTAGACAAAGAAGTGATTTCCGTTTGATTAATTTCAATATACCTTATCACATTTGCCACCTTCCAACATTCGTATTTATATGTGTAAAGCTTATAAGTATATGAACAAGCATAATATTGTTTGTTTTTATTTTGGTTTTGATGGGGGATAAATTATTGCTTAAGATTGCAGGAACAATTTAGAATAATAAAAGTCAAGGAATCCAGCAAGATTTTTAGATTGATACTTCTTCTAAATTGCAATGTCAGTTCGCATTTCCAGTCTTCATTATCAATTCTGAAGAAGGTCCTAGGTTTTGTTTCTTTGTTTAATGGCATAAAACCCTTCATAGGTTAATTAATGCCAAAGCTATCCTTGTAATAGAACAGTTGTGGTACTATTTAACCCATAGCTGGGAGGGTTTTTGAAAGACAGATTTTTTAAACTTTTAATCTATATCCACCAAAAACTTATCTAGAAATTTAACATTCAGAAGCAGAAAACATGGTTAAATGTATGACTTGTTATGGTAATTACAATAAAATTCGTTTTCAATACTCAAAGCCAAGCGATGAGACGGTAAATGTCTATTTGTTCAAATACTTATAAGCAAAACTGTATGTACGAACTGGAGCTTCACCATCATATGCACGGGAGGTGCCCGCGGTGAAATGGTTATCGTCGTAGGAAATGAACACGGCGACTCTAGTTCAAATCCTGGACGAGAATGATTGCATTTCACATAGCACTAATACCCTTGGGAAAGGTATGAATCCAATTATTCTCCCTCCAGCTATGGGTAAATAGTAGGACAGACTGGGTTCTTCAGCCTTGGTGAGGCAACTAGTCTAGGAGAAGGAAAACTCTGAATTCAAACCTGTTAAACTCCGCTTAAAAATTGACCTTGTGTCATATCATGCCCGAGCGGAGGGCTTGGTAAATAGGATCATATGTAGTTTAGTGTCATACCCAGGATATCCAATTTTGGGGGATCATACCTCTTTGTAGGTGATACGGTCAGCGTATTCTAAGAGTTGACGACAGGGGGCAGATTGATAGATAGATAGATAGATATGTATGTCTGTGTTTTGAGACTTTATCTAACGAGAAACGTATCATGCACGTACGATTATTGCTACACAACTTATGCCGTAAAATTTAGTAATCTTATTTATATTTAATTTCTGTTGTTCCATTATACCAATAAATTTGTCCAACGAATTTAAATATGTATAGAGTGATTGAAAAGTGACTCTTAGTTATTCGTTTTTCACATATTCATTTCTTGAAAAAATTAATTTGAAATAAATAATAAAAAATCTAAAATCTCAAGCTACTTCTCCATCACTCGGTATATTATACAATGTTTATTAAAATCTGCACTATTTATTTATTTACGTATTTATTTATCTTTTTTTAACTCATATCATCAGAAAGTCTAATCTTCAATTTCCCAATTTTTTTTGTCACCCTTAAAAATGTTTCTCCTTTTGACCTAAAATATTTTGAGTCTTGATATATTAATGGCCACTACAAGGTTTACTTTTGTTTTCTTGGGTTTTATGGCTTCTCAACCCTTGTAGGTTATTTAATGCCAAATACTGTTTATACATAAATATTAAATAGATATAACTTGTAAACACATTTTTCAGATAGTATTTTTAAACGAACCTGAGTTCATTTTTTACACACAGTTAAATGGTTCCAAGTATTTGCTATGAATAGTAACTATTCAGTTTAACATCAGTCATTTGTTTGCACACATTTAAATGGATATACATATATGATTTGTAAGTGAATAGTTTGTCAGTAATTTTATTTTCAAATAAGTCAGAACTAATTTGCACACAATTAAGTATTGCAACTGTTTCTATGGTTTCAATTACTGCTATCAAACGCTAATAATTCAATTTGATATTAAAGATTTGTTTATAGACAATTCATCATCATCATCATCATGTCGTGCTGGTAGCACGGATATCCCTGACCCTCTCTCGCCACTTTTCCCTATCGTTCATCGCCTCAGGCAGGTCTTCTGGACAACATCCTGTATCCTCACATAGTTGCTGAATGTATGTTCGTGCTGGTATTCCTGCTTTTGCACGGCCATGTGTGGGGGTCCATAAGAGTACATCACTTATGAAATTCGTCCCTGCTTCTCCAGAAGCGGTTATAAGTATTGCTATTTAATGCTAATTATTCTATTCAACGCTATACATTCATTTGCATACAGTTAAATGGTTCCAAATATTACTATTAAATACTAATAATTCAATTTTTCATACAGTTAAACGATTTCAAATATTCTGCACTAATAGTTTTACTGTACACAGTTAAATGGTTCCAAGTATTACTGTAGAATATTAATAATTCAATTTAATCATCTAAACTAAATATAACGGGATTTTATTATTCATCATCATCGTCGTCTATGCGTATCGACAGCACGGATTTCTTTGATTCTCATCGCCATCCTTCCATTACCGACCATGCCTCTTAATGGATCCTCTAAGCTGTTTTAAATATTCGAACAAAGTTGGTGAATGTAAGTTTTTGGCTCTAGGCCAAATCTGGTGTGTCCATGTATAGGAGTCCATTGAAGAAACTCGCTTATAGATTCGTCCTTACTTTCTCAGCAGTGCCCAATATGTCTTGTTTGTCTTAGTTGGATGGTTTGTGTGGTGACATTGTAGAATCAAGACGGATATTATAATGAATTATTAAAATTTAAGTTAAAGAATTTCAAGTATTGCTATTTAAAACTAATTATTCAATTCAACATAACTCATTCGTTTGTTAAAGGGTTCCACGTATCACTAACAATTCAATTAAACGTCAACCATTTGTTTACACACAGATGGTCAAACAATTCTATTTCTAACAAGTATATTTAACATGACTCGTTTGTTTAAACACAGTTTAAATGTCAAACAGTTCTATTTGAGCCATAGGACCCTCTCAGGCGAATGAATACTCCATGTCCTTCCCACGACACACAAAATGACCACTGTGCAGAGGAGCAGAAGCAGAGAGAAAGTTTAATGAAGAGTAAAAAGAATAAAAAATTTAGAAAATGAAACTTTTTAGTGATATCAAATATATCCTCCTCAAACATACCAAATCGCTATTTTAAGAGGAGTGGTGGCAAATTTTGAACCCTAAAATCCCTAAATCAGAGTTTTTATTCGCATCTTCCCCTAATACAAATTGTGTCACAAATAGGTAATAAATTAAATCCATAATTATGAGTGGAATCTGTTAAATGTACAAAGTTGTTGTGTAAAGACTGGAGAACAGCAGCCTTAGTGGAATTACAAAAAAATAGAATCCCTTCTATCAAACAGAAGTGGCAATAGTCCAAATGACAATTCAGTTAAAAACAGGTATTAGATCCAGAAAAAAAAAGTCAGGAGATAAATATTCCTTTTTAGGGTAAATTCTTATCCCTCTGCAAAGGCTGCTTCCGGTATATTCAAAGCATTCCCTACCTAGTAAATATTCATTTATTTTAGGCTTTATCTTGCTCTAAGTAAAGTTTGCGACCATAGTCGAGGGTGACCGAAAGGTTCTCTTTTCAATAGCTGACATGCAAGGAAGGGCGCTACTCCCTTCCCTGGATTGCTCTTCTTTGCCCTTGATCCTTACCTTATAATCCTGAGTGTTTAGCAAGGCGGCATCAAGTACCATTTTTTCAGTCTTTGGTATGACTCAACCTGGGATTGAACCCCAGTCTCCCAAGTCATTGGCGAACATTCTAACCGCTAGGCCAATGGACCGGTATTGTGTACTTTTTTATTTATGAAACATTTCTTTGAAACGATTGGTTAATTCAATATATATATATATATATATATATATATATATATATATATATATATATATATATATATATATATATATATATATATATATATATATATATATATATATATATATATATATATATATATATATATATATATATATATATATATATATATATATATATATATATACTTCTACCTCGTTGGCGTGGGCTAAAGAATGCGCAGGCTGCACCGCTGCCGAGAGGAAAG
Source organism: Sepioteuthis lessoniana (assembly GCA_963585895.1). Lineage (NCBI taxonomy): Eukaryota > Metazoa > Mollusca > Cephalopoda > Myopsida > Loliginidae > Sepioteuthis > Sepioteuthis lessoniana. Next base: position 30,736,379 of record OY757906.1, read on the forward strand.
ATTCCTTAATCACCCAAACTTGGCCAACAGATGGCCGTGGGTCACGACTCGTAATATTTGAAGACGGGATCTTTGTGACTGACCAGTCCGTGACCTGCCAGCCGAAGAGGTCACGTAACTTGCAGTTCTTTACTTTGGGAGTTACGAGGCCAGACAGGCGGTCGGAGAAGCCCGATCTGATCAATCGACTGATTTTGTCAACCCCTCGCACTTACGTGAGTGCCTTGACCGAATTATTCCGATTTCTCTGGTGACAAAAAAGTACTCCCAACCCAATTTTATCTTAAAGGTGCTGGAAGGCGGTGGCTAAGTGTCAATTACGCTGAGATAGCAATACTTGAAACCATTTAAACAGTGCGCAAAGAAATGAATAATATTAGATTTGATAGGAATACTTGATAAATAGAATTACTGATGTTAAATAGCAATACTTAAAACTTTTTAACTGTGTGCAAACAAATGATTTCTAACTCGTTTAAAAATAATGTTGCTTACAAAATCTTCACTTATATATATATATTGTGTGTTTGTGTGAGTATAAGTAGGATTTGGCATTAAATAATATTCACAGGCACATGTGCCATTAAATCAAATAATCAAGCAAAAACCAATGAATATATATGTGTGTGTGTGTGTGTGTGTGTGTGTGTGTGTGTGTGTGTGTGTGTGTGTGTGTGTGTGTGTGTAAAGAAAACTTGAAAAAACAAAATAATTCAAAATTTGACGAATTTATTATGAAAGTCGACATTGAACGTTTCGTTTGTAATACCCTTCTTCAGGACTTTATATTCATGAAAAGTGTCGTTAAAAGTGTTCTTAGAACATTGCTATTTCATAATAAATTCAGAAAATTTGGGATTATTTTGTTTTTTCAACCTTTCTTCATACTGTTTGATTTAATATCCTTATTTACTTCCATGTATATATATATATATATATATATGTATGTATGTGTGTGTGTGTGTGTGTGTGTGTGTGTGTGTGTGTGTGTATGTGTGTGGTAATGGAGAGAGATATATAAGGTTTGATCAGTACGTTAGCTGAATTTTTTTGTGAGATTTTCACTATATAATGTTGAATTCATGGGATGAAAATTCCCTTCGTCGGGGGAAAATCAAATTAAGATATTCGTTTGCATAATATACAGATAATGAAGATTATCAATAAACTATTAAAAGAAATAGGTTGAAACAGATTATTAACAGATAGATAGATAAATAGATAGATGGATATGAAGAAGAGACTGAGATAGATAGATAGATAGATAGATAGATAGATAGATAGATAGATAGATAGATAGATATGAAAACACAGTGGTAGATAATATGAACAGAGAGTGACCACCCAATCAGTAGGTCTTAGAATACGCTGACTATTTTTCTGCAGAGGAATAAGACCACCACCACCACCTAATAAAGAAGGTCTTGGGTATAACATTAAACTGCATCTGATCCTGACACCCGACTTCTGGAGCTTAGAGATCTACGCTGACATGGAGTGGTAGTACCTACTAGGGTTCGATGTATGGGTCAGATAGATAGATATATATGAAGAAGAGACTGAGATAGATAGATAGATAGATAGATAGATAGATATGAAAACACTGTGGTAGATAATATGAACAGATTAAAATAGATTAAGAGGCCTTATTTTATGAGTCCTAATGATTATTCTAGAAGTTTTCTTTTTTTTATGATTTTCCCCAAAACTTTCTTTGCAAATAAAAATATAAAGGGTTGAGATCTAAATTCTTTTTCTTTACTCTACAAATCCTGCAAAGTTTCCGACGTAAAAGTACCTACTGAATAATCCGATGTCACTTCTTTCCTCATTCATATGAATGAAAAACATTTGCAGTGAACATGCCGAAGAGAAAAAATCAAGACGATGCTGTGAATGTCATGGGATTTTTCTTCTTTTTTTCCCCAAAAACTTAAAAAATATCTTCATCAAAAAAGCAGACGACTTAAAAGTGTCAAAATCTGTAAATAGAAAAAATGAATACCGATAACGAGATAATTAGTTTTACTGATGTAAAATGAAGAGAATCAATAAATTTTGAAGAAAGGAATTGAAAACTATTTTTAAAAATTCTGAGAATCTTGGTCATAGAATTTTAAAACATAAAGTAATGAAGGTAAGTTACAAATATGACACAAGAATTTTAAAATTGAAAAAAAATGTTATTTACATTTTTGTAAAACAATATTTTTATGTTTGTTCACAATAAAAACAAGTCAGAAAATTTTGTTTTAAATTGTTATTCGTTCTTCTGATTTATTAAGACGAATACTTTCATCATTCTTATTTTTATCAGTACGTCTCGGTCTATGAGGTCTTCACTCTTCAGAGAGTGTTCACCCAGTCAGTAGGTCTTAGAACACGCTAACTATTTTTCTGCAGAGGAATAAGACCACCACCACCACCTAATAAAGAAGGTCTTGGGTATAACATTAAACTGCATCTGATCCTGACACCCGACTTCTGGAGCTTAGAGATCTACGCAGACATGGAGTGGTAGTACCTACTAGGGTTCGATGTGTGGGTCAAATAGATCTGTGAAAAAATTATTCGTACTTGATAGGTATATTTAATGTCATATAAAGTAAAGTAAGTAAAGTTGTCTCCCTTTAGTCGGGGGCGACCAGAAGGCTCCCTTTTCAATAGCTACTAAACCGAGGTGTAGGGGAGACCGCAACTCCCTTCCCTGGATTGCTCCACTTGACCCTTGATATATACCTTATATTGCTGAGTGTTAAGCAAGGAGGTATCAAGTACCATTTTTAAAGTCTCTGGTATGACGCGACCTGGGATTGAACCCAGGTCTCCCGGACCATTGGCGAACACTCTACTCATTAGGCCACTGAGAACTGTAGATTATTTAGCTTGATTTGGTTTCTTTGTTTAATGCTAAAGCTATCCTTATAGAATAACAGTAGTGGTACTATTTAACCCATAGCTGGGAGGATAAGGTGGTTCATACGTATCCTAAGAGTATCAGTGCGAAAGTGAACCCAATAACGCGAGTAAAGTTCGAACTCGCTTACTACGATGTCTTCAGTCCAGCACGTTACCCATTATGTCACGGAGATTCTCCCCTAAGAAGAATAGTTACTTGAAACTTTTATTGTTTACCCAGGATAATTGTTAGTTACTTGAAATTCTATAACTAAACAAACAAATGATTATTATTAAACAGAAATAATTACATAAAATCATATAATTAGTCTGCCATAGGAATACTTGAAACCATACAACTGTGAACAAATTATTTGTATAAGATAACAATACTTCATATCATATTACTGTGTGCAAAAAAAACTCTTTAGAAATATAGCCACATTAGCTGGGGCTGTAGAATACACTGACTGCATCTCTGTAAGATCCCGTTCTCTAAAGAGTGTCCAAGATATAACCCTCAACACTCTGAAGATAAGGCTCTGGTAATGCTGTACTTTTGCGAAATATGGACTACCCCTTTATTGCCATCGCTCCCAGACCTGATCCGTAATGGTAGCACCTGAAAGAGTCCTATCTACGAGTCAAATAGTACTGTTTGACATTAAAACAGAGTACAAACAAATAACTTATGCTAAATTGAATTGTGTTAAGATAGAACTGTTTGATCATTTAACTGTTTGTAAACAAATGATTAATGTTTAATTGAATTGTTAGTGATACATAACAATACATTTAACTGTGTGCAGATGAATGAGTAATGTTGAATAGAATAGTAAGTAAAGTTGGCGACCATAGTCGAGGGTGACGTGAAGTTTCCCTTTTCGCTAGCTACTACATCAAGGCGTAGGGGAGCGCGCTACTCCTTTCCCTGGATTGCTCCACTTTACTCTTGATCCGTACCTTATAATGATGGGTGTTAAGCAAGATAGCATCAAATACCATTTTTTGAGTCTCTGGTATGACTCGACCTGGGATTGAACCCAGGTCTCCCGGGCCATTGGCGAACACTCTAACCATTATGCCAATGAATTAGCGTTAAATAGCAATATTTGCAATCACTTCACTATGCACAAACAAATGATTAATATTGAATAGAATTGTAAGTGTTAGATAGCAATTACTGAAACCATTTAACTATGTAGAAACAAGAGCAATTCTAGTGTGCAAACGAATTAATTCTAACTCATTTAAAAATGGAATTACCGACATATATATATTATATATTACTGACATTATATATCATGTATATCTATTTAAATGTGTGTAAACAAATGACTGGTGTTGAATAGTGACTGTTATCATTAGTATTAAATAGTAATACTTAAAACCATCTGAGTGCAAACAAATGATTAATCGTTAAAAGGGCCATTCGTACTCGATAGCAATTCTTGAAACCATTTAACTGTGTGCAAAAAGAAATGAGTTCTACCTCGATTAGAAATGTTATCAATAAAACGTGCTTACAAATCATATATATATATATGTGTGTGTGTGTGTGTGTAAAAAACAGGATTTGGCATTAAATAACCTACAATGGTTGACATGCTATGAAACCAAACCTTAAGAAATAACTGAACAAAAAATGTAAACATGAACGTACAATGAGTACGATTCAATAATTTCTCGGTATAAAATAATCCCAAACATGTCATTAAAATCAATCAATCGATCGATCATTTACTCGTCTGAAATGTTTAGATAAGTTAGCGTTTTTATTTAATAATCTATATAGACTTGTATTCTAATTGTCGCTGTTTTACTCGTGACAATTCAGCCGGTGCATTGTTCGGTCTTCTTGGAGATATCTGAAATTCTCGGATTAATTATAATCATTATTACTTGTGATTTGAGAGTTGCTGTGTCAATATTACTGTATGGACGCATCACATAAACACCAACAAAACGCATAGAGAAAAAGCTAGAATGCTACAGACTATCTTGAACAAATCCTGAAAGCAACACCAGACGAAACAACAGCTGTATGGCCACTTACCTCCCATCTAAAAAAACATCCAAGTAAGACGAACAATATATGCGGGACACTGCTGGAGAAGCAAGTACGAACTCATAATTGAGGTTCTTCTATGGACCTCTACTCATGGATGTGCCAGTGTTGACCGACTACCAAGAATTTATTTACATCAGCTCTGTGCGGACACAGGATGCAGTTTAGAAGACCTGCCGGAAGTGATGGAGAAAGAGAGTTGGGAAAATCGACGCTGTCTACGTGACTCGATGATGATGATGATGATGATGATGATTCGAATTATTGATCTTTCTGTGACCGATATGTTCTTCGGCTTTCTGAACAATATATTTAAATTTGATCATTGTTCTAATCATTTACATTTCTGTATTTTAACCCTTGACGTTATTTTTTTTGTGGGGGGGGGAAGTTTTGTCATAACATTTCAGTCAATGTGAACCCTGATCTAACTTATTGTCTGAAATTCTGTAATGTCTTTATCTTTATTCTGGAAATATTCTTTTCGAATATTATCTTTTCTGTTTCTATCTTAAACTAGACGACCTGTGAACCCACTGGATTTTCGTTTTAACAGCAGTTACGATGATGATGTTTCAAGGAAAACGTAAAGGATTTTAGTTATCTGAGTCATATCGAAAATTTTGACTATCATTTTTTGTTTGATGTTTATATAGATCCTGAAAAATTGTTATTTAATTACAAATTGAACTCTGAATTGATCTATTACGTAAATTAGAGCATTTTAACTGTATTTATTTCATAAAAAGCTGTTTTCTTGGGTTACACTTTCATAGAAACAATGAGAGATAGATAGATAGATAGATAGATAGATAGATAGATAGATAGATAGATAGATAGATAGATAATTGTTCTTTCCTTTCTGAGGATGGTCATCTATACATAAATCATCGCACGACCATTTGCACGCAGGTGACTTTTCAAACCAGAACATCGGAGCAAGACTTTAGATACCAGCACAGAACAGTCGCAGTAAGTTTTGGGCATCACACATACCACCCTCTTAATATCCACAGCTAGAATCCATTGACATGCAGAGGAAGTTGATTGGTAGCTGTATCAATCACAAGTTTTCCAGACTCTCCTTATCCCCAATTGTCATCAGTCTTTATATCAGAGTACTCGGACTTTTCAGCCTTGAGTACTACGCAGGGACTATACCATCTTTATCAACGTCTTTCCACTTTGAGTTGTTTATTGCAAAAGAATTTCGTTAATGTCCATTGAGAAATATTTGCTTTCTTAACGCACATATGTGCAAATATATACACAAAGAAAAAATTTCCCTACGTAGATTTTTTCAAATAAAAAATGTTTTACTTTTAAGACATTTTTAATTTTACAATTCATCATAGATTTTTAACATAAACGAGTGTTGCTTTTTAAAATCAATTGAACGTTTTAAATTCTCAGATGACTTATCTTTATACGAAATATAAACATTTTCCATTGCATAAACTTAAAGTTTTTTTTTTTTTCGAAATAAAAAGGTTTTAAAAGATTGTTTTATAGCCGTAATACAAATACAACAGGAAACATAATCAAAGATAATGAACGAACAAAACACCCTTGTTTATAAAAATATATCTCATTTTATTCTTAAAAGGGGCCCACAGTTTGTTATTACTTGAGAGATAGATGGAGAGACATATACTTAGAGAGAGGACTTCTTCCCATATCCCCCTCCGGAAGCCAGGGGGTGTCAACGCTTGCACTCCCTTGCAAGCTCGTCAGAGACGCCTCTGATCGGCTGCATGTCCCACACTAGACTCCGCTTCTCTGCACTCTGTCCAAATCTGACCGCGTGGTTCTCATCACGTGATCTCCTTCCGGTTACACACCTGTTGTAACCGACTGCCGTGATCGAGCTGACCTGTTTACTAATCACAACGTGACAGCTTGTCAAAGCACACGGGGTCACTAGGAACGAACCGAAAATCCATGGCATATTTCATATGATAAAATGTATCCCATTCATTGCTGAATAAATTTCAAAAACAAATTTAATTAACAATTGATGCCATTATCATATTTACCAACCCCTCCGCTCGGGCAGGATATGACACAAGGTCAATTTTTTAAGCGGAGTTTAACAGGTTTGAATTTAGAGTTTTCCTTCTCCTAGACTAGTTGCCTCGCCAAGGCTGAAGAACCTAGTCTGCCCTACTATTTACCCATAGCTGGAGGGAGAATAATTGGATTCATACCTTTCCCAAGGGTATTAGTGCTATGTGAAATGCAATCAGTCTCGTCCAGGATTTGAACTCGCGTCACCATGTCCATTTCCTGCAACGATAACCATTACACCACGGGCATTATTAAGAAAATGCAAACTATTTTTTTTTTAAATATCGAAGCTATTATCAAGAAAATCGTGTGAATGTTAAGAAAGTAAAATACAAAGAGTTTTTTTTTTAAATCATCATCGCTTTTCGAAAAAAAAAATTTAAAAAGATTCTTCTAATTTCCGATCAATTTTTTTCATAGAAGATAAAATATGAAAAACAAGAATATTAATAATCATCATTATTTTTATTTATTTTCATTTTTTCTTTTTTTTTTTTTTTCTTTTTTTTTTTCTTTTTGCACAAATTAACTTTTTTATGAAGCAAAAATTAGAGAACGTTATTTAATTATTTGTGATTTCTTTCGCGAGATTTGTCATTCTTTTAACAATGCAATATTAATTGATGTACAATTTACTTGTTTTGGTCTTGATTTAATTTTGAAAGAATCACATGTAACAGTAAGAAATAACTTTAATAACATGTTTCATTTAAATTAATTTATTCATTCATTTTATTTGTGCTGATATTTTTTTTAACTTAAAGGTGAATCTTATTAAAATTTGTATCGAAATAGACTTTCGTCTCGTTTCTAAATGAATAAAATGTAAATGAGAGATATAAATCTTTTTCTATACTGGGCTATAATTATTTTTTTAGAAAATTCAGAGATTAAATCTATTAGCAGGTAACAGACTTAAAAATATTTCTATAAAGTTTTTTTAAATAAAATCATAAAGTTTTCAAGATTAAAAACAATTTTTTAGCCTTTAAATATCTTTTCTTTTCCAAACCGAGGATATGTTTTCTGCAAGAAACGGCTGTCAAAATTCAAAATCTTTTTAACGATTCTCCGAGGTCTTATATTCATAAGAAATATTAATATTTCTCCACGTAGAAATATTCTCGATCTTGATTTGATTTCAAAAAGTAAAAGACAACGAGGATAATCGGGGGATGGGGGGGGCTGATAATTTTCCAAGTTTGGATATCCGTAAAAGGTACCCATAATTCAGCTCCCGTTCATCAAATCGATTCGGGACTAATTTGTCATCGCAGAGCAAGTTGAGTGGTTTCGTAATCTACCACCGAATATTTTAAAATGTGAGTTTCGTTTTTTGGGGGGGTGGGGGGGGTATCTGACGGTTTTGCAAAAAACTTTTATCAATTTTTACTGGTATGTTAACTTTTAATTGTTGTTTTTTATCACACATTGCATATTATTCCTCGTAGATTAACAACCCTATTGACAGATTGATTGATTTTAATGGCAAGCTAACGCGGGTTATTTTACACCTAGAGATGAGGAAATCGTTTTCATATCTATATTTTTGTAGATGTTTCTAAAGAGGTTTTTTTTTTTGCCTTTTGCACACATTCGTATCAAATACGAATAATTTTTTAAAACACATTCATTTGACTCGTTGATGAGACCTACTACCACCCCGGTTCAGAGGGGACCTGGGAACTCCATATTCCCCAGAGATCAAGAACGGTAACCACACCATCAGAAACAGTTTCTTTTCACAATAAGGACATTCCTCTGGAGTGTGTCTAAACTCTCTGCAGGGGACACACTTGGTGTGTTTTAAGCCCTGTCAATAGGTTAGGTAACGCAAATCAGTTGTGTTAAAAAAGCAAAAGAAAAAATTACCACAAAAGAAAATTCTATTAAAAATGAGTGACTGACAATACTTTAATTTTTGTCATAAATATTAGGATTACGTTTTTAGTAAATAACAAAGCGCTTTGCTTTGATGTGGCACAAGGCCAAATAAATGGAGCGCCCAATGAGACTCGAACTCACTCGTGTAGGTTTGCTAGTTTAGCTTGCTAGCCGTTACACCACCAGAGGTGGTAATTTACTAAGCTTTTTGCTTAGATGTAGCACAAGGCCGAATGAATTGGGCGCCCAATGAGACTCGAACTCACTCGTGTAGGTTTGCTAGTCTAGCTTGCCAACCGTTACACCACCAGAGGTGCCCATTACGTTTTTATCATAGTTGTTTTAACATGATCTTAGGGCTATTTTCTAGATGAAAATAACAATGTTTTGTTTCGGATTTTTATATAATATTAATTTTTGTTTCTTGTCTCCTTCGAAGAAAATTCTAACATTCTGTTTTGGTAAGATATCTACCGAAAAGATATGATTGGCAAGCCATTCATTGTAACATAATATCATAATAACGTAAGTAAAGATATATATGATATAAGAAATATATAGTAGCAATTTTAAACAATATTTTGTGTTTTGATTCTACAATAATTGGAAAAATTCGTCAATCTAGTTGTATTTTTATTACTTGTTTGAAAACAGGTTTTGTTTGATTTCTTTGTTTTAATAGCATATCACCCTTCGAGGGATATTTAATGTCAGAGCCATCCTTGTTGAAGATCAGCAGTGATAGTAGTATGAATCCCGTTACCCTACTATCGTTGAGAGAATAAGGGCCTCCCATAGCTGGGAGGATAAGGGTTTCATACCTTTCCGAAGGGTGTTAGTCCAAAACTGATGTATTTGGCATTAAATAAACCACAAAAGTTGATATGCCATCAAACAAAGAATCCATATCATGATTATAACGAATTTGAATGCAAGAGTAAGTTGCTATCACTCAATTGCTGGCAGGTAGTTAAAATATTAACTCAATCTAGTAGACAAGAGGGACGCCCTGAGGATCGAACTCATTAACGTATCAATAACCTGTGAGAATGGCTTGCTAATCATAGCTTTACAGCTGATACCTTACCGAGACAGAATTTAAGAATTTCCTTCGAAGGAGACAAAAAATGGAAAGCGAGTTAACACAATCAAAATGAAAATTGTGTTTAAATCAATTCTCGAGTCAAAATTAATAAGAACACGAGGCGAATTCACTAAACGCGGGAAATCAGTAACTCATGCTCTTTCTCATTAACTACTCTCTACATACACACGAATATCTAATATTCAAATTTCCTTTAATTAGACGAGTCACCGTTATTAACAATTAACGTAAGCGTGAAATGAAATTAGCAGATAATAATAATAATAATAATAATAATAATAATAATAATAATAATAATAATAATAATAATAATTGTCAACTTTGCTGTCCCGGCAGACCACAGGATAAAACAGAAAGAATGTGAAAAGAAGGATAAATACCTCGACCTTGCTAGTGAACTGAAAAAACTGTGGAACATGCAGGTGACAATTATACCAATTGTAATAGGTGCGTTTGGAACAGTAACTAAGGGATTACTAAAGGGACTAGAGGACTTGGAGGTTGGCGGACGAGTGGAGACCATCCAAACAACAACATTGTTGAGAACTGCCAGAATACTAAGAAGAGTCCAGGAGACTTGAGGAGACTTGCTGTCCCTCAGACTTCAGTGAAAAACCATAGGTCATCATGGCGTAACAGTTAAACCGCTGTTCTGCGGAATCGTAGAACGCGAGTTCGAACTCTAGTCGCCCTTTTAAGTTCACTTTCGGACAAATACCTTTGGAAAAGGGTGTTATCCTCCCAGCTATGGGTTAAATAGTACCACTACTATTCTTCAAAAAAGTTTTGGCATTAAATAACCTAAGAAGGTTGATACTCCATTAAACAACAAAATAAACAAACAAAATTAAGTATCCTAATGCGTAAGTGTTATCCTTAAAATACGGTTTCTAGACGTGATGTACGTTCGATTTCCGTTTTCAGTTAATACTTAATTGCCAGTAAATCGATCTGGGTATCAAACTGGAAAAATCAAAAGGAATATTTTGTCCTCGGGGCGAGACACAGTTAGCCAAAAGTGAAATAAGTAGGTGGCGTGATTTCCACCAGTTATAATGCAAATCTGATAGGCTGTTATTTTTTCCCGTATCAAAATGAATTTGCACATGATAGTGGGATATATGAATTAGTAAAACAAGTAGGGGGATTAATTTTCATTAACTCTGTTTTTAAATTTTGCCAAATTTCCCCTTTTCTGTTTTCACTTTTAGTAATTTCTGTTTCATCAATTACATTATATTTCATTGGTAAATTGCAATAAATATTCTAAATAAATAAATCTTATAATCATTATTAAAAAAAAGTAAATATTATTCATATTATATTGTGAATAGATATTATTATTAAACTGAAAAACAAAAAACCCAAAATCCGCTCTAAAAGATTTTCTATGTAAATATAGACATACAATGAACACAAGTCCCTTACTTCTTGGCTTAAAATAACCCAAGACAAGTTGATATGCCATTAAAATCAATCAATCATTAAAATTGACTTTTCAAAATTCTACCTTTTTCTCTCTCGATTTATATTTACCTCCCCCCCCCGCTAGACGAGTAGGATGTGACACGAGGTCAATTTTTAAGCGGTGTTTAACAGGTTTGAATTCAGTTTTCTTTCTCCTAGACCGGTTTTCATGTAATATCACAGACGTGCGCTGTCGTTGAGTTTCGGCGGCCTCAAGGTTAGAGAACGAGCGAGCACATCAATCATTGGATACACGGGTCTGACGATCAAAAATGTCACGAACCTCGCTCGTGCAGGCAGAATGACCTGTAGAGTTCAAGCGTGAATTTAATAAAATCACGCGTGAACTTTCACGTGCTACACTATTGTTTTCACTGGTGATTATCAAGCCTATTGGAACCTTCGAATTGATCCATCAAATCGCTATATAAGAAATCAAGTAACGAGATTTTGGGGGAGCTCAAGGTAGGTTTCTAAACAGGTTCAACAGAGGTCCATGACTCCCCGACCCATGCCATACCCAGCCTGTCAGCAATACGACTGATATGAAAGTATCAACAAGCCAGCTATAACAACACCACCGCCATCAGCAAGAAGAGGAGGGAGAAAGAACGCTATCGAACAAACTTTTTTAACTACAGCCTGCTGTAGTCCCCATGAATAAAAGCGACTACTATTTTCTTCCTTTAAAATTCGAGTTTTGAGTGTTTCTTTTCTGCGAACTCCTTTTTTTTCAGACACAACGTATTTTGGTCCTATGCTACATTCATATAAAAGTTAAAGATCCCTACTATTTATCCATAGCTGGAGGGAGAATAGTTGGATTCATGCCTTTTTCAAGAGAACTAGAACTCGGGTCGCGATATCTATTTCCTGCGACGAATACCGGTACAACATAGCGCCTCCATATAAGATATATACGGTAGTTGCAGATGTTCTCGAAGATGAATTCTTCTTCATTGTCATTTTTGAATAGATTTTTACAGGAATGTTTCATAAATCGTGCTTCCATATAAGTTCTTCAATATGCTAGCGTAAACTACGAGAACGATAAATCTGTTTAAATAATGTAAGCAGAATGACTCCACGGCACTGACACAGTAGCCATTACAATAAACCATAATATCCCAAGATCAAGTAGTTCTCAATCTGTATGGCCAAGAGGGGATTATAAGTTAAATTACTGGATTACCCACTAATCATACACACTCCATAGTCCTGGCGTCAGAGAACTTCACATATCAATATGAAATTAAGGAAATAATTGTGAATTCAAAAGGTAAAAATACTCTGATATAAGTACAAATTAGCATTCGTATTTTATATCAAAAGGAAGAGACCAAATGTGAAAAGTAGATTCTAGAGGCTCAAAAGAATTTAGGAATGGAAAATAAACTAACCAGACAATGCGCTGGTGATGTAGCGGTTAACGTCGTAGGAAATGAACGCTGTGGTCCAAGTTCAAATCCTAGACGCGGCTATTTGCGTTTCATTTCGCGTTAATGCTTTTAAGAAATCAACCTGTTTAAGCTATGGATAAATAGTCGGGTAGGTTGGGCTCTTTAGCCTTGGTGTGGCAACCGGCCTAAGAGAAAGAAAACTCTGAATTCAAACCGACCGTACCAGGCTCATAAATTGACCTGAAGTCGCATTCTTGCCTTCGTGGAGGGGTTGAAAGAATACATACACGTTAATGAATTTTATGAAGATTTTTATAACTGTAGCGAATATATATACACCGAAAACGAAATCGATGAACTGAATTCGAATCTCGGTCAGGTCTTTTTACGATCACTTCATTCCGGGAAAAAAGATTTTACTTTTCCATGAGGCAAAATCTTCTCTCCATTAGCAATAGATAAATAACAAGGCAATCAGAGATATTTACACATGTAAAAGCATTTCAACAAAGTGAACGTTATCATGATAGAATAAACTCGGATGGTCGATGACTAAACCGACACCTCCATTGCACTTTAGTGTGGATGAAAAAGGGGGTTAATTACCTTGTAAGAAGAAAAATAAAACCTATCAAAGGGCAGATGAATTCCAACAGTCAATGGCTTGCGAAATTAAGAAAGTGACCTACTAAAAAAAACTTATTTAAAAAAGAATCATTATAGATAAGACAATGGTTTGATTTCTTTGTTTAACGGTATATCAACCTTTGTGGGTAATCTAATGCCGAATTTATCTGTGAGGAAGAACAGTAGTGATACTATTAACCGATAGCAGGATTATACATATATATATATATATATATATATATATATATATATAGAACGAAATATATCCATGATAGTTAAATAAAATCAATTCAAGTATAAAGACTAGACTAGTTTGGTTTAATTTCTTTGTTTAATGGCATATCAAACTTCGTGCGTTATCTAATGCCAAAGTCAACCTTGTCAAAGAATAGTCGTGGTACTATTTAACCAATAGATAGGTGGAAAAGAGGCTTTTATCTTTTCCACGGATTTCAATCCGAAAGTGAACGTAATAGAGCGACTGGGGATCGAACTCGCTTACTACAATGTCACTGTCCAGTACATAAGTCTAAATGCCACAGGGACTCCTCCCTCCCTGCAAGAAGACAATGGAAAATATTTCTCAAGAACAAGCATAGAAATGCTTCATTTACGAATAAAGAAAGTTGTGAAGAGTCATGATTTCCCTCCTTCTGAATGGATATGGCACACGGGGGGGGGAGAAAGAGAGAGCTTAGAAATTAGATTTATTGTTCATTGAATCTCAAGTAAAATATAATTTAAGTATATTAAACCAATAAACAAATAAGTACAATTTCAAGCGGAAAGATCTCTCGAGATTTGAACGTAAATAAAAAGATGTTTTAATCAAAATGCTGCAATCTTCTCATTAAGTGACAAGCCTCTGAAATTAGTAGATAACTTCGTATACCTCGGTAGCAATATCCCATCAACTGAAAGCAAAGTCTATGTACGCATAAGTAAAAGCGTCGATTACTATTAACAGGTTTATAGTCAGATAAAAATCTTATCTCTTTGATAAAACAAAGTGGGTATTATTCTTAGCTGTAGCTGTGCCAGTACTATTATATGGTTGCACTACTTTGACCATAACAAAACGCCTGGAGAAAACTCTTTGTGGAAACCACACAAGTGTACTGCGTGCTGTTTTGAATAAATTTAGGATGAATCGCCAAACAAACAGCTACTTACCTCCTATCTAGCAAGCCATCAAAGACGAGCAAGATATGCTTGTCACTGCTAGGGAAATAAGGATAAGCACATAAGCGACGCTCTCCTGTGAACTGCTACACATGGACACACCAATATTAGTCGACCAACAAAAATTTACATTCATCAGCTCTATGCAGACACTGGGTGCTATCTACACGACTAAGAGGGATGGCCGATGGAATGGATGAGAGAGAGAGTCAAAGTAATCTCAGCTGTTGACATGTCTTGATAATAAAGAACAATAGTTGCTTCGTTGTTTTTTCATTGACATGGATTTGTTTTAAAGATTTTATCGTCCAAATTCCCTTAAGAGTAATACATTCCTGAAGCTTTATCCTGAAGTCATTGCTTCTGGTATTTTCATGATTTAATGACAAATGCTTTGAGGTCTACCGGGCAATTTCCTTTTTAAAGCTTAAACTGTCTCTTTGAAATTTGCAACTCAAAACAGAAACTCTCCCTTATCAACCTACTCTAAAATACTTACGAAATAATGTTCTATACACCTTATTCTTTTTCTTATACTTATCTATCAGGCCAGATCCTCTGGCCTTCTATCTGGGACTTCTTCGGGTGATTTTGTCTTTATCTTGGTCTCTATGTCCACTTCTATTGTTATAAATGGACACAAGGACTTTGATTTTCGACGTCTTTATTCACCCAAATTCCTACGTCAACCGTACGGCTGGAGAAATAGCCATTTTCGTTACGGCACCTGGACTACTCTAATTAACTCTACCTAACTGACCCGTTCTTATGACTGAACCAACTAACCAGAGAACTGCTAAGAAGGTCAGCCAAGGGTCAAATCTTGTTTATCATATCACTAGTTATTTTCTAGGCTCTTCTTCTAACGAATTACCAGATCATTTTTGAATTCATATATTTTGAATACAGCACTTTTTTTTATAAAATTAATTGGTGACCTATTCCTTATGTAACAATAACTGCTGTTTTTTAATGAATTTTAGTCACAAATCCACGAGGACCTGAACAAATGTCATTCTTTAGTCATCAGAATATAACAAAGATATCTATAAAAGGCTAATTAGAATCATTCAGTTCTTCTTAAATAGATGCCTCAATATCATAATGAACCGATATTATAATGGAGATCCAACGGATTCACGGGTCATATAGTCTATATAGTGTACGTCATGAAGGCAACTGTAATGGCGTGGCTTCTAGTACTTTCGAGGTAGCAATTTTGAATCCGATAGATCATTTTGCAGGAAGAGTATTAAGTAAATAGTATCGGAGCGCAAATAGATTAGCAACAGACGAATTGAAAAAGTTCTTCTTTTCTAGTAGGCTACCGGTAACATATGCTAGATCTAGCCCACAGCGAACAGCCTTGCAGAGGTGACTATTTAAAATGTCATTCACCTGAGACAGAAGTGGAACCCCAGTATAGTTCACTTGCACCTCACAGTTGCGCAGTCGGCTGGGGCTATTGAATACACCGACTGTACCTCTGCAGAGGGGTAAGACTCCTCCTAATGAGTGTCCTGGATATGACACGGAACAATGTTGAGGTTCCAGTGATGCTGGAGCTTTGGAATGCGCAGTACCCCTTCATTGTCAATGCTCCTAGGTCCACTCTGACTCGGCCTGGTAGTACCTGATAAGGCCCTATCTTTGGGTTAAATAGAACTAACGGCATACTTATGCTAAACTGAATTGTTTGACTAAATTGAATAGCTTGAAATAGAAATGTTTTTGACAATTAAACTGTACTTACATTTAAACTGCGTACTAATGCTAAACTGAATAATTTGAAATGGAAGCATTTTTTGACATTGAAATTGTACTTACACGAAGTTGATTTGTTTAATATAGAATTGTTTTGACATTTAACTATGCATAAACAAAATCTGTACTTATACTAAACTGAATTAGCTGAATTAGAACTGCTTGACTAAACTGAATAGCTTGAAATAGAAATGTTTTTCACAATTAAACTGTACTTACATTTAAACTGCGTACTTATCCTAAACTGAATTGTTTGAAATAGAACTATTTTCATAAAAATGGATTTGGCGTTAAATATTCTACAAAGATTGATATGCCATAAAACCCAACCAAGAGTTGTCTGATTAACAATGTGGAAGGTATTTCTGCTACATTCTTGATAGATGGATAGATAGGTTTGAACAGCCGGAGATAGATATAGATTGATCCCCCACTTTCTCTGTATACATAATCTCCTCCCTTGTTTAGTATTTCATTAAACATTCTTCAGTGATCTAAAGACACTCGATAACATCTTTTCTAAGTCCTGACGATAGTTTATTAAAACCGAAACGTTATTACGTCGACTTTCTTTCTTATCAAATTCTTCGCTTTGGATTGCTTTGTTTTCAAGTTTTCTCCATAGATAGATTGATATGAATCACTTGATTGGTTTCTTTGTTTTTAATGGCATATCAACCTTTGTAGGTTATTTAATGCCAAAGCCATTCTCCAAGAAGAACAGTAGTAGTACTATTTAACCCATAGCTGGAAGGATAAGGGGGTTCATACCTTTCCCAAGGGTATTTGCCCGAAAGTGAACGTAATAGCGCGACTGGAATACGAACTCGCTTACTACGATTCCGCAGTCCATAACTTAAACCATTACTCCGCGAGGACACCCCCTGAATAACTTGAGATAGATAGATAGATAGATGTTGAGAATTTTTGTAATATATGGACTACATGACCAATGAATCCGTTGAATCTCCATTGTAACAGCAGTTAATTTGAATACTGGAGCTTCAATTTAAGAATAACTGAATGATTCTAATAAGCATTTCATAGATATCTTCTGGTTTGGTTTGGTTTCTTTGTTTTAATGGCATATCACCCTTTATATGGTATTTAATGCCAAAGCCATCCTTCAAGAAGAAGAGTAGCGGTACTATTTAACCCATAGCTGCGAGGATAAGGGGGTCCATACCTTTTCCAAAGGTAATTGTCCGAAAAGGAACATGATAGCGCGACTGGGGTTTGAACTCGTTTACTATGATTCCCCAGTCCAACGATTTAACCATTACACCACGAGATAACACCAGGTATCCTCGTTATATCGTAATTTTGAATGACTAAAACATGACGTTCATCGTGGATGCAGACCCCACATTATCATTCAACTGTAAATTAAATGGGAAATTGTTTATTCTCTAAGTTCGGGCATTCTAAGTCTGTTGCTCTAAAAAATGTATCAATAATGTGGTGTTGCTTTTTACTAGATTACGGTTACATAAATACAAATAGATAGATAGATAGATAGATAGGGAACAGACTGTGATAGCTAGATGGATATTGATAAATTTATTCATTAATTTTAATGGCATGTCAATCTCCCAGGGGTTATTATGCTGACAGGATATAGAATCGTGTCAGTTGTACATTCATATTTACATTTTTTTGTGTAGTTTTTTTTAAGAGATTTTTTTCCAAGATCCCAAAGATTACCAATAATTATTAAATAGACCTATTTCACCCATAGATAGGACTCTTACATGAATTACCATTCGGAGTCAGGATGAACCTGGGAGTAATATCAATGAAGGGGCACTGCACACTTCCCAGATGTCTAGAACTGAAGCCTCAACTTCTGATGTAGTTTGATGTCATACGCATGACAACCCATTTGGGGGGAGGATCTAACTCCTCTGTAAGGATACAGACAGCACATTCTGAGCTCTATCAACAGGGCTGAGATAGATAGATAGATAGATAGATAGATAGATAGATAGATAGATAGATGAAACAAATGAGATATTGATAAGTAGTTGAAGCAAATGAGATAGATAGATAGATAGATAGATTCCTGGTTCATGATGAAGCAGATTTGATACGGGGGTAATTATTTTTAAAAGTACTCTTCCCCAATACGATATCACCTACAACGTCAAATTAGTAAACTGAGAATGTCACCTGGCAAAAATGAACGACGGTGATGTAGAATTCTTTTTGATCACAAATCAAATAAATTAAGAAACTCCCTACTCTCTCTGTCTCTGTCTCTGTCACACACTATCTCTCTCTCCCCTCTTTCTCTCTCTCCTCTCTATCTCCCTACTCTCTCTCCCTCTCTCTCTACTCTCTCTCACTCTCTCTCTCCCTACTCTACCCCCTCTCTCTCGGTCTCTCTCTACTCTCTCTCCTCTCTCTCTCTCTCCCTCTCTCTCCCTCTCTCACTCTACTCTCTCTCACTACTCTCCCCTCCTCTCTCTCTCTACTCTCTCTCACTCTATCTCCCTACTCTACCCTCCTCTCTCTCTCTACTCTCTCTCCCTCTCTCTCTCCTTCTCTCTTTTTCCTCTCTCTCTCCCTCTCTTTCTACACTCTCTCCCTCCCTCTCTCTCTCTCTCTACTCTCTCTCCCCTCTCTCTCCCCCCCTCTCTCTCTCTCTCTACTCTCTCTCCCCTCTCTCTCCCAACTCCTCCCTCTCTCTCTCGCAAGTGAGTGTGCGAGCAAAAAGTTAACAATTTATGAGTCGAAATTATAAAAGCCTGAGAGTGAATATTTAATGAAAACTCCACGACTCTTTGTACCGAGATGCGACCATACAAAATCGGATTATGAGAATTCCACTTCAGCTTTAAGCTTTTGCCTGTGACCCATCCTCTCGCCAAATATTCTGTCTCCGACGCAGTTATCTGGCTTTGCGCGGGAAACACGCCAGGCCTTTGATCAAGGCCCGCTCTTTGAACGATGCAATTAGTTTACTGCCAATTCGCACACAGCAGAGCTGTTTCGCGCGGCAAGCCTTCGCTGCTAAAACCTGTCATACATCGAATCCAAATTGGCCAATTGGAGATGAAGAAGGAAAGGAAGTTGAAAAACGAACTTGGAGCAAAGTGATTACAATGTCGAATTACCTTTTCTTTTTTATTTTTCTTCTTTTTTTATTTTTTTAGAGGGGGGGGGTTATTATGCCTCATTAAAATATCAGATTAGGGCTGTGAAAACTAAGACTTTATATTTTATAGCAGAATCATGCATATTTAAATAAGAATATAATACCTTAGAATTCATTACGTCAAAAAAATTGGAATAAAGATGCTTTCAATTTCATTTGAAATGATATACTGAATTAAAGAGATAAAACAGAAAATTTACTGCGACGATAGATAGATAGATAGATAGATACCAATAAATGATTGCGAGAATTGCAATGGCATGTCAACCTGTCTTGGGTTATTTTGTGCCTTGAGGCTAAGCAATTGCGTTCATTGCACTTTCATATTTGCAATTTTCGTGTAGATGTTTCTTAAGAATTTTTTTTCTTTTTGTACACGGTCCTATCAGATACGAATAATTCTTAAATAGATCTCTTTGACATATAAATAGGACCTAAACAGATACTTCAAGTCCCGGTCAGAGTGAACCTGATAGTAAGGGCAATGAAAGATTACTCCACATTCCCCCAGATCTGATTTGGTCACGTGATAAACGCGCCGTAAATTAGCGTGTATCAAAGTATTGCAAAATATTTGATTCACCTTAGTAATAGAGAATAAACTTTTACTTTTTTCGGTTTTTATCGTTTTTTTGTTTTGTTTTGTTTTTTTTTGTTTTGTTTTGTTTGTTTTGTTTTTTGTTGTTGTTTTTTTTTTTTTTTTTTGTTGTTGTCGGGGTTTTTTTTTTGTTTTTGTTTTTTGGGGTTTTTTTTTGGAAAACGTTAAAGAAAGTTTGAAAAAACTATTTGTCAAGTGTGTCAAACCGCAGGATGAATTTGTGGAATAGCATTTACATATCACTGCTCTTAGTCAGGCCGAGAACTTTTCAACATTCCTTCATTACAAATTTCGACTATTCATCGTGCCTCGAAAACAACTTGTCTCCAATGAAATAAAAAAAAGCAAATATCCAATAAACACCATTAACTTTTTTTTAATTCAAAAAAAAAATGTCTGGCATTTTCGGATGGCATCGCAGATGTGCGTGATTGTAGATCCAACTCCGACGAGTTCTTCAAAATGTCAGAGTTTGTGACACATAAAATAACGAATTTTCACAGGCAAACATAGAACATTAAACAAAAAGACCAAAAAAAATCTTCTTTTCATCCAAATCTACATTTACTTTTTTCTTTTTTTTCCTCATGTGGTCACTTTTAAGAAATGGGTCATTGTCCTTGTAGTAAACAGTAATGACCACTTCTGAACGATACAATCATTTACTAAGCTTAGCCTAGTTGTGGCACAAGGCCAGAAAAATGAAGCGCCAAATCAGAATTTGTGTTGCTTCTGATTTTCTGTCAATTGTTAATAGGTCATTCTCAGAAAATTGAATTGATATTTGCATCTACCAAACCCCTCCATCACGGACAAGATGAGACACAAGGTCAATTTTTTTTTATAGTTTTACATTGAGAGTTTTCTTTTCCCTAAACTGATTGCTTAACCAAGGCTAAAGAACCCACACTGTCTTACTATTTACATCAACTTGAGGAATAAGCAGAAGAATTCATACCTTTCCCAAAAGGCATTAGCGCGAAGTAAGACACTAACAACCTCGACAAAAATTTGAACTCGATTCCATATCCTACGTCAATAACCGTTATGATAAACGCTCCTTCCAGGTTAATTGATGTTTTCTCTTAAGTTATTCTATTATATAATTGCGGAAGGATTTTTTATATTATCATTTTTCGTTGGTTATATCTTATCATTCGGGTTAGTTGGGCTTAGAACTTTTTGGCTTATTGCACAGGGAGAGGCACACATTGAACGCTGGTGTTCACTCTCGCGTAGGGAGGATGTGACAATCACAGATGTCATAATAAAAAAAACGGATTGTAAATGAGACTGGGGATATGAATGACGTCATGCCCTGAAGCGATGGGCTGGAATTCTTGGGTATTTTGAAAAAAGCAGTTAGTTAAGATTTGAACTTAGACGGGGCGAGTTGATTTTCGGAGCTCGGCGAGGCCAGGCCAGGTGGGGTCTACGAGATGCGCCGCGGGTGGTTGGTTTAGATGGAACAGCTGGCATAGTAAAAAATGTGTGTGTCTCTCTCTCTCTCTCTCTCTCTCCTCGTGTTGAAAACCTAAAAGTCAAGAAGGTAATAAAAGTTTCGTACCTGAACCAAGAGAGTCGTCAATGTTTCGCGGGATTCCTATGCACGTGGACGTTTAACACATCCGTATAGACGCATGATATACATTTCAGATATTCGTATATTTTGAATATATTACAATTCATGCTTGTGATGTAATCGTTATCATCGGATGAAATAGACATGGCTGCCCAAGTTTAAGTCCTCGATGAAGCTGCATGCATTTCTCATAACGCTAATATTCTTGAGAAAAGCATGATTCCAAATATTCTTTCTTCGGTAAAGGGTAAATAGTATAGTAGACTGGGCTCTTTATCCTTGATATGGCAACCGGTCTAAGAAAAAAAATTCTGTTAAACTCTGCTTAAGTACTGACCTGGTTGGTTGGTTGAGTTTTCTGGTATATCAACCATTGTAGGTTATTTAATGCCAAATCCTCTTTTACAATTATATCAAATATAAAAGTGTAAACACCTTCTGTTCATAACATCTTTAAATGACCCTGAGCTCATTTTTTACACACAGTCAAATTTTTTCCAGCATTTCTATTTAACACCAATAATTTTATTTACTATTAATCGTTTGTTCGTGCATAGTGAAATGGTTAGAAGTATTGCTATTTAACTCTAATTATTCGAGTCAACATTACTCATTGGTTTGCACACGGTTAAATGATACCAAATATTGCTATGTATCTCTAACAATTCAATTAAACGTCAGTCATTTGTTTACACACAGATTATCAAACAGTTCTATTTCTAACAATTCAGTTTATCATAAATCATTTGTTTGCACACGGTTAAATGATACCAAGTATTGCTATGTATCTCTAACAATTCAATTAAACATCAGTCATTTGTTAACTCACAGTTAGATTATCAAACAGTTTTATTTCTAACAATTCAGCTTAGCATAAATCATTTGTTTGCACACGGTTAAATGATACCAAGTACAGCTATGTATCTCTAACAATTCAATTAAACATCAGTCATTTGTTTACACACAGTTAGATTATCAAACAGTTCTATTTCTAACAATTCAGCTTAGCATAAATCATTGGTTTGCACACGGTTAAATGATACCAAGTACAGCTATGTATCTCTAACAATTCAATTAAACGTCAGTCATTTGTTAACACACAGATTATCAAACAGTTTTATTTCTAACAATTCAGCTTAGCATAAATCATTGGTTTGCACACGGTTAAATGATACCAAGTACAGCTATGTATCTCTAACAATTCAATTAAACATCAGTCATTTGTTTACACACAGTTAGATTATCAAACAGTTCTATTTCTAACAATTCAGCTTAGCATAAATCATTCGTTTGCCCACAGTTAAATGATACCATGTATTGCTATGTATCTCTAACAAATCAATTAAACATCAGTCATTTGTTTACACACAGTTAGATTATCAAACAGTTCTATTTTTAACAATTCAGCTTATCATAAATCATTTGTTTGCACACAGTTTAAATATCAAACAGTTGTATTTGACCCATACATAGGACCCTATCAATTGCTTCCACTCCGGGTCACAGTGGACCTTTTAGCAATGACAATGAAGGGGTACTTCATATTCTCCAAATTTCCAAATCTGGGGACCCACCATCAGATGGTGTAATGTCATATCCAGGACACTCATTGGTAGTGGTGGGAGATGGTCTTACCCATCTGCAGAGATGCATCTGTGTCTTCTACAGCCCCATCTGACGCAGTTGGAATTGATCTTGTGTCACATCCTACTTGTGAGGAGCAGTTGGGTAAATACATGTAAATACAGAAAGCATAAAAAATATGAACGATGAACGAGGGATGTGCAAAATGAGGCACAACAGTAAAATAGCCAAATTTATATGAACACATGATACTATATAATACACTTCTACTTTACCCAGTCATGATAAAAGTCAAGACATGGTTGGTGGTGAATCTGACACTCTATATGCCATGACCTTCTATAATAAGAGAATAGCTAGAATTACAATAGCAAATTATACAATATAATACATTCCTACGTACATCTATCTTGATAGCACTAAATCATGAATGGTTATGAATCTGATATTTCATATGCTGCAACCTGATACAATAGAAAGACTAAAATTACAACAGAAAGTATGCTATAAACATCTGCTTTAATCCGTCTAGTTACAATCTAATCTTATTCACTGGTCCTGTGACCTGGTTTGATCGTGAGGCGCTACTCATGTAGCGTGTCTTGTAAATAAGAAAGTTTTTACATCAAAAATTACTTGATGCTATTATGATCGAGCAGGTATAAAATCTAAAAACTGTTGTAATTATAAATTCTAAAAGTTTGTTGCTTCAAATATCATGTACAGAGCACAATTATGCGACAGAAATTTGTGAGAAAAATGGTGAATTAAGTAATGTGTAGAGTGTTCGCCAATGTTCCGGGACACCGGGGTTCAATCCCAGATCTAGTCATACTAAAGACTCAAAAAAGGGTACTTGATACTGCCTTTCTTAACACTCAACAATATAAGGTACGGATCACGGGTAAAGTGGAGCAATCTGGGCAATGAAGGAGCGCCCTCCCCTACACCTCGGAGTAGTAGTTATTGAAAAAGGAAGCCCTCGGGTCGCTCTCGAATACGATCGCCGATTTTACTTGCTTATTGAGAGAGGTATAGTCATGTGATAAGATATTAGTACACGTGACAATAACCCGGTAAAATATGCTTATGATAATGTCAGCCTAGATAGAAAAGAAAAAAAATCATAGAACGAGTCAGAGTCGGATGGTAAATGATTCAAGAGAAATATGTTTACATATCTACACTTAAATATTAATTCGCTTTTGTTCAGCAAAATTTGTTAACAATTTTGTTCATTTTTTAAAATTTCTCATATATATATATATATATATATATATATATATATATATTCATTATTTTTTATTTCATATATATATTTATGCGTGTGTGTGTGTGTGAGAGAGAGAGAGAGAGAGTGAGAAAGTGAGAGTGAGAGAAATAAAAAAAACAATGAAAGAAACTTTTTAAAGTGTTTGACCTGTGGGTAATCAATCATTTCATTTGCAACAAAAGCAGAAATTATTTCCTAAGATCAATCGAAAAAATATTTTACTAAAATAATGGCTGATTTATTGGGGAAACATTCAATAATGTTTCAAATCAAAAACTCAAATTAATCTAATCGCCCCAAGAAAGTTTTATCGATTTAAAATTTCCAATCGGAATTTCCAGCCAGGCATAACAAAATAGATGAAAAACATTCAGTATTTTCCAAAGAACCTCGCAGTCGAGGCACAATGGTAAAATTGTCATAAATGAATCAAAAATAAAATCTCCTCAAAAATAATCCAAAGAGATCAAAATTATTGGAAACAATTTTCCCAATTTTAGATGACGAAAAAAATCGGTTTAAACATTGACGTGTTGTTTTGATTGTTTTGAAGCCGAAATTTAATTAGTTTATTGTTTTAGTTAGCTACGCTTGTGGCGTAACGATTATTGTCGAGGGAAGATGACTCCTTAACCTGAACGGGGCTATTTGCATTTTACATACTACTAATACATATGGGAAAGATATGAATCCAACTATACTCTCTCCAGTAATGAGTACATAGTAGGGCAGACTGGGTCCTTGAACCTTGGTATGGCCACCGGTCTAGGAGTTAGAAAACTCCAGATTCAAACTAGAAGGTTAGCCAGGCTATTTCTGCCCAAGACCCGCTACATGAGTACTGCCCCTACGACCAAACCAGATTAACGGATGAGCGTAATTTTAAGTCTTTACGTGACGACAGAAGTGCAAAATGGCGTAAAATCAAACCAGTCGATTATATTCTAGTTCTGATTGAAGATGGACGTGTTCACTTGGAAATGTTTACAATTTTGAACCTAGGTGACTTGACAATGGCAATTTTAAGAGCAACTAATATTTATCTTTTTCTATCCCATCGCTTAAAATCTTGATAATTGTCCCATCATCGACACAGTCAATGACAGAGAAAAATGCAATGTTTTGAGGAATCTTCTCTTACGTGACTGATTCCCAAGGTCAGGATTGATAACAACACCAACCAACAGAGAATGATTTGGAAAACTATCAATGAAACAATCACTTATTAAAAAGCAAAATAAAAACTGTTGCTAATAAAAATAAGACTGAAAATGAATCATAAAACAGTTATTTATTGTCTATTCTACTTTTTTCTAATCCTCATCATCAGGTCGCACTATATACATATAGAAAGTAACCTATATTAGCCCAAACGCTTTCGGCCATTTCGCTTGGGCTAATATAGGGTTCTTTCTTTACCAACTTGACTCAGATGTAAAAAGACTAGTGAGAAGATTTGAACGCCTTCACTTGAAGATTTTAAGAAAGAAATAATCTACAGTATTCAACTAAACCTGATGTATATATATATATATATATATATGCTCCCCCATGGGGGTTGAGTTCTCTGGCGAAGGAATTGACGGCCGCCGCTAGCGTAATGCAAAGCTCTTCGAAAGAATTGAGCACTCTGGTAGCCGATAGGGTATAAAAAATGTAAACAAAGGCTGCTGCTGCTGTTTCTAAAAATAAAAATACCTTAAAATTCCATGGTCCGCTTGGTGGACGAGTGGTCTGAAACCCAGTCTAACGTAAAGTTGGACGGGTTTCGATCCCGGCTTCGAGCGTCCTGCGTGTCTAGCCACACTGAAGAGTTCTGATAGAACGAAACAGTCTGTCTGGGGATGACTATATATATATATATATGGAAGTAAAAAGTGGATTATAATCCGACAATATACAAAGAAAAATTGATAAGAAGGTAATTCAAGTAGGAGAGATTTATTGAAAAGCAAAGTCGACACTACAGCGTTTCGGTTCTAATGAACCATCATCAGGGCTATGAGGGATGATATTAGTGATGTTAAAACAATGATGGATGTGTAAAAAGTGCAAAATATAAAAACATAGGGAAAATTTGTATAACAAGAAAAAGTTGTCCATTTGATTAATGAATCAGCGTTTGTTGTTTTAAATTATGTTATTTGACTTATTAGAAATATTGTGTGGAATTTATGTTCTGTTTGTTTATCGAGAAAGATTTCGAATCATTCCTTGTTTTCAATGAAGTTCTAATCCTGTAAGTCTGGCTTTTTCAAATGTATGTGCCGCGGAAACTTTTAAATCCTGAATAGAACTTTCAAGCTATAGATATAATCCGGGAAAATATGTTGGGATGGACGAAGAACACTGGACATACTGGTAGGTATGATTTTTCCTGTATATAGTTGGTGAGAAAAAGTCTTCCTGTTTTTGAAGGAATGGACAGTGATGAGTAGGTAATTTACTAAGCTTTTTTGCTTAGATATGGCACAAGGCCATATGAAAGGGGCACCCAATGAGACTCGAACTCATTCGTGTAGGTTTGCTAGTCGAGCTTGCTAACCATTACACCACCAAAGGCGCCTGCAGTGATGAGTAGGTCTTTGCACCTACAAACCATCTTGATGTCATCCATATGAAATATCGTAGTGGAAGAATGGATTTGGATCTTGTTTTACATATCCATCGTTGATTTAACATCACTAATATCATCAGGGGGTGTCCCCGTGGTGTAATAGTTAAAGCGATGGACTGCGGAATCGTAGTACGCGAGTTCGTACTCCAGTCATGCTATTACGTTCACTTTCGGGCAAATACCCTTGGGAAAGGTATGAAACCCCTTATCCTCCCAGCTATGGGTTAAATAGTACCACTACTGTTCTTCTAAGAGAATGGCTTTGGCATTAAATAACCTAAAAAGAGTAAATGCCATTAAACGAAGAAACCAAACCAAACCAACTAATATCATTCCTCATTGACCTGATGATGGTTCATTAGAACCGAAACGCTATAGTTTCGACTTTGCTTCTCAATAAATCTTTCCTTTTACTTGGATTACCTTGTTATCAATTTTTCTTTATAAATATATATTGAGGAGATGCCGGAATAGACACTACTCTCGGCTCTCGTCTTAATAGCCTGGTAGCTTAGCTTTGATCCTAACCAGATAGGCAGATTTTGGCAGAAACTATATTACTTAATGAAGCACTTCTTCCTGCGTAGACGAATGTTTAGCGGTCGTCGTTGTCGTCAGTGCAACTTTCAAGAAAATTAAATTTGCCTTTAGAATTCCAGTAAAAATGAACAATGAAATTGAAATATGCTTTTCGCAAAATAAAACTGCAGTTTACATTCTTTTTTAAATTAGATTTACCAGCATTTTTTTTCCCAGAATGACATCACTTTTCATGATATTTCTTTTTGTCTTACTTGTTTTTATCGTATCAACCGGTAAAATAAAATTTTGGTATGAATAAAATGCATTCAAAATTATTTCTTTTTAAGGGATTCTCTGTTTATTTGTTAAATATTTGTGTTATTTTCTTTATGTGAATCGGAGAGAAACGAAATTTCCCAATATGTCCGCTAAAAATGTCGAACAAAGAATCTCCCTGGGCCTGTCATTAATTATTGGTATGGAAGAACAAAGACCGCAAAATATAAACCGATTTTTTCTTCTCCCGGTTTTAGATGTGTCGCTTTTACCTCGGATCGCTTTTTCTTACACTTTTTCGTTTCCTTCACTTTTCTTACTTTTTCTAAAAATGCAATCGTTTTAAATCTTTTTGTTTTTATTTTTTTTACTTTCAATTTCCTTTAGTCTACTTGTTTCTTTCTTTCTTTTTTCTTCTTTATCACTCTTTCTTCTATCTTTTTTTAAAGATTTTTAAAAATATATTTTCATTAATTTTTTTATTCCCTTCTTTTTTCCTTAAATGTAATTCCTATTTATTTTGATTTGTTTTCTCTTTCACTTTTATTTCTTTTTTTTTTTTTTCTGTTTCATTTTTTTTTTTCCATCTGGTTTGTTGTTGTTGTTATTGTTTCCTTTTTTCTTTTTGTTCTTTTTTGTTTCTTTTTTTTCTTTTTGAACATTTTTGTTTCCTTTTTTCCTTTTCTCTTTTTTTTATTCTTTTCTTTTCCTTTCATAACTTTACTTCTTTCTTCTATTTTTCTTTCTTTTTTTCTCTTTCTTCTATTTTGTTGGGCTTTTTTAGTTTCTTTTTCTGTTTTAGTTTGTTTTTCTGCTTTAATTTGTTTTGTTTTTTGTTTTTTTGTTGTGTTTCGGGGTTTTGTTTTTAATTTTTTTATTTTTTTGCTTTTCTAATACTTTTCCCTAATATTTTTTTCTCTCTTTTCTTTTCTTTTCTTTTCTTTTTTGTCCTTTTTCTTTCTTTTTTCTTTCTTTTTCCTCTTTCTTATTCTATTTCATTTTCACCCATTATTCTTTTTTTCCTTCTCGCTTTTCTTCTTTCTTTTTAGCCTTCTTTTTCCTTAAATCTTTTTTTATTTATTTCTCTTTCTCTCTTTCTTTTTTCTTTTCTTCTGATGTTCAAATTTTCAGTCTGTTTTTATTTTCTTACTCATTATTTTTCTGTCTCAACATCTTTAATTCTTTCTAAAGGAAAAATAAACAACAATATCTACTTTTTTTCGTCCTTTTCTTTCTTTCTTTCTTTCTTTCTTTCTCCTTTTTCGTCTCTTCATTCCCATATCCACCGACACTATTACTCTCTCTCTCTGTCTCTCTGTCTCTCTCTTTATTTGGTCTCTCTCTTTCTTTTTAGTATTATGCTCTCTCTCTCTGTCTCTCTCTCTCCCTCCTTCTTCTTCTTCTTCTTCTTCTTCTTCTTCTTCTTCTTCTTTCGGATAAAAAAGTGCTGAATTTTATCGAACTGAAAGCCGTCAGCAGCAAATCATGAAGTAACCATTCACAACTCTTTATCGGTTAGCATTTTTTTTAATTAATTTCGTTTTTTGTTTTGTTTTTTGTTTTTTGTTTTTGTTTTGTTTTGTTTTGTTTTGTTTTTTAAATTTTTAATTAGATTTTCTAGTCGTGAAACCATGAAAGGACGAAGCTTTTTTGTCTTTTTTTTTTTTTTTTTAATTTAAATTTATTTCATTTCTCTAAAAAAGAAAATCGATTGAATTTTACCAAGCAGTTTGATTAACAGTAAACGCTTCTCATCCGCTGAATATGATGCTGATAATTTATTAATCATTTATTTTCTATCATATTTTTTTTTTTTTTACAAATTAACATTAAATTAAAAAAGAACAAAACGCTTCCTGCTTATTATTTTTTTTTCTTTTTTTCTTTTTCTTTTTTTTTTTTTTTTTTTTGTGTAGCGTGATCTATAAGTGTACATGTCTTTACCAGCAGATAGTTGGTTTCATAGTAATTGGATAGCGTAAATTCACGTTGTCTTGGTTATGTGGATATATTAGTATTTCAGCTTAATAGACATGTATGCACATGTAGGAGAAAAGCAGCAAACCAGCCTTGATTTAAATCATTCTTAGTTGAACTTCATCAAAAGGATTCACATTCGAAAAGACAAATTATGTTCAGAAGAATTTTTCTGTTATCCTAATTTTACTTAGTCTCAACTACTACGAGTGCTACTATTGCTATACATATACTCAGTATGATTTCATCATCATCATCATCCACACGTATTGAAAGCAAAGATTTCCTGGATTATCTATCTATCTATCTATCTATCTATCAAATCATCCGTCCCTATCTACAATCAAAATTGAAAGCGTAGATTTCCTTGATTATCTATATCTATCTATATATATATATCACCTACCATCACTATTGAAAGCACGAATTTCCTTGATTATCGATCTATCTATCTCATCATCTCACCCTAATTACCATCACTATTGAAAGCACGGATTTCCTTCATTGTCTGTCTGTCTATCTATCTATCTCATCATCTGTCCCTACCTACCATTACAATTGAAAGCACGGATTTCCTTGATCTATCTATATATATATATATATATATATATATATATATATCCCTACCTGCTATCACAATTGAAAGCACGGATTTCCTTGATTATCTATCTATCTATCTCATCATCTGTCCCTACCTACCATCACAACTGAAAGCACGGATTTCCTTGATCCTATATCTATCTATCTATATATATATATATATATATATATATATATATATATATCATCATCATCCGTCCCTTCCTATCATCACTATTGAAAGCACAGATTTCCTTGATTCTCCGTCTATCTTTCTATCTATCTATCTCATCATCTGTCCCTACTAACCGTCACTCTTGATATGTCTTCTAGACAGCCCCTAGTATCTGTACACAGTTTTGCTGATTAGTCAACACTTGTATGTTCATATGTAGGAGTCCATAGGAAAACATCACTTATGACTTTGTCTTTGCTTCCCTATTAGTGACCTGCGTGTCTCGCTCGTCTTACTTGGATGGTTGGCGAGATGGAAGGGGAATGGCACTACAACTGTTGTTTTGTAGGGTGCTGCTTCCAGGATTTGTTCAAAACGATATGCAGTATCCACACGTATTTCCTATCTTGCTTTTTCCCTAGGATGTTTTGTTAAAGTGCAAGAGGTGCAACCATACAATAGTACTGGGACCACTTTGTCACTTGAATTCCTTCATATTGAAATTTTGATATTTTTGAGTTGTAACTCTTCTTAGTACGACTGGTAGATTCAATGAAAAGTGTTGCGGGGTAAGCAAATCCAAGTCGACTCATATGGACTCCAACACATGGATACACCATCGTTGGCCAGCCAACAAAGACTTACATCAGTTATGGATGAGCTTCCCAGAGCTATGGACAGTAGGGGACGGATGGCGAGAGAGAGAGAGAGAGACAAGGTACTCTGTGCTGTCGGCACGCCTTGATGATGATGATGATGATCATAATGAAATCGTTCCGTCATATTAGCTCTCTGAAGTGGCCGGGTTCCGTGCCAATAATCATTTTAAATTTGTTTTTATACTTTTTTCTTTTTATTCTTATTTTCACATCATCGATGATTAGTAAATAAAAAATCCAATTATTCTCTCAACTCTTATAATGTATGAACGTGGGATTAGTTTTGAATCTCAGAGAGTAACTGCCATATTTTGGAGACGGTATTTTAAAAAAGATTTTATACATGTGACTTATAAGGAAAGAAACAATACAGGTTAAGTTATTTAGTTTAATGGCATATCAACCATTGTAGGTTATTTAAAGCCAAATCCTGTTCATACGTTGCCCAGTCGACAGACGCTGTAGAATACACCGACTGCATCTCTGCAGAGAGGTAAGACTCCTCCACTGAGTGACCTAGATATGATATCAAACAATCTGATAGTGAGGCTCCAGCCCTGAAGCTTTGGGGAATATAGAGTACCCCTTCATTGTCATTGCTCCCAGGTCTACACTGACTTGGAGTGGTAAAATCTGATGGGTCAAAAAGAACTGTTTGACATTTAAACTGAGTGCAAACAAATGACTTACGTTAAATCGAATTGTCAGAAATAGAACTATTTGATCATTTAAATGTGTGTAAACAAATGACTGATGTTTAATTGAATTGTTAGTGATGCATAGCAATAATTGGAACAATTTAAATGTATGCTAACAAATGAGTAATGCTGAATAGAATTATTAGTGTTGATTAACAATACTTGAAACTCTTTTACTGTGTACTTAAATTGAATTGTCAGTGTTATGTAGTGATGCTTGAAAGCATTTAACTGTAAGCAAGTAATTTTATTTATGTTAGATAAGAATAATTGAAACTATTTAAGTGAGTTCAAATAAAATGATTTATACTAAATAGAACTATTCGTATTAGAATACTTGGAACCAGTTAACCGTGTGCAAACAAATAAGCTCTGACTCATTTAAAAATAAGATTACCAACAAACTACTTAATTTCAAATTATATGTATAACCATTTATCAGTACGCAAACTAATGAGCTCTGGATAGTTTTAAAATGTTATCAACAAATATGCGTTTACCAAGCACATATATGTATAAAGAGGACTTGGCATCAAATAACCTACAACGGTTGATATGGCATAAAACTCAATCAAACAAAACCTACTTATATATATATATATATATATATATATATATGGAAATTATAAACGAATATATATATATATATATATATATATATGTGTGTGTGTGTGTGTATGTATATATATATAGGGAAATTATAAACGAATATATATATATATATATATATATATATATATATAGGGAAATTATAAACAAATACTTGCAGTTTCTTCCAGGCAGCGATTGTATCGATACTGCTATATGGATGCACTACATGGACGCTAACTAAACGGCCGGAAAAGAAACTAGACGGCAATTACACAAGGATGTTGAGAGCAATATTGAACAAGTCCTGGCGACAACACCTCATAAGACACCAACTATACGGCCACTTGCCTCCTATCACGAAAACTATACAAGTTAGACAAACCAGACACGCAGGACACTGCTGGAGAAGCAAGGACGAGCTCATAAGTGATGTACTCCTATGGACCCCCACATATGGCCAAGCAAAAGCAGGACGACCAGCTCGAACTTACATACAGCAGCTATGTGAGGACACAGGATGTAACCTTGAAGACCTGCCAGAGGCGATGAATAATAGGGAGGAGTGGCGAGAGAGGGTCAGGGATATCCGTGCTGGCGGCACGACATGATGATGATGATGATGACTTTATAGGTAACTTTATTTTTAAACGAGTTAGAACTCATTTCTTTGGACTTAGTTAAAAGGTTTCGACTAACGCAATCTTATACTAATAATTTCATTTATTAAATAGTTTCATATAATAATTAATAATCCTAATAATTATAATTCTATTTAACATTAATCATTTAATGTTTAATGTTTTCAAGGATTGCCATTCAATATTAGAAGTTCTATTCATCAAGTATTCATATCTAATACGAATCAATTGAACGCAGCGGCATGGCTTAAATGAACCAGTAATGGCCCTCAAAAAAAGATTGAACAGTACTATTTCCCCAATAAATCGGACCCTAACAGCTACTACCACTCCGGGACACAGTTGACTTTAAAGTAATGGTAACGAAGTACTCCATATTCCCCACATTCCCAGACTGGAGCCTCACCATCAGATTCAGTTTAACGTCATACCCAGGACAGTAAATAGTTTTAAATTTTACCGATACAAATAATTCTATTCAACTTTATTCATTTGTTTGCACACAGTTAAATTGTTTCAAATATTGCTATCTAATACTAAGTTTTGTAATCTAATTGTGATAGTTTGATTTAATAATAATCTTTCGTTTGCACACAGTTTAATGGTTTCAAGTATACGTTTAGTTTCTTTGTTTAATGGCATATTAGCCTTCGTGGGTTATTTAATGCCCAAACCACCCTTGTAGAAGAACAACAGCGATGCAATTTAACCCATGGCTGGGAGGAGAACAAGAGGGTTCAAACCTTTCCCATCTGAAAGTGAAAGTAATAGCACAACTGGAGTTCGAACTCACACACTTCGAGGCTGTAGTCGAGTACTTAAACCATTATGCCACGGGTACTCCTTCGATGTCAACCATAGTAAAATGACTGAATATTTCTATTTGACACATAGATCGAACCCTAACAGGTATCTCTCCGTATCAGACTGGACCTGGGAATAATGGGTGTGAAGGGTACAACCCATTTTCCAATACTCAATTAGTGGAGCTTCACCATCAGATGGTTTATCCAGGAGACTCTTTGTGGGGTCTTACCCCCCTGAAGAGGTACAGTCGACGTATTCTTGAGCCCCAGCCAACTGGGTGGGAATAATATAAATTGTTTGTGTCAGTGAGTTGAACTAGTTAAGTTATTGATAATTTGTGCATCCACCAATCTAATTTGTGCATCCACCAATCTAATTTGTGCATCTGCCAATCTTAATCTATTTACTAAGCTTTTCACAAAGTTGGAATTATAAGACCCCCAGTGAGACTCTAACTCATAAGTAATAGCCTGCCAATCTCCCTTGCTAACCATTACATCACGACTATGGATCAATGGTTAACAAGCTCTTGTCACTGTCATTTCGCTAGTGTAGTGAATTTGGTCATCCCTGGGTGCTCTATTACATCAGTCTAACTAAAACTTCTGGTTTTAAATATCTGCAAGGAAAATGTTGATTTCAAAAATTCTGCCCTCATCAAAATTGTCTTTTTCTTTCTTTTTGGTTTTTTCGAGCAGACTTTTAATTGGTATGTTTTCCAGGATTTACAAAAATAAGATTCTTGAACAAATCCTCTGTTTACAGCTAATCAAAAATGTCAGCAGACAGATAGATTGAGAGACTGATAGATAGTTATAAGAATGTTAAAATAAGCCATGTCTTTTTTAGTTAGAAATGTCCATATACACATACACCCATACAGAGATAATGAGTGACAGAGATAGAAGTAGAGAAACACACACACACACACACACACACACACACGCATATAAGCACGCACACTAAGATATATATATAAGTTTTTAAAAAGTTTATTCAAAAAGAAAAAGGTGCTCAATACCAACCAATAAAGCAAGATAAGATCTAAATAAATTGTTCTTCACTCACCCCTTTGTAGCAGCCTGATAACTGACAGTTTCAGGAACTAAGAGGGAGAAAAAAGCACAATCAATTGCTCAAAAAGAGACGTGCAACTGTGCTCCAAGTTGCTTTCGATTCGCAATGATATGTAATAATGATTAACAATAACAACGTCGAGAATAATTAACACAATAAAATGAGTTACAGCGTATAACAAAACATGAAGAGTACCAACCACAAAAACTGACAACAAATACCTTCAAAAATCTGAATACGATAAAACAAGAAGAAACATGTAAGAAAAATGTATCTTAGGAGAATAAAGAAGTCATTAGAAAATCAAATAAACAATATTTAATGACGGTACAGATATCGGATCTCTTCTCTCAGCTAACCTAAAGAACATTTATTTTTATTGAGGATTTGTCTGGGAAGAAACATTCCTGACAGGCTAACCAATCACAAATTATTTCGTATTCTTCTACTTCTTTTTGACTGGTCAGCCAATCTGTGGGAAGAGTTTTCCTTCCACTAAGAGATTTTAATTGGTCATCAAATCAAATCACAATATAGGGGTTTGGTAATTTAAAGGTCCCAGTCCACACCTTGTGGAGGGGTATCTCTTTTCACATTAACCAAAACAAAAATCAAAGATCTAATTAATCTATCCAAAGACTTGACCTTTTAAACCCAACAGGTGGGCAAGAGATGTCATGATTTACATTGGATCAATGCACCGACAAAACCACAAACCTTCTTACTTTTTATTTTGACAATTTGAAAGTTCGGTTAGTACTGACATTTCAAATTAACTTTTGAATTTATTTCGAGTCAATAATTCTATTTTATGTTGTTATAAAAGGAAAATTAGATTTCCTAATCTAAAAAAAATGCTTCATACTCTCCATAATTTTTAGCACCATTGAATACTGTCATAAGAAGCAAAGTATATTTATGCACTAACATTTATATGTAATTCTTGGCGATAATAATCAGCGGTAGGGAATGTTAAAAAGTACGAGCAGCACTATCGTAACGTAAACTAGAAAGATATATTTTTGCTTGTAGAAATAGTAAAATGATGTTGAACTTAAATATATTCTGAAGGAATTAAATGTCGTAAAGTAACTAAAATTAACTCAATAGAAATAAGTACGAAAGTGAGCAGCAATAGAGTACAAATATCTATGGCACACTAAATAAAAACGTATTTTTTGCTTTATTTATAAGATTTAGATGGGCTCTAAATTAGATAAATAGTGGTTTAATCTATTTATGATTCTTATTGGTTAGAAATGTACTTTTAATAATCTAGGATGGGAAGAATTTCTTAAATCATTTTGAGTTTGATCCGACAACATTTTTGCAGAGCAAATCATATATTTGTAGATCTGAAGAAAAGCCGCATTCTGAAGGAAAGCGATGATTCGCCAAAAACTGTAAAAATACATATTTAAATTTTAAAGCTTCTGGAAGCGTCTATTTCGTACAAAAATTAACATTTTCGTTTTGTATAGAAATCACTTGACTTTCATTTATATATATATATATATATATATATATATATATATATATGCGTGCGTGTGTGTGTGTGTGTGTGTGTGTGTGTGTGTGTGTGTTTTAGGATAGGGTAGTCGCAGTCAACGGTGAATGTTAACAGTACATTTCTCAACTATGTGTTCATTTTGTCAAGTTATTTTGGCTTGTAGTTGAGTGTCTTTTTATCATTACACACTGATATTGGAAGTTTGGGCTTGCTTGAAGATCCCTCTTGGTCTGGCTTGCTTATCTATGTGGCTTTATCGTGTTACCCTTGTGATTTGTGGATGTATTTACACGACAGTCTTTGGTTTATGGCTTTACAATTTTATGATACTATCTTTGCTGACTGTTGCCAGGAACCGTTGACTCTGTGTATACGCTGTCCTAGCATGAATATATAAGCTGTATTAATTACATGAACACTATTTATTTATAAATGTAGCACTGAATATTTATAAATATAGCACAAATTATCAATATAAATATAGCACAGATTATCAATATAAACATAGCACAGATTATCAATATAAATATAGCACAAATTATCAATATAAATATAGCACAGATTATCAATATAAATATAGCACAGATTATCAATTTAAATATAGCACAAATTATCAATGTAAATATAGCACAGATTATCAATATAAATATAGCACAAATTATCAATATAAATATAGCACAGATTATCAATATCAATATAGCACAAATTATCAATATAAATATAGCACAGATTATCAATATAAACATAGCACAGATTATCAATATAAATATAGCACAAATTATCAATATAAATATAGCACAAATTATCAATATAAATATAGCACAGATTATCAATTTAAATATAGCACAAATTATCAATGTAAATATAGCACAGATTATCAATATAAATATAGCACATGATCAATATATATAAGTTTAACCGACCGTAGTCGAAGACGACCTGAAGGCTTACTTTTCAATAGCTACTACACCGAGATATCGAGGAGGTCGTTTCCTTGGACTGCTCCACTTACGCTTGATCCGTACCTTATAATGCTGAGTATTAAGCAAGGAGGTATCAACTACCATTTTTGAGTCTTTGGGATGACTCGAGCTGAGATTGAACCCCGGTTTCCTGGACCATTGGCGAACACTTTAACTTACGTCAATGTGTGCGTGGACTCCTATGCTAGTTACAGTACTTGATGTGGCCTTAGTTCCATGATTAACATGGGCGTTTCAAGCAAGTCGTTTTATCAACTCCCTCTGTGCCCACGCACTGGTTGTAAGATCCACCAAAGGAGGATGACATTATCAATCCTGAACTTTATCTGATGGTTAGAGAGGTCTGTTGGGACAAGTTTCACGGGTGTTGGCAACTCAAAAGCAAGAAAAACGCTACGCTATCAGATAACAAGTATCTATTGAAACACAATAGTCGATCAATAATTTATATTTTAATATATATATATATATATATATATATATATATCATAATAGTGTTGGTTGTCCCTAAATCACTTTGTAGGTTTGTGGTGAAACAAGAGCAATATAATATGGAGAATGCTCAATATCTGGGATAGAACTATTATATAATAATAATAAATAGATATATATTAGATTTATATATTTATACATATGAAGGTACATGCACAGTGCGTTGTTTTTACCAAATGTTAGTCGTCAGTGTATCTGATATCGCAACATTATTATCGGAAAAGATACTTTATCTATTTCTGTATGTGAAGATGATTATAACAAAGGAACAAAACATCATCAGTGCATGTCGAGGGAAATAAATAAAGATTTGAGTTGTAAGTGTACATAAGCGAGTATAGTATAGTAGACCAGAATCATAATTTTCATCATTAAAGGTTTTCAGACTATTGTCTTCATCTTTATTGTTATTTCCACAACGGCCTTCTTCAGGTGTTCGTCGAACTCGGGAAACTTCGGGAATCCACGGGGGTCGTCTGTTCTGATTCTTTAGCCATAACCGGGTTTCAAGTGTTAAGTATCTATTTACCAACCCCTCCGCTCGGGCAGGATATGACACAAAGTCAATTTTTAAGCGGAGTTTAGCAGGTTTTGAATTCAGAGTTTTCCTTCTCCTAGACTAGTTGCCTCACCAAGGCTGAAGAACCTAGTCCGTCCTACTATTTACCCATAGCTGGAGGGAGAATAAGGGGGTTCATACCTTTCCCAAGGGTATTTGCCCGAAAGTGAACGTAATAGCGCGACTGGAGTACGAACTCGCGTACTACGATTCCGTTCATCGCTTTAACCATTACACCACGAGGACACCCCTTCACCCCTTTAAGTATTCCTGTATTGTTTCTCGCCTGCAGTCATGATTGAACCTGCAACCTCCAGATGATTGTCTCCTTAGAAGCTTAGGGAACCAACCTCTATAACCGTTACGCCAATTACAGGACAATTCAGAGTGAATTTTTGGGACTTATAAACTTCATGTTCTTACTCGACTAGAATTACTACTATTATGTATGATTTTTACCTGTACTCGTATTCAGATATTTTTTCATCTAGCCTTCTTAATCATTGGTTCCCATATTGAATTCAACTCTATACTTGGTCTACTTAGCAGGTCATTGTAGCCCAACATATGTGCTGATTCCTTAAGGCGTTTAATCCTCTAATGTTCAGCCCTATCAATTATTTCAACTTTATCCCATAAGGGCAGATGGTTTCCCTTTTCTTTCCATATATGATCGAAATTTAGACAACCAGAATCATAATGTAGCAATATTAGATACACTGACGACTAACATCCGGTAAAAACAACGCGCTGCGCAAGAACCTTCATATACACATGCACTATACACCACTCACACATACGCACACAATAATATGCAACTACAACCCACACACTACGCGTGCACGCGCACACACACACACACACACACACACACACACACACACGTAAAGTTTCCTACTCAATCCCTACGGTTTCTGACTGTAATTTTCGATTCACTTCATTTTATTAACTGCTTGATGACTGTTGTTTTATAAAAATTTCATGAAACCCAGGGGTCGCAGACAAAATCCCATGGCATAATATATATATATATATATATATATATATATATATATATATATATATATATATAATTGCTTTTAGTGTCGAGTGAAAGACGAATTGAGAAATTGGCTGATATGCTGATAAATCTAGTAATTTTTCTGAATGTGATTTTTGCTGGAAAGTCTTTCGACTTCTTATCCCCATTCTCCTGTCTTCGGTATGATATTCGAATTTACTCCCCCTTTGAACCCTTTAAGGGGTATTTTAGAAAGAATTCCCTTGGGAACTAACATTTTTCATTGGCAAACCAATCTCAGAGCATTTTGTATTTTTCTACTACTTTATGACTGGTCAGCCAATCAAAAGTCCTGATCCAGGTCTGTAGGAGGAGTATCTCTTTTATGTATTTAGAGTTTAATTGGTCATCCTATCATGCCACAGTATAAAAGCATGGCTAATTAAGGATCTTAGTCCAAACCTTGTCGTGAGAGTATCCCTTTTCATATCGAGCAGTAATAAAAATAAAACAAAAAGTACAGAATCAAATATTTGATTAATCTATCCCAAACCAAATTTGAACTTTTAATATCAAATAGTCGACAAAGATTACTTTTGAAAGTTATGAGTTTAAACGGGTCAATACACCAACTGACCCCATGTACAAAGTGCAAGTTTTCAGTGACCTTTTAAATTGACTTTTGTATTTCTTTATGAGTACACATAAAGTAAATAAGCCTGTATCCTTATGTTTTCATATTAGAAAATAACATCGTCCTGACTTTTAAAGAAAAGCATTATTCTTTTCATAAGCTTTTACAACCAGTGGACACCTCATATATATATATATATATATATATATATATATATATATATATATATATATATATATGAGATATCCACCACCACAGAATGGTGAATAAAGATTAATTAACTTTAGGATATATATATATATATATATATATATATATATATATATATATATATATATATTAATCTTTACTCACCATTCTGTGGTGGTCTTATTCCCATCATTTTCATGTAACTTTTTAAAAACATAATCATGTTAATAAACTTGCGAGACGTTTCCGCTTGTACTTTTTAAGTTCGTGAAAGTAGCACTAATCAAAATGCTGTGGAGGGGTACGTAAACATTCATTCATTTTTAGTTTCATCCTGCTCTACAGGCCGGTATTAAATTCTCTTGTAAGCAATCAAAAACAATTTTAAACGAATTGTTTATTCAACAATATATATATATATATATATATATATATATATATATATATATATATATATATATGAGGAGAGAAAAAGAGATAGTGTGAGAAATCTTATGATTGTTTATTCAATTTTACCCCATCGCAATAATCTAATTACGTTGATATCGCAAATGGCTGTTATATCCACTGGAAGTCATGACAGTTTGAAGCAAGTGCAGGCAGCCGTCTATGAATCTTATCAAAAACAAGAAAACATTCGTTGTGAATAACCAATTTTAATCTAACTCTTGTGCACTTAAGTCAATTTCAATGAATCGCTTTTATTTTCTTAATCAGTTTAGATGCAAATTGAAATTTAAAACAAAAGAAAATTTCAGCAGTGATCAATCGAACAGAAAGTTGTTGAAAAAATCACAACGCGTGCTAATAAAATAATCAATTTTTTTTTTTTTTCGTTTAAGTGCTCAAAAAGGGACGTGCAACTGTGCTCCAAGTTGCTTTCGATTCTTCAATGATAAATAATATTGATTAACGATAACAACGTCGAGAATAATTAACACAATGAAATGAGTTATAGCGTATAACAAAACATTAAGAGTACCAACCACAAAATATAACTACAAATACCTTCAAAAATCTGAATACGATAAAACAAGAAGAAACGTGTAAGAAAAATGTATCTTAGGAGAATAAAGAAGTCATGAGAAAATGAAATAAACAAGAGATAATTAATTAAATGAAATAAACGCAAGACCTTTCATGGGTTCGAAAAAGGTTCAATTCATGAAACAGGACGTAAAGGACTGAGTACAGTGCCCTACTTACAGATGATAGAAACAGACTCCATGCCAAGAGAAGGTGCCCGTGGTGTAATGGTTATCGTCGCAGGATATGGACACAGCGACACGAGTTCAAATCCTGGACTGATTGCATTTCACATAGCACTAATACCTTGGGAAATGTATGAATCCAATTATTCTCCCTGGGTAAATAGTAGGGCAGACTAGGTTCTTCAGCCTTGGTGAGGCAACTAGTCTAGGAGAAGGAAAACTCTAAATTCAAACCTGTTAAACTCCGCTTAAAAAAATTGACCTTGTGTCATATCCTGCTCGAGCAGAGGGGTTGGGTAAATATGGACTCCATGCCAAGAGTAAAGAAGGAATGTATTTAAACGGCAAAAGAAAATTTGCAAAATACTCCCAACATACCAATGACAGAATCATGCAAACGAGTTGAAAACTGCGAACACAAGTGAGTTCCAGTCTCATTGAGTACCCCATTAACAAGGCCTTGTGACATATATGTTCTCTAACGATAGCAACAAGCTGGA
Organism: Sepioteuthis lessoniana; assembly: GCA_963585895.1. Classification (NCBI taxonomy): domain Eukaryota; kingdom Metazoa; phylum Mollusca; class Cephalopoda; order Myopsida; family Loliginidae; genus Sepioteuthis; species Sepioteuthis lessoniana. Next base: position 30,778,729 of record OY757906.1, read on the forward strand.
TACATACACGTATGTAAAAACAAAATAAATAAATTTAAAAAATACAAATCTCTTCGTTGACCGACCTATTTGAAAAAATTTTATTCTTTTTTTGGACCTACAACCGGCTTATTGGCCTAGAGGGTAGAGTGTTCGCCAATGGTCCGGGAGACCTGGGTTCAATCCCAGGTCGTGTCATACCAAAGACTTTAAAAATGGTTCTTGATACTTTCTTGCTTATCACTCAGCAAAAGAAGGTACGTATCAAGGGTAAAGTGAAGCAATCCAGCGAAAGGAGTGGTGCCCTCCCCGACACCTCGGTGTAGTAGCTATTGAAAAGGGAGCTGTCTGGTTGCCTTCGACTACGGTCGCCAAGTTTACTTACTTTATATATATATATATATATATATACTGGGAGTCATTGTGCGCATATATGTATATATAATATGCATATATACAAATCATATTTTTTTATTATATATGTAAAAATAGGATTACAAATATGTTTACAAATAACATGTTTAATATATATGCGAAAACAAGATTTAGAATTAAATAACCAACAACGGTTGATATGCCATAAAGCCAAACCGAACAAAAAAGCAATTATTATCAGTTACTTGAAACGATATTATTGCATGAATTATCAAACACCTTGTTGGCGAGGCTTATAATATGCATACTGGATCATGTGTCCAAATAATTAATATTAAGAATAATTACTTTAAGCTGTAATTGTTTATAAAGGTTAATTACTATTAATTACTGGAAAGTATATAATTGCTTGCAACTTAGTTATGTTAGATAAGACTACTTGAAACTATATAAGCGTGTGCAAACAAGTAATTATTATCAAATAGGAAAAGTTATTTAAACAACGTCTCTCTCTCTCTCTCTCTCTCTCTCTCTCTCTCTCCTATTGCACTTGGTAAGTTCTTAAGACAGCATCCAGTTGTCCGCACAGATCTGATGAATCTGGTTGACCTGCTCTTTCAAGGATTTGTACAGTCGACTTGGGCTGTAGAATACACTGAGTGCATCCCTACTGAGGGGTGAGACCCCATCTTCAACAAGTGTCCTGAATATGACACTAAACAATCTGATGATGAGGCTCCAGTAATGCTGAAGCTTTGGGGAATGCAGAGTACCTCTTTATTGCCATCGATCCCAGGTCTACTCGAGCCCGGAGAGGTAGCACCTGATAGGGTCCTATCTAAGGATCAAATAGAACTAAACCGTGTAATTATTCTATGCTGAATTGTTTGAAATACAGCTTTTTTCACATTTAAACTGCGTATTTACGTTAAACTGAATTGTTTGAAATAGAATGGTTTTGACATTTAAATTGCGAACTAATGTTAAACTGAATGGTTTGAAATATAACTATTTATATGCATAAAAATGGATTGAGCATTAAATAACCTATGATTGTTGATATGCCATAAAACCAAACCAAATCAAACCAATCTTTCTCGGATGATCTGGGAGGTAAATGTCTTCAAAACATCCCTTAACATCCTTGTCTAGTTTTTATCTAGCTTTTTATCTCAGCGTTTGGGAAACATTCAAGTGGTGCAGCCATACAGTAATACTGACAAGAATTCAGTTTGAAAGAGTTCTCGTTTTGTTTTGTCAGAGAGATCAGATTTCTATGAGGTCGATAACCTGTCAATAATGGTCCACGCTTTATCTAAAAGTATGTTGACATTGCTTTCAGTTGATTAAATGCAAAGATGACCCCATCTTAATTAAAATACATTAATTCTTGGAACATTGAGAATATAATTATGTTGTATAGCCAGGAACAACTATACAAACACATATGCATGCAGAATCATAACGACGACACAATAAAGGCGAGCGACACAGTTCTTTAGAAAAATATACCTCTCACTTTATTTGAAAGGGTTCGAAAGGGTTACCAAAGGTTTTACTGTGAGAGGGAGTTGGAGACCGAACAGAATTGCAACATACTGACCCCCCACTCTTATGGCCATAACAGCGTTTCTTTCCCGTTCTCCTGGGCTGCTCAACCGGGGGCCTGGGGGCCCAGCCTCTCTGGGACATGCTTCTCGTTCCAGCATTTTCTCTCCAACAGATCTGAACTTCAACTGCTCAATCGGGGGTCCTGAGGGCCCCCTCTGCTGGGTACTGGTTTTCTCTACTGCATCTTATCTTCAACTCATCTGATCTCCGACTGATTGAACTTCCTGTACACAGAGTTATATAATAATTTGACGCCCACTCTTCTTCCAGCGAGCGTCACAATTTCGCACTCATTCAATCCGTCCACGGTCAAGGTTATATCCTAATATTCTTCGACCGGATGCACCTGTTATTTACACAGGTGCATTTCCTATTTTGACAGCCCGGCCGAATTATCGATGTAATCAAACTGTATAACTGAATCAAATTTTAACTTTAAATAACCCACAAGGGGTTAATATTCCATTAAAGAAAGATTAATAAAGCAAAGTTTTAATTTAAACTTTCAAAATAATGAATGGAATTTCTAATCATGGAAGTCATTTTTTAATGTTTTGAACAGGAAATTTACTGTCAAGACAGATTTCAAAAACTAAGTCTCTTTATCAATTGAGTTTTTTAGCTAATAAAGTATAATATTTTGGGGACAAATTCTCTAATCAAATTAGAAATAGCAATAATATAAAAAGATTCTAAGACTGCAATGACGATTTCAGCTAAAAATGGTAAGAAAAATTTAAGATGGCATTTGGGGGAACGATCAGATTAATTACTTAAAAGAATGTTATTATAATATAGATATTGTATCAATAGTGTATACATAGTGTATAAAGGGGTATCCATGTGGTGTAATGGTGAACACACTGGACTACGGAATGGTAGTAAGCGAATTCGAACTGTAATCATTCTATTACGTTCACTTTTGGACAAATACCTCTGGGGAAGGTATGAATTCCCTAATCCTCCCACCTATGGGTTAAATAGTGCCACAACTGTTCTTCTTGAAGGATGGGTTTGGCATTAAATTACCCAAGAAGGTTGATAGTCCATGAAACATTCTGTAAAACGATGTTTTTAAAGGTTGATTTGAGAAGATAGTAAAATAGGGAAATGTCCAAGAAGGCATAATAAATAAATATAAATAAATAAAACTCCCTAACTATTTAAACTGTACCTCGGTTTGAGTCTGTGTGTGAGCGTATAAGTGTGTACATCGGAGGAGATATGTTTGCACACAAAATTCTTTGAACAAAAACTGACCCAAAAGAGACAAAGAGTGTCTCAATTTCAGTAAATATGGGTAATGGGTTGAGTATGATTAATGCACTTATATGTTGGGTGGGGAGGGGCCTTATTCACAGAATAATTTGCGACACATGAACACTGGCAATTTCAATAAAGCTTCTGTTTCTATGCCGTTGCGACAATTCACATTTCATTGTTAATTGTTATCTGAGCATCGAGTCTCCAACCAAAATACACAGGATCCCCAAACCAACATTGACGTTTAATTAAAATAACATTCCTACAAAACAACGGATTCTCTATTGTCGCAGCATTTGTTTTAATTCGCCTCACTAACAATACAACGGACACAAACTCCGGCTTCATTGTTCGTGACAAACAAATACTAGTAATCCAAGCTAGAAACAATCCGTCTCCCCTAC